>CM038794.1:190857804-191375525 GCA_021764765.1 Vicia sativa
CTGCTACTTCTTCTTCCAAATTTGCAGCAAACCCATTGATATGCCTTGTGTAGGAGTAAAAAATCGACTCTTTCGCTGTATCCGATGAGCTACAACAAAGGAAACTTAATTAGAAAGCAAAACAAAAAAGTTACATAATATATGGCCGGTTTTGAATAAAAAGAATACCTTTCCAAGAAAGATTCTAGAAAGTCATAGTGAGAATCAGTTACACGATTAAACTCAACTGAAGATGATTCTGAATCATGTAAATGTGCTCCTAAGTAAACCACATAAGACTACATAAATAAAGTACATATTAGAATTTAGAACAAAGCTTATGCATATAGAAAAGTGAAAGCAAAATGGCACCTTTTTCACAGCAAATGTAGGTGTATGTAGAGAGAGCAGAAGAAAAAACAAGGAGAGAAAATAAACACAATGTTGAAGCAAGGATCGGTTACACATATTACCCATCTTCATCCACTCTCTCACACTCATAAAAAATTCTCACACTTCACTTTTTTTAAATGGTTAGTAGTTTGGTTTTCACCCTTTAACTTGTCGTGGAAGTTTTATACTATTTACAGAAGTTTTCTATATTTGGCAAATTTCATTCCCAAAATGCTATTATAGCTTCTTCTTTTTTTAAGGCAAAATGATATTATTGAAGCCGGTAACCTCTATTATTCAAAATTGCATTTGACTAGAACTGATAAACAATATTAGCTTTTACATTAGGTATAAATTTGTTGGAAATCCACTAAATTATGGGTCAGACTCGAGGAAGGTAATATCGATGATATAAGGTATCGTTGTAGAGTATATGAATATAATCGATAATCTTTTTGAGATCGAAGATAACCAAGAAATACACACTTTAGTGATTGATATGATAGTTTATCAAGACCAAATGAGAGATATTATGCACAAAGTATGTGGACTCGAAAACTCGAGGTGAAATTAGGTGAAGTGGAGAATTGGGAAAAAGGGTTGAATAAGGGATTTTATTGATAAAGACAGATGGTGGGATGTGATTTATAAGGTAACATGTCGTTAGCATATCATTCCCCCAAAACTGAAATAGAACATTACCATGGAGAAGTGGGGTCTGTGTGGTTTCTAAGAGATGTCAATTTTTTGCATTCGGATACCCCATTTTGTTAAGGTGTGTGAGGGTAAGATGTTGGATGGAGAATACCATTGCGTGACATAAATATTTTTAATTGTTGGGATAAATATTCATAAGTATTGTCACTTCTTAAAGTACGAATAGACACATCGAATTGAGTTCTTATTTCTCGATAAAACTGTTCAAAAATAGAAAATAATTCAAATTTATACTTCATTAAAAATAAGGACGTTCAATGTAAAAAAATCATCAATAAAGGTGACAAAATACTTAGATTCAAGAGTAGAGACAATACACGAGGGATCTCAAACATCGGAGTGAACTAAAACAAGGGACAAAGCTCGTTTATTGAATCGATTGGAAAATTGACTACGAGTGTGTTTTCCTAATTGACAAGACTCACAATGTAAATACATTTGATAAACTGAGCACCAAATTCTATAGTTTGGGAAGATTGGGATGACCTAATTGAGCATGTATAGTGACTGAATAATCTTTGGTTGAGCATGTATACGATGACACTAAGAGGTAATAAAGGCCATGAAACTCACATTCGACACCAATCATCTGTCCCGAACTCTGATCATGCAGGGTAACATTACTGTTAGTGAAGGTGGCAATACAATCTAGAGAACAAGTTAAACGGAAGATTGAAAGTAAATAAAATGTACATTAGGTACAAAGAGAACAAAATTAACAAAGAGAAAAGGTAGAATTTGAACAGTACCAATTCCTTTGCTCCAAGTTTAGGAACCATTGGCATAAGTTATAGTATTTAAGAAACCGGAAGTAGAGAGTGAAGAGAAAAACTTTTTATTAGTGGTAACATGATCAGATGCACCAAAATCAATGACCCAATGTCTAAGAGAATATGATTAAGAGAGACAAACAAGTGAATTACCAATGTGTGTAATCGAAGCACTATAATTTGAATTTTGATAATTCTGATACCACCTGAAGAAATCATCTTAGTTTGGCATAAAATTCTAAAGTGTATCCATGAGTATTTGAAGAGAGAAAATATCACACAAATAGGGTGAAAAAGACTCAGTTTGGGCTGGATCAATGTTTTCTAAGTTGGAAAAAATTGAGGCGGATTTGGAAGAAGCCAGAAGACGGGTGGGTCGTGGAAAATTCAGATTTTCCACCATACACACTGTCATGCACGGTTCAAGTGGCGGTGTGTGAGGCCAACACACGGAGATGGAGGTGGCATAGTAGCAATGATGTCGGCAGACTGGTGGTGACCAAATAAATTTGAAAATTGATGCCGAAATGGGTCACAACAGTAGATAGAGGGAAAACTGAAGTGATTACACAGTTTGTAAAAATATTCTCATCGGAAGACGGTAGCTCAATCATGTAAAGTAGGTTGAAGGGTTGTCTCTTAGTGGTCTCTGAATATCATGTTGAAATATGAGAGACTAAGAGACATTTGAATAAACTGTGTGTTTTAAAAACACATATATATATATATATATATATATATATATATATATATATATATATATATATATATATATATATATATATATATATATATATATATATAGAGAGAGAGAGAGAGAGGTATTACAACTAATTGCATGATATAGTCGATGTGGGAGTATTCGATATACAAATATTATTAACACGATATATTTACATATATAAACACATTCAAATGATAAAGAATGACATAAAGTTTAACAATGAAAAACCTATCTGAAAGCTAGTGTAATTTGGCGACCATTTTAAGGGGAAGATGGAAGGAATGAAAAAGAAAGAGTTGTGGCTCAGGTTAGTTTTATCGGAGTCCCATAGTTGGCACCATTGTACTACCCAAAAAAGTACAGGCGTGTGTTTGTGTTTCCTCTACAAAGGTGGGGAGACTGAAAGACCCAAGTAGGTATATTACACGTTTGAATGTGAGGGCTAACTCACGAAGAAGAGTATCCTTATATGGTGGAATTTGAGGTTGTTTAAAGGATCAATCCACGTAAGGTGAGAGACCCTAGTGGTAGGTGGTTCTAGGTTGCAAACATGCGGTTACAGTGACGTTGTTAGGGTTAATTGAGAAAGAGTGCTCTCTGAATAATGTTGAATAATGGTAAGTGTGTATAACTTGAGAGAGTCTATCTTTCTCCCATTAGAGGAAAGGTATTTATAAAGGCCTTTTAGGCTTGGGCTAGAGATCAATTTAGTGGTTTACCTAAGCTTCATGACCAAGAAATTTGGTCACGGGAGGACTTGGTCTCCTTAGATTGCGGGGAAAGTAGTTTTTTCACTTTGAGCAACCCTTCATCAATTATTTTCAGTTATTCATTGTGCATCTACGTCATCACCCATATTTACAAGGTGAGTGGATAGTGGCAACCCGCCCCAAGCGACCTCGCGACCCCTTTTGGGCGATTAGATGGCCTCATTCAAACATTTTGTGGCTTTACTGGGCGCCTTACCCCTTCCCCTTTTGTTGGCCTTCCTTAAGTGTGAACACTTAATTATTATGAAAAAACAAGAACAATCAATTTTAGCTTTCAACGATTACACTCAATTTAAAATTCTCAAATATTAAAATAATTAGAGAATCTCTCCTTAATAAAATTAAACAATTATTTCAATATTACATGTATAATATTTAATTTTAACCTTTTTTAAAATAGTTTAATATAAGTAAATAATATTATTTAAAAATATAAGTTATGTAATATAAATTTTAAGAGAAGAGTCGAGTTTGAACCTTGATTTTAACCTTTGAAAATATTTGAAAACAAGTGAAAATGAAGTTTTGAGAGAAGAGTCGAGTTTGAAGATGACTCAAGTCGGCAAGAGTCAAGTTGAAACTTGAAGGAGAGTCAAGTCAAGCTTCAAGGAGAGTCGAAGATGAAGCTTTGGAGAGTCAAGATGAAGCTTCAAGGCATTAGAGTCAGAAGATGAAGATGAAGCTTCTGCAGCGGAGTTTGAAAAAAAGATCCCAGGAGGATTAGAACCCTGGGCCTTAGGCATGACAAGGGTTTTAAGAGCGTGCTGGCAACCGCTGGGGAGGTGATACATGCATTAACTTAACTCAAACCATAAATATATATATATATATATATATATATATATATATATATATATATATATTATAAAACGTGTTTTTGAATTTCCAGAGAAACTGAAAAACACGCGAAGCTCATCTTCTTCCTCCATCCTTCTTTGATCCATGGATTCTTCATTTCTCAATGAAATTGAATGATGTAAACATCAAACTTGCTCTTTTTGAGCCCAAGAACATGATGGTGATGATTAATTTCATTTATTTTAAGCTTAGAACTATTAATTTTCGTGTGAACACGAAGAACCCTAATTCTAAGATTTGATCATGAAATCACATATGTGCATGGATTTAAGCAATTGATAGTGCAGAAACAAGATGGCATAGCAAGATGGCATAGCAATATTTGAACTGGAATTCAGAAATTAAAGAGTTCAAAGTTGAGCAACTTACCTCTTCAAGTGAGAATTTGATCCTTGCTTAGAGTGTTTCCATAAATTGTTTGATGATTGCTACAACACCACTGGACCTTATGGAAGGTGTATGGATGTTTGGCTTGCTTGGAGATGGTCTGGATCAGTGTACCCAAGTCCAACTTCAGTTTTCTCAAGTTGAAACCGAATTTGATGATGGAGCTGTTACAGGTCAGTGATGAGTGTTGGGATCACTCATATGAAGTGTATGGAAGGTTTTTGAATGATTGGAAAGTGAAGAGCATGAGTGAAATGGTAATTTGGAAGTTTTGGCTCAAAATGACATGCTTAGGAAGTTGGAAGTGGTTTCTGAGTTTGGATAGTTCTTGGGATGGCTATAGGATTCCAACAACTTTCTAATGATGTTTAGAAAGTATTTGAAGCCTAAGATTGCTCAGAAATTGCAAGGCTTGGAGTTTTGCAATTTCTCCCACTTAGAAACTTGAAACTTGAAAAACAAGAAAGAAAGAAGGAAAGCTTATTTAGGAATGCTTTGGTGTGATTTTGAATGAAGAAGTGACCTCTATTTATAGGCCAAAAGTTCTGAATGACAAGGACAGGATTTAATTGAAAGAGTTTGCAAGTTGGCTTAAGAGTAAGAAAGAATCTTTTATGTTTAATGCACATGGTTAACTTCTTTAACCATGGTTAAAATTATCTCCTGATCCAATCCTTCTCTCAATCATTGTCATCTGATATTTATTAGTTATAACTTATCTCTCAATGGTGACAAGGCTTCTAGAAGAGAAAGTTTGCAAAAATGACCTAAAAACTTGGAAAATGACTTGTAATTTATGGTTATGGAGCTCTAAGTTTCAATTTTAAAACCCTAGATACACAAAGTTTTTTTTCAAGTTCTTGGACATTTTGGAAAGCTTGTAAGAAGATCTACAACTTTCATGTGTTGCGTTTTTCTTGAATCAAAATGGATGTAGGTGAAAAATGGCCATGAAAGTAATGAAAACCCATGTTTTTAACACTTGAAAATTTTTCTAAGTGTTAGAAAAATTTCAATTTTGACTTTTTTGTTGACTTTTTCACATTTCTTGATTTTTTATGATCATGATGGATAATTTGAAATGATTTTATGATTGAAAAAATTTGGATTTGAAAAAGTTGACCAAAAGTCAAAGTTTGACTTTTTTAAACAGTTGAATTTTCATCAGATGATTCAGAATTTGTCTGATGATCAATCATGGATTTTTGGAATATTTTGAACCAAGAAATTAATTCAAAATGTTGCATTGATGATGTTAAGATCAATCTCCAAGCAAATAGGTCATTCATTGAGCAGAAAGTCAATGATTCACTATCTTCGATCAAAACCCTAATTGGTCGATTCAAGGTAGATCATGAGAAAATGTTAGGAATTTGAAGATCAAATGTTGATGATTGATTAAGATAGATCAATTGATGTGAGTGGAGACTCAAACCCTAATTGATCACATCTTGAACAGATGAAAATTTTGATAAAACCCTAATTTGGCTTTAGGAACACACACGATCTATCTTATTCTGAAACTGTTAGTGATGTAATGATGCATATGTGAATGATATGATGTGGTATGTTAGGTAAAAAATTAGGGTATGACACAAACCTTGCAATTTCTGACCAATATCTAGCTTCAAACACTATCCAAATACCATTAGAAAGTTGTTAGAACCATCACTCCATCACAAAAACTAGCCAAACTCAGAATCATACTTCAAACTCCATAAACTTGCAAATTGAGCCTTAATTTGCTATCTCTCATTCCACTCGTGCATTCTTCAATCTTTCACTTCAAACATCATCCATAGATCACATATGAGCTATCCAAACACTCATCCTTGACCTGTAACATCAGAATCACCAAAATCAAAGTTCACTCCAAGCAATTGCAGTTGGACTTGGGCAGACTATCCCAGGTGCTTTCAGATTATTCCAAGCATCCAAACACGTTTCATAATCATCACTGAAGTTGTCCAGATCAAGAAAAAACATATGGAACACCTCTAAGAAAGGATTCGATTTCTGCTTGAAGAGGTAAGTTGTCCAACTTCAAATCATTCAATTTTTGCATTCCAGTTTAAAAATTGTTATGTTATTGTGTTTCTGCATGAGTGAGGATCATAAACCCTCAATCAATTGCTTGAATTGGTGCACATACACGATTTCATGATCAAAAAACATAATTAGGGTTCTTCGTGTTCGTGCAAAAATTAATCACCTTACACTTAAAATAAATGAAATTAATTCCACCATCGTGTTCCTGGTCAAATTTCGAGCAAGTTTGATGTTTACATCATTCAATTTCATTGAGAAATGGAGGAGATAGGAATCAATGATCATGAGGTTGAAGATGAAGTTCCTTGCGCATTTTTCTGATTTTTCAAAAATTCAAATTCTTATTTTAATACATATTTAATTGTTGTTGTTTTATGACAGGATGAAACAGCCACCCTAGTGGCAGAGCGAGGGTCTTTCATGTCGTTTCCTTGCCTTAGGTCCAGGGTTCGAATCCCCATGAGACCTTTTCTTTTTCAAACTTTCCACTTTTCTTCCATTTTCAACAATTTTTCAAAACTAATTCTCCAAACTTGCTTTAAATATATTTAATTCAAGGTGCATAAATGACAAGCCACGCACATGGTTCAGTGGTAAATATTTTCACATGCAAGCCTAAGGTCATGAGTTCAACACTCTTTAGGACCAAAACATTCTTTTTATCACTTGTTTTCTTCACATTTTTTAACAAACTTCAACATTTTCAAAAACCAATCAAAACTTCTCATTTTGAGATGATTTTTTGCACACTTGTCATTTAATATATCTACTTTATGATTATATCAAGAAATTCCAAAAAAAAAAAATTTGATATATTTTTATTAGGTTTAAAATAGACGTTTTTTAAGTGTTTTTAAATACTTTCAAAAATGTTTTCTTCTTGATTTTCAAACCTAATCTTTTTCAAAACAATCTTGTGAATAATTTTCACTTGTCAAACCTTTTCAAAACTTTCAAAAATGTTTAGTTAACTTACACACCTCTTTTCCATGATCGATTCGATTAATCTTTGAAAATACAAACTGAACTAGGTTTTTTCCTCGAAAATATTTCGAACTCAAAATCAAATTGATCATGGGTCTCCCTTATGGTGTAAGTCTCAACCCTCCTATGTACATATTTAGTTCCTTGTACATATTCAGCCTTTTATGTACATATTTAATTTCCTTGTACATATTCAACTTTTTTTTGCAAATATTCAAGTATAAACTAGTATCGTTCGCTAGTTTTATCAGCTTGTTTATACACTAATCCCACTGGTATTAAGAGGAGCATTATTCTCGGTGAAACTGCTCTTATTCCAGTGGACCTCCCTTAAGGTGTAAGTCTCACTCCCTTGTATATATCCAAGTATACTAGCTTATCTGCTTATTTTAAACACTTGTTTATATATTGCTTTCATACACTCCCTTGTATATATCCAAGTATACTAGCTTATCTGCTTGTTTTAAACACTTGTTTATATATTGCTTTCACACTCCTTTATATATATCAGAGTATACTAGCTTTTAATTTCTTGTTTTATACACTTGTTTATATATTTCCTTCATAAACTCCTATGAATGCACACACATACTTTGTCATATATATACTTGTTCATATACTTGTTCATGTTTATTTATGTCATTACAACTAGTATAACCACTAGGTTCCCCATAGCCTCCTCATGGGCTTCGTACAAAACAACTCCCTCGTTGAGTTAGCCTCCTCTTGGGATTCATACAAAAGAATTCCCCTGTTAAGTTAGCCTCCCCTTGAGCTTCGTACAAAAGAAATCCCTCGTTGAGTTTAGCCTTCTCTTGGGCCTCATACAAGAAAGAGACCTGGAAATCTCTACCAGCCTCCTATTAGGATTCCAATACAAAGAATCTCCTTAGCTAGGATAGAACCCAAAGATTATGGTTTCCCGATGAAATCACTCTTAAAGCCAAGCCATCCATAACCTGTAGCCTCCTCTTGGGCTCCCAATACAAGGACCTTTGATGTCCCTCAGAAATCCTCCTCTTGGGCTCACAATACAAGGACCCTCGATGTCCCTTGGATAACCTTCTCTTGGGCTTACAATACAAGGACCCACCGGCTTCTTAAAAGCATTCCCCTAAATAATAATAAAACATTTCTCCTTAGAGATAAGACATGAATCATCTCTATGGAAGAATTGTCTCATCTATAGCATCATATACAAATCAAACATTTTTCCAATCAAACATTTTTTTCAAACAAACAAAACATCTTTCTTAACTGTAAGTGGCAACGCTTGTACACTCAAGCAAAACTCTCAATGCTTACAATGAAAGATTCAAAGTTTTTTCAAGCATATTTCTTAACTGTAAGTGGCAACGCTTGTACACTCAAGCAAAACACCCAATGCTTACAATGAAATATTTAAACAATCAAATTTTCAAAAATGTATGTGATGAAATAGATTAGATACATTTTTCATTAAGATGACACTTGTCGTTGTCTCTTAAAATCTTTGCTTCCACTAGAACATAAGTGGGAACTACAATTGCTCTGACTTTCTCAACCTCCTTTTGAGAATACATAGGCACAAGGTCTCATCATTGGAGAGCATACTTCTTTCTCCCTCAAACCAAACAAACCCTAGTTTCCCTTAGATCCGAGCAACAGATGCTCTGATTCCCTCTAGGGGATATGTATGCAGAGGATCTCAATGATCTTTGCGAGCATAATCATAATAAATAAACTTATGTTCATGACTAACCTACCCTTCTTAAATCCCAAAGGAGAAAAATTCCCAAAATAGCATAGCAAATAAAACACAAACGCACAAAAGGTTCCTATAGAATACTATAGATTTATAGGGTGCTAATACCTTTCCTTTATATAAACAACCCTCTTACCCAGGTCACTCCACCATACGTTGCGTTTATCTCACACTAATCACATTGCATATCAATTTTAGCGTATTTCAGCTTTCCCCTTTTCATTTCCTTTCTTGTTTGGAAACAATAAAGCTTGGTGCTCGCAACATCTTTTAAACAAAAAATCAAAGAGTAAATCGTTGTGATTCGGAGATTTAAATTCCGATTTGATTCCATCGTTCTTCACTTTTTACCGCGAACAATTATTATGCCATCTTGTTTCTGCACTCATACTGAATGATATCCCTCAATCAATTTGCATTTATCTTGCACTACACGATTTCATTAAGTTTTGATTAAATTGGGGTTCATCTATTATGTCACGAATTCAGTCATCCTACACTTAAAGTAAATGTAATTAAAGGTTACCATTGTGTTCCTTGTTAAAAATCGAGCAAGTTTCATTTTTATATCATTCAATTTCATCAAAAAATGAAGGAGTTATGACTCATGAAGCTTGAGGTTGAATGAAGCCATGACGCGTTTTTAGAATATTCAAATATTTGATTCAAAATATAATTAATTGATTTTGGATTTATGAATGGACGATAGCCATTTGGTTGCGTAAGTCATTTCATGCCTCAGGTCTGGGGTTTGAATCCTCCTCGCCCTAGACCTTTTTTCAACTTTTTCACTCTTTTCCCATTTTCAAACTATTTTTCAAAACCATTCACCACTTGATTTTCTATATAATTTTCTCAATGCGTGTAGATAATAATCCATGCATGTGGCCCAGTGGTTAATCTTTTAACCTTTCGGCCTAAGGTCCTGAGTTCAACACTCACCAAGATCAAAACACATTTTTATCACTTGCTTTCTTCATGTTTTTCAACAAACTTCAACATTTTTAAAAACCAATCAAAACTTCTCATTTTGAGATGATTTTTTGCACACTTGTCATTTAGTATATCTATTTTATGATTATGTCAAAAAAATCTCAAAAAATACTTTCTTTTGATATATTTTTATTAGGTTAAAAGTAAGACTTTTTAAGTATTTCAAAATGCTTTTAAAATGTTTTCTTCTTGATTTCTTTAACCTAATCTTTTTCAAAACATTCATGTCTTCAAGTGTTTTCAAAATATTTGAAAAAATTTAATTGACTTACACACCTTATTTTCCATGATCGATTCGATTTATTCCTTGTAAATACAAACTGAACTAGGTTTTTTCCTCGAAAATCTTTCGAACTCAAAATCAAATTGATCATTTTGGTTTTTTTTACATATTCAATTTTTTTACATATTCAATTATTTGTACATATCAACCCTTTTGTACATATTCAATTCTTTGTACATATCAATTTTTTTGTTATATATCAACCCTTTTGTACATATTATTACACATATTCAACCATCTTTTACATATTCAAGTATAACTAGCTTTTCGCTAGTTTTATCCGCTTGTTTATACACCAATTTTGGTATTAAGAGGAGCATTATTCTGCTCTTATTCGGGTCTCCTTGTAATTCCACTCCTTTGTATATATCCAAGTACACTAGCTTTATTTGCTTGTTTTAAACACTTTTTATATATTTCTTTCATAAACTTCTATGAATGCATACACACACACACACACTTTGTCATATATATACTTGTTCATGTTTATTTATGTTATTACAACTAGTATAACAACTAGGTTCTCTATAGCCTCCTATTGAGCTTCATACAAAAGAACTCCCTCTTTGAGTTAGCCTCCTCTTGGGCTTCGTACAAAAGAACTCCCTCGTTTAGTTAGCCTCCTCTTGGGCTTCATACAAAAGAACTCCCTCGTTCAGTTAGCCTCCTCTTGGGCCTCATACAAGAAAGAGATCTGAAAATCTCCAACAGCCTCCTATTAGGCTTCATACAAAGAATCTCCTTAGCTAGGATAGAACCCAAAGAGTATGGTTTCCCAATGAAACCAGTCTTAAAGCCAAGCCACCCATACCCTGTATCCTCCTCTTGGGCTCCTAATACAAGGACCTTCGATGTCCCTCGGAAATCCTCCTCTTGGGATCACAATACAAGGACCCTCAATGTCCCTCGGATAACCTCCTCTTGGGCTTACAATACAAGGACCCACAGGCTTCTTAAAAGCATTCCCTTAAAAAATAACAAAACATTTCTCCTTAGAGATAAGACATGAATCATCTCTATGGAAGAAGTGTCTCATCTCTTGCATCACATACAAATCAAACATTTTTCAAATCAAACATTTTTTTCAAACAAACAAAACATCTTTCTTAACTGTAAGTGGCAACGCTTGTACACTCAAGCAAAAATCCCAATGCTTACGATGAAAGATTCAACGTTTTTTAAAACATCTTTCTTAACTGTAACTGGAAACGCCTGTACACTTAAGCAAAACACGCAATGCTTACAATGAAATATTTAAGCAATCAAATTTTCAAAAATGTATGTGATGAAATAGATTATATACATTTTTCATTAAGATGACATTTGCCGTTGTCTCTTAAAATCTTTTCTTCCACTAGAACATAAGTGGGAACTACAATTGCTCTGACTTTCTCAACCTCCTTTTCAGAATATGTAGGCACAAGGTCTCATTATTGGCGACCATACTTCTTTCTCCGTCAAGCCAAACAAACCCTAGTTTCCCTTAGATTCGAGCCACAGATGCTCTGATTCCCTCTAGGGGATATGTATGCAGAGGATCCCAATAATCTTTGCGAGCATAATCATAATAAATAAACTTAGGTTCATGCCTAACCTACCCTTCTTAAATCCTAAAGGAGAAAATTTCCCAAAATAGCATAGCAAATAAAACACAAATGCACAAAAGGTTCCTATAGAATAATATAGATTTATAGGGTGCTAATACCTTTCTTTTATATAACCAACCCTCTTACCCAGGTCACTCCACTATACGTTGCGTTTAGCTCACACTAATCATATTGCATATTAATTTTAGCGTATTTCAGCTTTCCCCTTTTCATTTCCTTTCTTGTTTGGAAACAATAAAGCTTCGTGCTCGCGACATCTTTTAAACAAAAAATCAAGAGTAAATCGTTTTGAGTCGGAGATTTGAATTCTGATTTGATTCCCTCGTTCTTCATTTTTTACCGCGAATAATTGCTATGCCATCTTGTTTCTACACTCATACTGAATGATATCCCTCAATCAATTTGCATTTATCTTGCACCTACACAATTTCATTAAGTTTTGATTAAATTAGGGTTCATCTAATTTGTCACGAATTCAGTCATCCTACACTTAAAATAAATTTAATTAAAGGCTACCATCGTGTTCCTTGTTAAAAATCGAGCAAATTTTATTTTTATATCATTCAATTTCATCAAAAAACGAAGGAGTTATGAATCATGAAGCTTAAGGTTGAAAATGAAGCCATGGCGCGTATTCAGAAAATTCAAATATTTGATTCAAAATATAATTAATTGATTTTTGATTTATGAATGGATGTATAGCCACTCCAGTGGTAGAGCGTGCCCCCTTAAATCATTTCATGCCTCAGGTCTGGGGTTTGAATCCTCCTCGCCCTAGACCCTTTTTCACTCTTTTCTCATTTTCAAACTATTTTTCAAAACCATTCACCACTTGATTTTCTATATAATTTTCTCAGTGCGTGTAGATAATAAGCCACACATGTTGCCCAGTGGTTAATCTCTTCACCTTTCAAACTAAGGTCCTGAGTTCAACACTCGCCAAGATCAAAACAAATTTTTATCACTTGCTTTCTTCATGTTCTTCAACAAACTTCAACATTTTTAAAAACCAATCAAAACTTCTCATTTTGAGATGATTTTTTGCACACTTGTTGTAACGCCCGGAAATTTAATTAATTATTTAATAAAATTATATAAGAAATTATTTATTGGAATTAGTCGAAGTTGGGAATTATCAGAATTATTATAAGAGGCGTTAATTGGATTAATTGTTGACTAGCCGATATATAATAATAATAATAATAATAATAATAATAATAATAATAATAATAATAATAATAATAATAATAATAATAATAATTGACTATTAGTAATAATAATAAAATTAGAATAATTTGTTGGGCTTAGATGGTTGAAATTAGTAGAAAGGGAGGTGTAGAGAAATAAGTCCAATAAGAGAAATATAATTATTAGTTATTATAAATAATAAGAAATTAGGTTTTTGGAGAGGTTGTTAGAAAACAAGGAGAAGAAAAGGGAAAAGAATAGTATACGTGAAAAGAGGAAGAAAAAAAGGAATAGACTTGGGAGAAAAACTGCCGTCGCGAGAAAATTGTAGATCGAAAGCCAAACCGAAATTCAACCGGAACTCCGTAGAGCGACTTTCAATCCAGGTAAGGGTGGGGTTCTAATTTTCTAATGGATTGTATGATGAATTATATGTGAGAAATAGGATAATGGAGAATTTACTATGCCTTTGTGGTTGTTCTGTTTAGTGAGAAATATATTTAGGTTGAAATCCCCAAATTTCTATTGATTGAAATTGTTAGGTCTTGATGAATAATCTGATAATTAATTGTGTTTGAAATTGATATATTGATAAAATTGAGAGATGATTGAGAATCCAATTTAATATATATACTTATGTATGTATATATAATATAGTGACTTTATTCATAATATGTATACTGATGTTGTAGCGTAAACTTTTGTCATGCTATATTATACTATTTCGCTAAAAATTATATATTGATGTGTTGCTATACCTATAGAGTCACGTATGTTTTTAATAGAGGATACTGTAGCGATACATACCATAGTACCACTTTGACCATATGGTCTACTGTATAAACCTGTATTTGTAATTTAGTAAGTGATATGAGCATTTAGAATAACATTATAGTATCATGTTACTATACATCATATTTTAAACTAGGAATTTCTTTTTTAACTTTAATGTTATATCTTATTTCATTATCATAAATAATAATAGAAATATTAATAAAAACAATGATGATTAGTATTATTAAATTAATATATTTAGTAGTTTTGAGTTAGGGATAAATATTTGAGTTTTTTTTATTAATTTAAGTTAATTTTAATTTTGTTAGAGTTGTCAATAGAGTTAGAATTATCAATAGAGTTGTCAATAGAGTTGTTAGAGTTATTAACAAAGTTGTCATAAATTGCTTTGAGTTATTAAGAGTCATATTTTAATTATTTTGGGTGATTCTGACATGTTTAGAGTTGTCAGCGTTGTTTTCGAGTTGTTTAAAATTAAATCTAATAAGCCGTAGAATTAAAGGTAAAGAAGGTATTTGACCCTTTAAAATTGTTTTGTCAGACCATTAACAAAAATATTATTTTACGTACAAGAGTTGTCGGTAGAGCAATTTTGAGCACCTTAGAGTTATTTTAGAATTGTAAGGATTGTGGTAGAGTGATTTATAATTCATTGAGAATTATGTCAAGTTATAATTATATATTATTATGACATTTTTATGAGTTAAGAGTATAAAATAAATTATATACTTGCTGTAAATTGTGAATTTGCAGGTGATAAATTGTGTTGTGTTGTTTCCGTTGAATCGTTGTTTGTTGGTATTGATGTTATTATAAATTGCGAAGTTGTAAATTGTGTAGTAATTGTTGTTGTTGCTGGTATTGATGTTGTTAATAAATGGCGAAGTTGTAAATTGTGATAAAATTGGTTGTTGTTTGCTCGTATTAATTTTATTGATAAACTATTATTATTGTTGATACGTTGATGATGTTGTAGGTCGTATGACCAACGTTGATAAGTTGTTTTGCAGTTGATGACGTTGTAGGCCTTTGGCCAATGTTGAATAAGTTGAATTGTTCTAATTTATGGACATGTTTGAGTTGTAGGTCGAATGACCAGTGTTGATCTAAGTTGATTCCATTAATGTATATTTTAAGTTGTTATTATATGATGTTGTTGTTGTCGCATTGTTGGGTATTTGTTGTTTAAGTTGAGGTCGCATGGCATACATTGCATGATTAAGTTGGCCTGGATTGGCACCACGTTGAAAGTTGAAGGCTTATGCCTTGGCCTTGATGGCACCACGTTGAAGGCTTATGCCTTGTTGAATGCCTCGATAACCTGACATGATTTTAAGTTGGGAGTTCTGGTCCAAATGGTACCACATGCATTTGCATAGTTGAGTCACATATTGAGTCGCGTGTTAAAGTTGTTGGTATTATTCGTTATTTGTTGATTGTCATTGTGATGTTGTTATAAGTTGTTGTTACTATAAGTTGTTATTATTGTGAGTTATTGTTGTTATAAGCTGTTGTTGCTATAAGTTTCCGTTGTTATAAGTTGTTGTGATTATAAGTTGCTGTTGTTATAAGTTGATGTTTTTATTAGGTTGTGTTGATTTAAGTTGTTACGTTGATTAAATAAAATGTCTTCTTGTTATTATTTAGTTGTTTGTTGGTTGTATGAATAATTACTGAAGCATTGATTTACCTTATCTAAATTCTAATATATTATTTATCATACGATTTATTAGATTGTTAGATATCTCACCCCTTTTGTTGTGATGTTGCCTCTACGTGGGTAACGTGCAGGTATTCGAGTTTGAAGAGTTAGTTGCTGTTAGCTCAAGTCGGTGTCATTGCTCTGATACGTAGCACTCGGGGGATGTTTTCGTCTAAGTTGTTTCAGTTGTTGTTATTGTTGTTGCATTTTAAGTTGAATAATAAAATAAAATACTATGATGTTTCAAGTTGTTTTAAATAAAAGAACATGATCAGTTGTTTCAGTTGAACATGATGTTATAAGTAATGTATGAAGTCAAATTATGAATCCCGCTGCGTATTAAATAAAAGATTGTTTGGTGTTGAAAGATGATGCAAGTTGTTATGTGACCCTCTATATATTAAAAGTGTTATGTATCTGATATATGTGATGTTTTAAAGTTGAAAATGTGGCATCCCATGCTTTGTTGCAAGTTTTAATTACTCTGATTTTTAATACAATTTTTGGGTAGAATTTGGGGTGTTACACTTGTCATTTAGTATATCTATTTTATGATTATGTCAAAAAAATCCCAAAAAATACTTTCTTTTGATATATTTTTATTAGGTTAAAAGTAATACTTTTTAAGTATATAATAATGCTTTTAAAATGTTTTCTTCTTGATTTCTTTAACCTAATCTTTTTCAAAACATTCATGTCTTCAAGTCTTTTCAAAATATTCTAAAAAATTTAATTGACTTACACACCTCCTTTTCCATGATCGATTCGATTTATTCCTTGTAAATACAAACCGAACTAAGTTTTTTCCTCGAAAATATTTCGAATTCAAAATCAAATTGATCATGGGCCTCCCTTACGGTGTAACTCCCAACCCTTTTTTATACATATTCAATTCTGTGTACATACCAACCCTTTTTTGTACATATTCAATTCTTTGTACATATCAACCCTTTTTGTACATATTCAATTCTTTGTACATATCAACCCTTTTTGTACATATTCAATTCTTTGTACATATCAACCCTTTTGTACAAACTCAATTCCTTGTACATATCCATCCTTGTACATATTCAATTCCTTGCACATATTCAACCATCTTTTTACATATTCAAGTATAACTAGCTTCGTTCGCTAGTTTTATCCGCTTGTTTATACACTAATTCCACTGGTATTAAGAGGAGCATTATTCTCGGTGAAACTGCTCTTATTCCAATGGGTCTCCCTTAAGGTGTAATTTCCACTCCTTTGTATATATCCAAGTACACTAGCTTTATTTGCTTATTTTGAACACTTTTTTATATATTTCTTTCATAAACTCCTATGAGTGCATACACACACACACACACACACACTTTGTCATATATATACTTGTTCATATTTATTTATGTCATTACAACAAGTATAACAACTAGGTTCCCCGTAGCCTCCTCTTGGGCTTCGTACAAAAGAACTCCCTCTTTGAGTTAGCCTCCTCTTGGGCTTCACACAAAAGAACTCCCTCATTTAGTTAGCCTCCTCTTGGGCTTCATACAAAAGAGCTTCCACGTTCAGTTAGCCTCCTCTTGGGCCTCATACAAGAAAGAGACCTGAAAATCTCCAACAGCCTCCTATTGGGCCTCGTATCCCGAACTGTTCGTCTAAGGTATGTTTTCGAGGACGAAAACTCTTCTAGTTGGGGAGAGTTGTGACACCCCAAATAATTCTATTATTAAATAATTATAATTTTTAATTATTAATTTAATTAGGAATGTAATATTTCATATTTTGGATTATTGGAAGTCAATTAAATTAAATGGAAGTGGAATTATTGGTGGTGTGATGAATAAAGTGAGGGTGTGAGGAGTAAAAGACTCTACTCACATTATTTAATTTATTTTTATTATGTTAGAATAATAAAAGGAATAAAAGAAGGAAAAGAGGAAAAAGAGTCACATTTGGAATATTCATCATACGTGCAATTGAGAAGAGGAAAAGGAAGGAGGAAAACCGGAAGTGTTAGAATTCGAAGAATCTATAAGGTAAGGGGTGATTTCGATTAATAATGCGTATTGTCGGTTTTGATATTCAATAGTATGGATCATAGTATGTTAGGAATCCCGGTTTAGAAATTCTAGGATTCCGTAGAATTGTCCCTATTGTGTCGGATCGTAGGTCGGAAACCATTAGGGTGTCAGATAATAAATAGGAATGATGAAATAATGTTGTTTGATGTTATAATGGTGTAAAATGGATGTATTTTGGTGTTTCTCATGTTGCAATTCGTATGGGAATGTTTGGAATTGATTTAGAATGAATAAATGCTGTCAAAATAGCAGATTTTGACTCTGCAGGTCGTGGGAACCGATTCCCAGTGGGGAGGAACCGGGTTCCACTGTGTAAATTTTCAAAAACTGGTAAAAAATGCACGTAGGAACCGATTCCCAGTAGGGTAGAAACCGGGTTCCCATACATTTTTCCATATGCGTGATTTTTGAACTCTGTGGGAACCGGTTCCTGCATAGGTAGGAACCGGGTTCCACTGAACCTTTTTGAAAAATTCTAAAACTTTGAAAATTCATAACTTTCAAACCGTAAGTCCGTTTTGAGCGCCGTTTTGGACGTTGTTTCTTAAATTTAATGCTCTATTTTATAAAATGAAAAGATTTCCTAAAACTTGAAAATAATTTGAAAATGAGTCGAATTCCGAAATAAGTGATTATTGACTGACGCACATTGGTGTGTATGTAGCAGTGAACCTGAGATGATGGGTGTATTAGTATTGTGTGAATGAAAGGCAGGTTTATATTGCTGATGATTGTGTGCATGATTGTAGGGATATCATGTTTTTGGTTTTGATTCAGTTATGATAATTTGATGTATTTCATAGACTGATTTGATGTTGCATGCGGGTGATGTGCGTGCATATGCATTTTTGGTGAAGTTAATTCTCATTGTGTGGAATTTGACTTGTATTGCCGTTAACCGATACTCGGGTGATGATGGGTGGTTAGGCTGGATTCGTGTCCGGGTGTTTATGGACGAATCGATGGTTACTGTATCCGGTTGATGATGGATCAGTGTTGGGTGACTTGGTCACGTGTTGGTACCACATGCATTGTGTCTGCATTTGTGTTTGCATGGAATTGTAACATGTTAGGATGTCTTCCAGTGTTACAATTCTTTTGTTGATTATTGATTGTGCATAATGACTTGTATGATTGGAACTGCGTGTTGAATCTGAATTTATACTAAAATGGGTGAAATAATATGCTTGTGATATATTGTTGATTGAGAAGCTTATAATGTATTTTAATTATGAGAAATCTCACCCTTACTTTAACAATTTCAGATTAAAGTTAGCAGCTCAGGAGTTGGTGAGGATGGCTCTAGAGCTTGACTTTTTAAGTCTGCGTGTCAGTGTCATGCTCTGATTAGGTTGTAACACTGGGGAACGTTTAGTTGAGGACTATTTCATTATTCAATTGTTATTGGAATTACTTTAGGAATAATTGAGACTTGGTTTATTCCGTTTTGATTTGATGGTATTATTTCCGTTGTGTAAGACATGGTCTTAACTTAATTGATTATTTTTTATGGTGATCCTCAGTGTAGCATGGCTATTGAGTTAATTGAAGTTTTATTTATTTCATAATTGTGGCATCCCTTGATTTCCGTGTTGACTCTGATTAAATCTGGTTTTAGTATTAAATTAATTAAATTATTCGGTGTATTTTAGAAGGGGTGTTACAATAGTGGTATCAGAGCATAGCCTGTCTTGTCTTGTGTCGTTATCCCTTTTGTATGCGACTAGTGTAAGATGACACTTCGATACTTATGTGCTGATGAGGTTGTTTTGTAATGTTACAGAACAATGGCCGAAAGAGGTAACGGAAGGAACGCTATTCTTTGAAGCATTGGGAATGTTAATGGAGTGCTCGGAGGGAACCGAGGAGTATGTGACCAAAATGGGGAATTTTCGGAGGAATAATCCTCCATTGTTCAAGGGTGCACATGATCCGAAGGTGCTCGAAGTGGTTGAAGGAGATCGAGAGGATCTTGAGTGATTGATTGTCTTGAGGGCTAAAGGTGAGATACGAACTCACATGTTAGCGGAGGAAGTCGACGACCGTGGATTGCTACCGAACGAAATGGAAGAAGATGGTATTGCGTTGACTTGGGTGTTCAGAGGGCTTTTCTGAGGAGGTACTTTTCTGAAGACATCAGAGGCAAGAAGGAGATTGAGTTTTTGGAACTCAAGCAGGGTAATAAGACTGTAAGTGAGTATGCCTCGAAATTTACTGAGTTGGCGAAGTATTATGCTCATTACACTAACGATGCAGATGGAGAATTTTCCAAATGTATCAAGTTTGAGAATGGTCTTCGTGATGAGATCAAGCAGGGTATTCGTCGTATCCGAAGATTCTACGATCCGTTGTCGTAGTAGGATATTAGAGGAGGATCTTGCTAGCACTAAGTCGAATGCTCAAGGGTATGTTGATAGGAAGGGTAGGCAACAGATGGATTGTGGTAAGCCTTATGATAGGAGTAATCAGAGATCCGGTGGTTGGAAGAAGTCTGGTGGAGGAGATTCTAGTTCTTCCATTAAGTGCTACAAGTGTGGTGAGACAACATATCGTATGGTGGACTGCAAGGGTAATGATAAGAAGTGTTTCAAGTGTGGGAAACTCGGCCATGTGGCCAATGACTGCAGAGTGAGAGTGGTGACTTGTTACAACTGTGGTGAAGAGGGTCATACTTGTCCTCAGTGCACAAAACCCAAGAAAGAGCAAGCTGGTGGTAAAGTGTTCGCATTGTCTGGATCATATACTAAGCCAGATGATCGGCTGATTAAAGGTACATGTTTTATTAATAACATACTTTGATTGCGATTATTGATACTGGAGCTACGCATTCTTTTATTGCTTTGGATTGTGCTAAAAGATTGAATTTGGAAATTTCTAATATGGATGGAAGTATGGTTATTGACACACGTCAGTTCTGACTACTTGTATGTTTGTAGGAATTGTCCTATTGTGATTTTTGGTAGGGGTTTCAGTATGAATTTAGTGTGCCTACCGTTAGAACAACTTGATATCATCCTTGGAATGAACTGGTTGGAATTCAACCAGGTTCATATCAACTGTTTTGCGAAGACGGTTATTTTTCCTGAAGAGGTTGGTGTCGAAGATGTGACTATGTCGGTTAAACAGATGACCCTAGCTGTGAAAGATGGTGTTGTGGTGTTTATGTTGTATTCTGCAATAGAAGCGGAGGGAAAAGCAAAGAGTGATGGATTTCCAGTGGTGAATGAATTTCGAGGTGTTTCGGAAGGCGTTAGTGGTGCCACCGAGAGAGGTAGAATTTACTATAGATTTGATTCTGGAACTAGTCCGGTGTCGATGGCGCCCACCGTATGTCGAGATCCGAATTAGTGGAGTTAAAGAAACAGTTGGAGGAGTTACTTGAGAAGAAGTTCATTCGTCCCGTGTTTCAGAGCTCGGTGTTGTTGGTTAAGAAGAAAGAAGGTTCAATGAGGTTATGTGTTGATTACAGACAGCTGAATAAAGTTACAATCAAGAATCGGTATCCTTTGCCGAGGATTGATGATTTGATGGATCAACTAGTTGAAGCTTGTGTATTTAGTAAGATTGATCGAGATCCGGATATCATCGATTGTGAAGTCGGAGGATATTGACCGCATTAGAACGAGGTATGGACATTACGAGTATTCAGTTATGCCGTTTGGAGTTACTAATGCACCTGGTGTTTTCATGGAGTATATGAACAGGATATTTCATCCGTATCTTGATAAGTTTGTGGTGGTGTTCATTGATGATATTTTAATTTATTCGAAGAGCGATGAGGAACATGCGGAACATCTCAGAGTTATATTGGAATTGTTGAAAGAGAAGAAGCTTTATGCGAAGTTGTCCAAATGTGAATTCTGGTTAAGTGAAGTGGGTTTTCTTGGCCATGTAATTTCCAAGAATGGAATTGATATGGATCCTACGAAGGTAGAAGCATTATCTCAGTGGGAAGCGCCAAATAATTCTTCTGAGATCCGTAGTTTTCTGGGTCTTGCAGGTTATTACAGGAAGTTTATAGAAGGATTTTCCAAACTAGCGTTGTCGTTGACTAAGTTGACCAGGAAGGGTCAGATGTTTGTTTGGGATGTTGAATGTGAGAAAGGATTTCAAGAGCTGAAGAGGAGGCTGACAAGTGCTCCGATCTTGATTTTGCCAAATCCAACTAAGTCTTTTGTTGTGTATTGTGACGCATCATTGATGGGATTAGGTGGTGTGTTGATGCAAGATAAGCAGGTTGTGGCTTATGCTTCGAGACAATTGAAAGTACATGAAAGTAATTATCCGACTCATGATTTAGAGTTGGCAGCTGTTGTATTTGTTTTGAAGTTATGGAGGCATTATTTATACGGTTCTCGGTTTGAGGTATTCAGTGATCACAAAATTTTGAAGTATCTTTTTGATCAGAAAGAGTTGAACATGAGGCAGAGGAGATGGTTAAAATTCCTAAAGGATTATGGTTTCGGTTTGAATTACCATCCTGTTAAGGCAAACGTTGTTGCAGATGCTTTGAGTAGAAAGTCCTTGCATATGTCGATGTTAATGGTTCGTGAGTTAGATTTGGTTGAACAATTTAGAAACTTAAGTTTGGTATGTGAAACTACTCCGAATAGTGTGAAATTGGGAATGTTGAAGCTGACTAGTGGTATTTTGGAAGAAATTCGAAATGGACAGAAATCTGATGTTGGTTTAGTTGATAAATTGACATTGATCAACCAAGGTCAAGGAGGCGAGTTCTGGATTGATGAGAATGGTGTTATGAGATTTGGTGATAGGGTGTGTGTTCCGGATGTTGCCGATATTAGAAAGAATATTTTGGAAGAAGGACATCGTAGCGGTTGAGTATTCATCCCAGTGCTACTAAAATGTACCATGATTTGAAGAAGTTGTTTTGGTGGCCTGGAATGAAAAAGGAAATTGCTGAGTTTGTGTATGCTTGTTTGGTTTGTCAGAAGTCGAAGATTGAACATCAGAAACCGTCAAGATTGATGGAACCGTTGTTTGTTCCGGAATGGAAATGGGATGAAATCTCTATGGATTTTGTGTCTGGTTTGCCAAGGACAGCAAAGAATTGTGACTCTATCTGGGTTATTGTTGATCGGTTGACGAAATCTGCTCACTTCATTCCGATAAGAATGGATTATCCGATAGAGGTGGCGTAATATGTTGAAAAGATTGTGAGTTTGCACGGTATTCCTTCTAGTATTGTGTCGGATCGAGATCCGAGGTTTACATCTAAGTTCGGACAGATTACGAAGCTTTGGGTACTAAGTTGCGATTGAGTTACGCTTATCGCAGAATGGTCGGATCGAGTTCGAGAATGTTGATTGTGTTGGAGAAAGGTGGAGTGAAGTTCATTGATTGAGTTTACCTACAACAATAGTTTTCATCATTGGTATATTTTTTTGGTGGGGTGTCATTGTGTGGTGTGTTGGTGGTTTGAGAGTGATTGGATTTTATGACTTTGTCGTTTTATGAAGAAGGAGGAAAGACGAGTGAAGGACGTCCAAGTTAAGACATTTTATTGGTTGATTATTTTTTTGGATCGAGCCTTGATTTATCAATGTTTTCAGCTTGCTTGATCGGTTGGGATGTTAATTGGTGGTTTCTTAGAGAGTGAGGCCAAGGGGAGGGAGGGAGGGAGGGTGTGGGACCGTCTCAGACCGACTTTCTTTAAAACTTCCCATGAAAAAATTATTAAATAATTATGATTTTTAATTATTAATTTAATTAAGAATGTAATATTTAATATTTTGGATTATTGGAAGTCAATTAAATTAAATGGAAGTGGAATTATTGGTGGTGTGATGAATAAAGTGAGGGTGTGAGGAGTAAAAGACTCTACTCACATTATGTAATTTATTTTTATTATGTTAGAATAATAAAAGGAATAAAAGAAGGAAAAGAGGAAAAAGAGTCACATTTGGAATATTCATCATACGTGCAATTGAGAAGAGGAAAAGGAAGGAGGAAAACCGGAAGTGTTAGAATTCGAAGAACCCATAAGGTAAGGGGTGATTTCGATTAATTAATGCGTATTGTCGGTTTTGATATTCAATAGTATGGATCATAGTATGTTAGGAATCCCGGTTTATAAATTCTAGGGTTCTGTAGAATTGTTCCTATTGTGTCGGATTGTAGGTCGGAAACCATTAGGGTGTCAGATAATAAATAAGAATGATGAAATAATGTTGTTTGATGTTATAATGGTGTAAAATGGATGTATTTTGGTGTTTCTCATGTTGCAATTCGTATGGGAATGTTTGGAATTGATTTAGAATGAATAAATGCTGTCAAAATAGCAGATTTTGACTCTGCAGGTCGTGGGAACCGATTCCCAGTGGGGAGGAACCGGGTTCCACTGTGTAAATTTTCAAAAACTGGTAAAAAATGCACGTAGGAACCGATTCCCAGTAGGGTAGAAACCGGGTTCCCATACATTTTTCCATATGCGTGATTTTTGAACTCTGTGGGAACCGGTTCCTGCATAGGTAGGAACCGGGTTCCACTGAACCTTTTTGAAAAATTCTAAAACTTTGAAAATTCATAACTTTCAAACCGTAAGTCCGTTTTGAGCGCCGTTTTGGACGTTGTTTCTTAAATTTAATGCTCTATTTTATAAAATGAAAAGATTTCCTAAAACTTGAAAATAATTTGAAAATGAGTCGAATTCCGAAATAAGTGATTATTGACTGACGCACATTGGTGTGTATGTAGCAGTGAACCTGAGATGATGGATGTATTAGTATTGCGTGAATGAAAGGCAGGTTTATATTGCTGATGATTGTGTGCATGATTGTAGGGATATCATGTTTTTGGTTTTGATTCAGTTATGATAATTTGATGTATTTCATAGACTGATTTGATGTTGCATGCGGGTGATGTGTGTGCATATGCATTTTTGGTGAAGTTAATTCTCATTGTGTGGAATTTGACTTGTATTGCCGTTAACCGATACTCGGGTGATGATGGGTGGTTAGGTTGGATTCGTGTCCGGGTGTTTATGGACGAATCGATGGTTACTGTATCCGGTTGATGATGGATCAGTGTTGGGTGACTTGGTCACGTGTTGGTACCACATGCATTGTGTCTGCATTTGTGTTTGCATGGAATTGTAACATGTTAGGATGTCTTCCAGTGTTACAATTCTTTTGTTGATTATTGATTGTGCATAATGACTTGTATGATTGGAACTGTGTGTTGAATCTGAATTTATACTAAAATGGGTGAAATAATATGCTTGTGATATATTGTTGATTGAGAAGCTTATAATGTATTTTAATTATGAGAAATCTCACCCTTACTTTAACAATTTCAGATTAAAGTTAGCAGCTCAGGAGTTGGTGAGGATGGCTCTAGAGCTTGACTTTTTAAGTCTGCGTGTCAGTGTCATGCTCTGATTAGGTTGTAACACTGGGGAACGTTTAGTTGAGGACTATTTCATTATTCAATTGTTATTGGAATTACTTTAGGAATAATTGAGACTTGGTTTATTCCGTTTTGATTTGATTGTATTATTTCCGCTGTGTAAGACATGGTCTAAACTTAATTGATTATTTTTTATGGTGATCCTCAGTGTAGCATGGCTACTGAGTTAATTGAAGTTTTATTTATTTCATAATTGTGGCATCCCTTGATTTTCGTGTTGACTTTGATTAAATCTGGTTTTAGTATTAAATTAATTAAATTATTCGGGGTATTTTAGAAGGGGTGTTACACCTCACACTCCCTTCCTTGCTTGTTTTGTTCACGTGGCAGGCAGTAGTGATGGCTTAGGTTGCATATTTTTCTTGGCACATTAGGATAATATAACATGATGATAGTTAGTCAATGAGTAAGGATTGCTAGCAAAATGAAAAGGTTAAATAACAGGTAGCATAATAATACTACTAGCAGTAACAGATAATAATAGTAGAATAGCAACTTAGCAGCAATAGAGTTACTGCAAGCAATATGAGCTAATGTAGTGAAATGATCCAACAAATGCAGAAGAATAATTGGTAGTGGCAGAATTAAGTACTAGAATTTATGTGATTAAGAAGTAATGTTGTAAGAGGGAAAAATTATGCAAAAAATTAGACTGTCGGGCAATTTAATCGGTAAAAATTAGTTTCTCGGAATTGGACGAAATTTTGCAGAGTAATTCGGATGTACGGGTAGTTAAATAAAGTTGTGTCGTTTGTTGGATTTTGCGTAGATTGTTGTATTTTGCAGGTACTGTCGGAATAAGTTGCCTGGTCCCTGAATTGGACAAATTTGGGTTGTAGGCTTAAATGGCCAAAGTCGAAAGTTGAATTTGATTATGTTTATTATAAGTCGCGTGGTTGTTGATGTTGTTAATAATTGTTGAAAGTTGAATTTGATTACGTTTATTATAAGTTGTGTGGTTGTTGATGTTGTTAATAATTGTTGAAAGTTGAATTTGATTATGTTTATTATAAGTTGTGTGGTTGTTGATGTTGTTAATCGTTGTGAAAGTTGAGGTTGATTGTGTTAATTATAAGTTGTGTTGTTGATGTTGTTAATAATTGTTGAAAGTTGAATTTGATTATGTTTATTATAAGTCGTGTGGTTGTTGATGTTGTTAATCGTTGTGAAAGCCGAAGTTGATCGTGCTGATTAAGTTGATGCAGTTAATGCATGATTAAGTTGTTGTTGTTCTAAGTTGTTGTTGAAGCTGTAATCGTTGCATCGTACATAGCATGTGCATTATTAAGTTGGCATGGATTGGCACCACGTTGAAAGTTGAAGGATTATGCTTTGTTGAATGCCTCGATAACCTGGCATGATTTTAAGTTGGGAGTTTACTCCAAATGGATCCACATGCATCTGCATAGTCGAGTCTCATTCGAGTTGTATTTTGAAGTTGTTGTTGATTATTTTGTTGTTTTGTGGAATGTCGTATTTTGTTGATTGAAGTAGTAATTATTGTATGATTCTTCACCTAATATATGAATTATCATACTTTTGCTTATATTTTTCGATATCTCACCCTTTCTATTTTGTTGGTCGTTACCTTTATATTGGTAACGTGCAGGTACCCCAGTCGAGGATTTAGTTGTTGTTAGTTCGAGTTGGGTAGTCGCTCTGATACGTAACACTCGAGGATGAACGCTAGTTGTTTAGTGGTTTTGGATTTGTTGTTGAATAACCATGTTGACACATGAAAAGTAACTGTTGGTTTTAAAATGGTTTTAAAGTTGAAAAGTTGTTATAACTTCCAAATTGAATAATGCAGTTCTGCTGATTTTATATTAATAAAGTTAAACTCATGTTATTTAAGTTCATCCGAACTTAAGTGTTATGTATCTGTGATAACATGTTATTATTTAGATGAATTGTAATACTCCAATTGGTTTTTGAAAGGAATTTTGCAACTCTGATTTTCTTAATAATTACCGGGGTAGAATTGGGGTGTTACAGATTAACTAGAGATATAGGAGCGGAAAATATGTGGCTCGCATTCAAAATTTGAAACGCGAGGAAATCATCACAAGAAAATGTGAGTGTCTATTTAGGTTATGTGGTTATCTCATGGAGAACAATAAGTGAAAGTTTAATGTGATTAGCAAAGAACACAATCATGATTTAACTCCAAAGTTGGTCGGTCATCCAATAGCATGTCGGCTACTTCCGGATGAGAAAAATTTTGTTTCTGACGTGACTTTGAATCTGAAACCTCCCAAAAACATTTTTGCAACCTTGAAGCGTAAAAGACCGGAGAGCGCCTCTAATATCAAACAAGTATACAACAAGCGCTATCAAACAAAGTTGGCCATTCGGGAGGATCAAACCGAAATGCAACACCTTCTGAAAATTCTCGATGACAATAATTATGTTTGTAGGAACCGAATGGGTGATGATGGGGAAACTTTAGAGACATTAACTGGACTCATCCTGATTCCATTAAATTGTTCAACACATTTCCTACCGTGCTCATAATGGATTCGACAAAACCAAAAACCAACAAGTTGTTGGAAATTGTTGGTGTTACATCGACCAAGAAGACGTACTCAGTTGGCTTTGTATTTATCGAATGCGAAAAAGAAGACAACTTTCAGTGGGTGTTAGAGGAGTGTCAGTCCATATTGAAGGACCAAGAGGATATGCCAAAGGTAATTGTCACCGACCGTGATACAACTTTAATGAATGTCGTTGCGTCTGTATTTCTGACTTCTTTAGCATTACTTTACAGGTACCATATTACAAAAAATGTGAGAAGTCGGGTTAAACATGTTGTAGGGTCGAAACAGGTAGCGGGTGAAGATGGAAAGTTGGTAAAGTCCGGTGTTATTGTGGATAAAATTACGGCTGCATGGAATACTATTGTTAATGCATCTACAAAAGAGATGTAAACTGATGTTGTTTTACAATTTCGAGCTATTTGTGAGAAATATCTGAATCTGTTGAAATATGTGGATTTCACAATACTTGATCAGGTGAAGGAGAAATTTGTTTGTGCATGGACTGATTACGTTATGCACCTCAGACATACAACATCAAACCCAGTTGAATCTGCGCATGCTTGTCTCAAGAATTGGTTGGCAAATAGCAAGGGAGATTTGATTACGGGTTGGGAAGATGTGAACCATATGATCATGAACCAACATAATGAGATACAAACGATATTTGGTTGCAGTATCACGGTGTTAGAACACAGGTTCAAGGAGAATATGTTATATTCTCAATTGGTCAGTAACATATCTCGGGCGACGCTTAATTATATTTTCCATGAGGCCACAAGAGCTTCAACTGTGGGTGATGGCACCTCAAAGTGTGGGTGCAAAATTGTGAAAACATGTGGTCTACCATGTGCTTGTGTGATGGCCAAGAAGCTGAGTGGGAATGTCCCGATAGGTATGGACGAGGTCTCTAATCATTGGAAATATGCTTCCAAAGGTGTTCTTATTAGCAAACCACCGCCTACACCGCCTCCATCAAATATACCATTCATTGATCACATGTCAGTTTCCATGCACAAATACATTGAAAGGATCGTGAATGTGGTCAGTGACGGTAATTGTGGCTTTCGAGTTGTATCTTGTTTGCTAGGTAGTCGTGAAGATTATTATAATATTGTGCGAGATACTCTGATCACAGAGTTGACGGAACATACAGAGTTGTACACACGTGTGTTCGGGAGTAAGGAAAAGGTTGATGAAATACATCATGCACTAGTACCTGTAAAGGTTGGATATGCACTAGAGGAGAAATGGATGTGGTTCACTGAAATGGGTCATCTCATAGCAAGTGCGTACGAGAGGGTGTGTATTAATCTTACCTGATACAATTTTTCTGAGACTTATTTTCCTCTATGCATTGCTCCTACACCAAAAATACCATTGATCGTATCATTTGTGTTGGATGGATTTCAAATTCACGGTATTTTGTTCAAGTCTACTTGAAACCGGGATGTCCGATACCACTGACATCACCAGAGTGGGCGTTTCATTTCACAGAAGCATCAGAGACATGGCCGGACAATTTCATGGAAAGGACGCAAGAATACAACAAGTTAAGGGAAATAGATATAGAAATAAATAGGGAAAAGTCAAAAGGGGTGGCACTGGTGGATTTATCCGGCGACACTTTTTTTGACTCTTTCAAGTAGTATAGGTAGCATTATAATGTTAACTTCATTTTGATAATGTATTATGATGTGAAAATATATTCATTTTTGTAATTTGACCATTTGCCAAAAATTTGAATATATGATTTTGAAGTTACATGTTGCTATTTCTGTTTTGGTTTTTCAGTCCCAGGCATTTACCGGAAGTTTACTTCTGATTTTGGTCTTAAGTATGAAACTGGAATTTAACTTTTGATTTTTTCACTGACACAAAGATATGATTTCTATGGTCCATGTTTACATCCTTCTACTATAAAAACACCCTTCCTCTTATAATTTTCCATACAACAACACAAAAAACCAGAAATGGACATGAAATTGAACATCGAATGGGTTGCTGAAACTTTGCAGGAACTTGTTCCTTACGGCGATGGACGAATTAAGGTAGAGAAGATCGAGTACCGCTCGCCATCACTCGACAATAAAGGGAATCTGTAGTTCATGAACCGTGAATTGAAGAACTGCGATAATTTATGGGCTATGTGGTCGACTTATCGAAGTTTTCAGGAGAAAGTTCCAATCGAGTTAGATGCGACTTTATCAAGAACTATCGATGACATTATGAGGATGTTGTAACGTCCCCCAGGCTATTGATTTGTAATGTTCGATTTATGTTTAACTTTTGGTTTGTATTTGCTACGTTTATGTATCTCTATGTTAGACAATGAAATGAAAAAAATTGTCTTTCTATTATGAACGAAATCGAAAATATAGTTACGGTTATCGTCCGAAAGTTAACTTCCGGTTTGTGGCAAAATTTATCAGATGATGGTGCGCCCCAGAAATATATTTCCGGTTTGCAGGGGCATTTTGGAAATTTCGCAGGAGTGGCTAAGAAGGACATGGTGTGGGTTAAGAAATCCACAATAATTTATGTTGATATGTGATCAAGCGGCAATGCCTAATCATCGTTAGTCATCAACATAGTTTTTTTTATAGACAATAAAATATATAACAAGTGTGAGTAAGTGAGAAAATAGTCTCATATTGGATAGGAATGTAAAGACTTAAACATATATAAGTGGGATAATTCACTATATATCAATATTTCTACTATTAACTCCCTCTAACAACAAATATTATTATAGAGAGTAGTATATTACATCTGCTAAAATAATTCTCATTAAAATAAATAATCACATCTACTTAAAAAATCTCATTATAAAAAATAATTACGTCATCTACCGTTAGTAGCATTTAACTCGGAACTAAAGAGGAATAATAAGGATAACTAGTTGCAATTTTTTCTTAAAGAACAATAAACAATGATTGAAACGTTTAAAAGGGCCAGAAACACATCTAAGATTTATATCTAATTTTTAAAAGAAACATGAATCATGATTTTATCTTATGTGTCGTTTAAATTTAAACCATGCACGATGCTATACATGTAGACAAAAGAATATGTTAACTTTGGGAAAAAGTCCATACATATACTTTATGCATGTTTTCTTGATTTTATAATAATAATTTATTGAATTCTTCTTTTGAAACCAGTTGATGACACTCACATGATGGAACATTTATAAGGGTCCTCGTAATATTGACACGGGTCCCTTATGATGGAACAATTACAATAAGGAACAGAAACACCATTAGCCCATGCCACAATTGCCTCTTCTTTCTTCTCTTTTTTCTTTTCCACTTCACCAACACTTATCAAATTTGCATAGCCAAATTTCTTTCTTAGCTTCCTTGCCAGTTTAACTGAATCTATCCCTACTCCAGTTACCTCTATTTGATCCTTGTTATCTTCTTGTATAGCTGCACTTTCCACTCCTGAATATTTTTTGCTTTTTGAGCTAATTTTTTTTTATTTTAAAAACTAACAGTTAGAAAATCAGAGGGAAATGACTTATTACCATAAACTCCAACTGCAATCTTCATGGCATTGGACCTTGATTTTTGGTTCTTCATACGCACTTGGATCACGACCTTTTGCTGCAAACATTTTGCAATCAAAGACATATATTACTCATTTGGTGAAAATACATAGAGATATTCACTTATATATATGGGTAGGGTTATTAATTACCTTAGCCATAATGATTATGAGGTACAAATAAATGGATTAGAAGAAGCTTTGTTTAGAAGAAGCTCTATGTTTAAAGTAGCATGAGGAATTACTCATATATTTTGCGTATATATAGGCAGGGACCAACCCACTTATATGGATGTGTAAGCATCGAACTACTTTTAGTTTTGAAAATAAATAAGTTTTTAGCATTTAATATACTAAATTAATTAATTAATATAACGGATATGGGTTCGAGTATTGTTTGTACTTTGGGTTAGCAAGGAATAGAGTCAATTTGAAAATAATTTGAAATTCGGTTTAAAAATTAAATCGTCGAATTAAATTCATAAATCAAATATAATCAAATGACTTAAATATGAACTTAAAATTAAGTTTGTTAATTAAATGAGTGAAACTTGAACTGTATGTAATTTGACTCGTTAGATTCATGAATGAACTCAATTATATATGAGATGGATTATATTGTCTTTAAAAATAAATTTAAAGATTTGTTCTAAATATTAGTCTCATATTTTTTTTTAATTTAACGATTTTAATTTATAATTTATATTTTTAAGTGAGTAAAATATGTTTATAAATAATTATATAAATAAAATTAACATCGTATAAATTTTAATCTTATAAATTTTATTTTATTTCTAAAATGTCAAATATATATTTAAAAATAAATTTTTAAAAAATTAATTACGTTTAATTTCGTGAAATAAGCGAGTTGAACCTAATAAGATAAATCTAATGAGTTGAATCGAAATGACCATGAACTTCTAACAATTCGTGTTTGAGCTTGAAAAATATTCATGATAAATTCAAACTTGAACTCGGTCAATTCTTAACGAATCAAATTTGAAATGGAAAAAAAATGGTGATGCATTTGAACTCAAATTTGATTAATTTTTAATGAATCGAACTAAACTGAGACGAATTCGACTCGAATCGATATATTTCCAATCTTATTTTTACTCTTCATATATATTGTTTGCTTATAAAAAATAGTAAATATATACCATAATTATAAATAAAAAATAAATTATTTTGTATGTTAGGAATTACTCATCTTAGTATATAGTGTATGAGTGTGTTTAGTTTTGTTTTTTTGGTAGGATACATCAAGTAGTAAAAGTCAGTTAGAACATTGTCGAACTTTGGGCAATGCTTGAAGGACTATTGTTTGCAATAAATATGGGGTTTAAGAAAATCATTTTAGAGATGTATTCGAAACAAATCTTCAATTGCATTTCGTGCATTACTTTAAGTTTTTGAAAAAAATATGATTGACAAAATCAGAAAATTTGATCAAAAAGATCGAGAAATAACACACTCTCTAAACCTAAATCTCCACCACTAGAGTAATTTTTAAAAATAATTTAATATTATATTAAATCTAAAACAAGAAAATACAATAGCACTCTTGCCACTCTCGTCCTAATAATGAAGTCACTTTAAAAAAGGATGTCAAATGTAGAAAAAATATATAAATTTGAACTTACGAAATTTATTTATTTATTTTTAAAATGTAAAATCATAGGAATAAAATTGTTACATAAAATGAAAATGAATTTTATTTATATCTTAGGTCTATGAGAAGTGTCAAGTATGTTATAGAGCTGTGGAAAAATATATGCATGGCGAGTCAGTGACACTAGGTAGAATGACTTTTACGTCAACGCTGTCGTTTAATATTCATTCAAGCCGAGTCCCTCACAGTCAGTCTTGGAAAACATTTCGATTTGTCCCAAACGATGGACGCCATTGAAAAGTTCTTCAACATTATCTATAGTTTTTGAAAAAGTCATTGGACTAAATTGATTTTTGAAATAAATAAAAATATTTTTTAATTATATTTTTTAAATAATATAGTATTTGTCTTCTTTACATTTTATATAGTTGATAAAAAACAATGGGAAAAGAAACTAAAAAAATGATTATTTAATAGTTTAATATAAACAAATATGTATTTATAAAATGAAATAAATAATTTGAAGTAAAAATAGATGCAAGAAAATAACAATAATATTATTTCCTTACTGTCGACAAAAATTGAAAAAATATAAATATTTTTTTTATAACAATCAACACATCATATGACATCATCTATAATGGTTATTGGAATCTTCCTCTCGTTTGAATTGATGTGTTCTGTTTCTTAATTCATAATTATCTTCTATTTCGGTTAATTTCCTTTTTAAATCATATTAGAAAATTTGGCCTTCTAATACTTTTGGCTGCCTGAGTCTTAAGTAAGCTTATCTCTTCAAATTCGCTCTTTTTGCCAGAAACTCATGGTCTGCTGCTATTTGGAACAAAGACATCTCCCTCGAAAGCTATTTTGATCTGGAAATTAATGCATAGGAAGATCTCCACTTATGACCAATAATGACAAGAGGATGTAGCATTGTATCTGTTTGCTCAAACTGTAAGGATAACTCTAAAAGTCTGGACCATTTTATTTTTCAACTGCATGTTTGCGAGATAAATTTGGATGTATGGCGAGATGAAATCATTGCATGATAATCACACTTATGATTTAGTGAAGTTGCCTGAAGGCAAAAGGGTTTTGGAAAACAAGTAGATTTATAGAGTTAAACATGAGAGCAACTTTAAGTATCCAAGATATAAAACTAGATTAGTGGTAAAAGGTTTCTGTCAAAGAAAGGGTGTTGATTTTAATGAGATTTTATCACTTGTTGTAAAGATGTCATCAATTAGAATTGCGTTGAGTTTAGATGTCACTCTTGATTTAAAAGTTCAGCAAATGGATGTGAAAATGACTTTCCTTCATGGTGATTTAGATGAAGAAATCTACATGAAACAACCCGATGGTTTTCAAGTTAAAGACAAAGATCATGTTTGTAGATTGAGAAAAAATTTATATGGGTTGAAGCAAACTCCAAGACAGTGATACAAGAAGTTTGAGTCTATCATGTATGATCAAGGATACTAGAAGACTACTTTAGATCATTGTGTCTTTATTAGAAAATTTTCTAATGATGACTCATTATCTTATTATTGTATGTTGATGATATGATTATTGTAGGAAAAATATTTTTAACATTAACCGGTTAAAGAAACATTTGGGAAAGTCATTTGCTAAGAAAGACATGGGAGCAGTTAAACAAGTTCTTCGCATTAGAATCATGCGTGACAGAAAAGGGAAGAAATTTTAGATGTCACAAGAACATAATATTGAAAAAGTGTTGCAAAGATTCAAAATGAAAAACTTAAGGCGGTAAGCACTCCTCTTGCTACTCATTTCAAATTGAGTTCTAATCAAATTACTTCAAGTGAAGATGAAGAGTTTGATATGAAATGTGTTCCTTATGCTTCTTCTGTGGGTAGTTTGATGTATGCAATGGTATGTACAAGATAAGATATAGCACATGTTATTGGTACAGTCAGTAAATTTCTGTCAAATCCAGATAGAGAGCATTGGATTGTGGTAAAATGGATTTTAAGATATTTTTACGATACTACTTCTATGAGGTTGTGCTTTGGAGGAGATAGGCCTATTCTAGTAGGATGCTCTGACTTTAATATGGCTGAAGACATTGATTCTAGAAATTCCACTTTGGGCTACATGATTAAATTTACAGGGGTGTTGTGGTTTGATAGTCCAGATTGTAAAAGTGTGTAGCATCATCTAGAGGCTAAATTTATTGTCATTACCGGAGCATTTAAAGAGTTATTTTGGTTGAAGAAGTTTTTGCAAGAGCTTGGTTTTGTTCAAGACAAATATGTGTTATTTGTTGATAGTCAAAGTGTTATCCATCTTGGTAAGAATTCGACTTTTTGTAATAGGTCTAAACACATTGATGTGAGATATCATTGAATACGTGATGTTTTGGATGCTAAGTTGTTGTAGTTAGCTAAGGTTCATACATATGATAATGGTTCTAATATAATGATTAAAGCATTACCAAGAGGAAAATTTGAAGCTTGTTGTGATATCGTTGGTTTGACAATTTCTTTCACATAATTGTGATGGGGAGATTTGTTGGGCATGGAATCCCTTCCTATGTGGAGAAAGACTCAAATATGAATAGCTTATTTGTGTCACTTATTTAAGTGGAGAAAATATTTAGAGTTAAGAGAGATAGATAGAAAATAATGATTCAAAAGGAGAGAAAAGAGGAGAGAAACTCATTCATATTTTTTCTGCGTCAGTCTCATTAAAACGACGATCCCCTATTCGTCCACCATCGGATCGAGATGAAATTTGATGGGGTGAAATAGTGTCAAACTTAAAATTCATATAGCTAAAATAAAGTTATATGTGATATGTGATAGCTATTAGTCTTTGTGGTGGACTGGATCCGTATAATCACCTTGTATCACTTAGTATTTTGAATTAATATATTATCTTCTATTAAAAAACGTCAACTAAACATTTTATGTTATTAAAAAAATAATTAAAAAATATTTGTCACGTCAAATGGTGAATGGATCTCACGACGGACTAAAATAAAAGAATTTTCAAACGATAGTGAGAGAACTAAAAAAAAATTAACATGTATTTTTTTTCAAAATTCACTTATATCACAGAAACCAAAATACTACTCTACTATTATATATAGGTAAAAAATTAATATTTCACATTTATTGAAAATTTTAAAATTTTGTGTTTTTTTAAAATACATTATATGGGAAAGATGTCAAAGTAGTTTTAATTCATTGATGTTTATAGATAAAATGAAAGAGAAATCAAATTAAATATAATTTGCTTTTAAATTCATCTTTAAAAATATGCATTTTTTAGAATAAAATACTTAAATGAAATAAAATTGATTTTTTTTATATTTTGTTTTTAAAACATTGAGTTTTCTTTTTATTATATTATGAGCAGCTAGAGAGGGAGTACCTGTTAACTATTTTATCAATTCCAAAAATATATTATTTGAATTAAAACTGTGTAACATAGTTCAAATTCATTGCCTCGAAGATTGTAGATTCTAATAAATTGGATATTTGCAACTTATGGATTAATGATTTAGAACAAAACGAATTCTTATAAAGTTATAATAGTGAACATGATCTCACATTTATTATCAACGCCCTAGTTTACAAGCATAATGTAACATCTCAGTTTTTCGTTGATTTTATCTTAATTAAGTTTGAAATGTTTTATATTATTTTATTTGAGTGCTATAACTAAATTAGTGGTATTATTGAGGGTTAGTTTTTTAAATAACGGTTCATGTATTAAACAAAAATAAGTATTACAAAAAAGCGAGCAAACAGCCCATCAAAAAGAAGAAAGTTTTAATAAAGGCAATTCTAGTCTATTTTATACAAAGTCTTTTCTAATAGAAATGAATTTTAAAATGATAAGTGAAAAATAAGATAGATTTAAGTTAGTCAAATAGTCGACACAAGAATTTTCTTCTTTATGAATGTGAAGAATATAAAGTTTCTTATGTATAAAGTAAGTTAAACAAGAGAACTATTGATTTCTAAAACACCAAGATCAATGAGAAGAGGAAATTAGAATTTAAATTAAAATCAAGGAAAATGGTAGAATTAGTGAAAATTAATGGGAGTTAGTGAATTAATAAAAATAGTAGAGTTTTATTTAAATAGAGAGGATAATTATAATTAACAACTATTTGGGAGAATAAGCTGTCAGCGGAGTCAGAAAGAGAGTTCTAGCTCAGCAAGAAATAGGAGAAGAGACATGGTCATATTTTTTTTACCAGATTTATAAGTCATATGTGTATCAAATAAATAGTCAACTTCATATATATATATATATATATATATATATATATATATATATATATATATATATATATATATATATATATATATAATTAAAAGGTGTGCCACCGCTCCTCCCGAACACCCTACGGGGCCCCTAAGAAAAGAGAGATCCCATTGATGTAACTTGAAGTTTGCTGACGAATTCGGGGGTAAGGGGAGACTGTTCATCTATAGGTCTTTTAAGCATGAAGGATGGAGAGGATTTCTTATCCTATTTCCCTTTTCTTTTCCTTTTTTGTTCATGGATGAGGGTTTTGAATCTTGAGATGGTTTGGGTAAAACCTCTCTTGACTTATGTGATTTATTTTGAATTTCGTATTGTATTTGTGACTGATTTTTGTGTGAAATTGTATGTTCAATCATGAGTTTTGAGATGATGAACATGATGTTGATTTTGAGATAAATTGATTATATAAATGTCTAATTTGTATGTTATTGATGTGCTAAATGCTATATTATTTGTGTATGGTGAAATGGAAAGCCTAGAGTGAAATAATTAGGTTTTTGAGTAAAATTCTCATGAAAAAGTTGCAGAAATTATGTATTTTTCGTCATGGGTTATGTGGTAATCGATTATCAGCTTAAAGTTGAGTTTCTAGACTGTTTTCGGGGTTGGTAATTAAATTTTTGGCACGTACAATATCAGATGTTAAGACTGATATCTTAACATCACACAATGTCACGACAGATGTTATTAGATCTGCTGACAGAAAAACTGACTTGATAAAACAGAAAGATTGTACAAGAAAGTGAAGTGCAAAAACTTAAATAACACAAGGAATTGTTAACCCAGTTCGGTGAAACTCACCTACTTTGGGAGATACTGAGCCAGGAATGAAATTCACTATCAGTAGTATCAATTCAAAGTTAAACAGTCACAATTTACACTTCTCACTTAATCCCTACTCAGTGCAGCTTCTACCTAGGAACCTTCTAGATATGATAACCCCTCTCACTCCTAATCATCGCAGTGATCTCAAACAATCTCAATCCCAGATAATGTTTAAAGGAACTAAAATAGAAGAACACTCTTTCAAGGCAAAAATGCTTAGTTAGCTTAAAAGCTTCACTAAGAACAATATCCAACTCTTTGCTTAAAAGCTAGGAGGATAACAATAACTTCATAAACAAGTAACAATCAGTGAACTCAAATGCATCATAAGATACATGAGGACGTATAAAAAAAACACGGGGAACTTAACGAACTACTAAATCCTAAACCCTTATTTTTCACAAAGATTAACAATAAACTATGCTTCTTAAAAACAAGGTATTGATCGTCTCCTTGTATAGCTTATGCAGTTGGGCTTGGACTCTTCAATCAAATCTAATCTCAGTTGTGAATCCCTTCAAAATCTTCTCCACAAAAATAGAAACAAATCTCATAAATGTTTTCTAAAAAGTTTTAAAGATCCTTTTAAGAAACAAATCAAATTTGCACTTTTGTTTCTAAATAATCTCCTTGACTTGCGCATAATGATGAGAAATATTCAAATTATTCCCATTAAATTAAATTAAATTAAATTTGTCAAGAGATATCTAATAGTAGCGCCTATTGCACCAAACCTAGATGTCATAACATATATTTTGACATCAGACTGAAAAACTCATAACAGCTGAAACTGCTATGAGAGTTGATGCAAATGTTAAAACATCTTGCTCAACATCAGTAGAACCATGTTTTAGAAAAATTTAGCCAATCATAATACCAAGGAACTAACAGTAATCGATTACCACATATTTGTAATCAATTATTGGATTCTAGGATGGATAATTTTTTAAGTGAAACTAAAAATAGCTAACTTGAGTTATATGACCCCGATTGAGGCGCAATTCGAAGCGTTTGAAAGTTGACGCGTGGGAATACATCATAGTAATGTCTTGTGAGGTTAAATGTGTACATGAGGACGAGATTAAAATGTTTTATTGTGGTGTTTATAAGATTACTAATAATGAGGCAATAGTCCTCATTTGGTTGATAATGGTTTGTTGAGTGTTGATGATTATTGTCGAGAAATTATATAGTTTAATTATATTGTTGCTCAGATGTGTGTCAAAACAATATGTACTTAAATTAGGGGAAATATGCTTTGTGAAGAGCACTCATGAAATCTCCGAAAAAACCATTCTATTAAGAATTGGTATTTCCTTAAGTGACTTTCTAGTCTGTATACTTGATAGGGCTAAGGTGTCTTTCTAGACTCTTAGAGGAAGTTGTAATTTTTTAAGATTAGTGGATTAAGTCTTTTTCTAAGGCAAAATCACCCGAGGAAGGTGGACAAGATGTAGCCTTATTGAGAAGGTGAACTTGTATAAAATGAATGAGTTCTTTACTTTCTAGTTTTCTTTCTCACTCGAAGGCTTTCGATGTTAGTTACAAAAAGAAAAATTAAAATGCCTCTAAAAACTCAATTCAAACTCTCATTTCTTGTGTTATCTCTACCTTCAGATACTTATCCTCTAATATTATGATTGGTATTATGTCATAAATATTATTCACTGTCTCATCAAAAGTTATTTTTCCGCTTATGGTATTAGTACATGCTTTAATAGTTTTTTGAGAGCTAGCTTGAAGGCATGGCCAAGGAATGGTCACTAGAAGATTTGGTGCGGTGTTGATGGAAGTAGTCGCCATCATAGCGTAAAAGTGAGGTTAAGGTTGATAAACAATAGCTTTAGGTTCCCAAATCGCATGAGCTTTCTATAGTGTTCCTCATTTTACCAAGTATAGCAAACATGATATGTATATAAATATTTATTTCTTCTATTTTTATTATAAGTCGTTTTAAGAAAATATAATACCAATTTATAAGTTATTTTACAACTTCACTGATATTTTTTTTATTATATAATTAAATATTTTTTATTTTTTATTTTTTTAATTATTTAAATTTATTCTTTATATTATTAAGAAAAGACAATTTTATAAAAAAATTTATAATTTCTCTTTTTTATACAATAATAATTATATTTTTAAAATGATTTATAATAAAAAATAGGTGGAGTAATTAATAAAAAGAAATTTTTTATATATGTGTAATAAATAATGTAGACTCCAAAAAATTCAATAAATTTTGTAATAATGTTTGGAAACACTTCTAGAAAGGATGTCAAATTGAATGAATGTAAGTTCAAATTTATTAATTTTAAGGTTATGAGAATTAAGTTATTACATAGACTAATAATATAGTGACAAGTGTGAACCTCAACCAATCAAAGAATGTGGTTTTGATGGGCGAGAAAATGAAGTCAATGGTTGCAATTTGTTTACCGTTGTTGCAGGCAATTGCATACTCAATCGGTCAATCCCGTCGTTTTATATTCAAACCGAGTCACTTCACTCATTGTCTTGGAAAAGACTTCGTTTGTACCATTGACAAATTCATTAAACCATAGTATCTAGAAATTAAAATCTAATTTAATTTTTGAAAAACTCATTAAACGAAATTTAGTTTTGAAAAATAAGACTGATTTTTTATTGAACTTTTTCTAAATAATATAGTCTTTATCTTCTTTACATTTTGTTTAGTTGATAAGAGAATGATGGAGAAAAGAAACTATGTTTTTTTGTTTAATAGTTTAGTATAAAAATTATGTATTTATAAAATGAAATAATTAAAAAAATAGTTAAAACATAAAAATAAAAATATTATTTCCTTGCCGTCAATGGAAATTGTAAATAATAAATAAATAATTGCATAACAATCAAATAAATATAACGTATAAATGACAAATTCAAAAATATTATTTAGAAGTTAAAATCTAATTTAGTTTTTAAACAAATAAAATTGATTTTTTTATTGAACTTTTTTTCAATAATAGTCTTTGTCTTCTTTACATTTTATTTAGTTGATAAAAGAACGATGGAGAAAAGAAAACAAACTTTAAAAGTTTATTATAAAAATTATGTATTATACAGTGAAATAATTAAAAAATAGTTACAACAAAAAATTAAAAAGAAATTATTTCCTTGCTATCAACAAAAATTGAAAATAATAAATAAATAATTCCATAACAATCAAACAAACATCATATAGAAATGACAAATTCATAAAAGGCCTAATTGTAGTTTTGTTTATTTTTGACCAATACTTAAAATTTGTTTTACATATTTCTAAATTTATAATTTTTGTCCTTTTCATATTAGTTTTTGAACTTTAATTTATCTTCTTTTTTTTTAATTTACAAAAAAATAATAATTATTTATCTACTTTTAAATTTACACAAAATATAATAAATTTTTGTTTGAACATTCCTCGTAGAGGATCTAACACGGCTTTTTATTTTTGACATTAAATATCTTATCTTATGCATTAGATAAAACAGATAGAGGAATGATATTTTTACAATAAAAATATAACAATGTATGCCTACACTTTTTGAAATACAACAGTGGTATGAGTTTTTTTGTATTATAAAGAGTGGAAAAAAATTATTTACTATAATAAAATAATAATAGTATCAAAATACAGTGTAAGGTGTAGATATTAGTGTAGAAATATCATTTTTCAATAGATAAGGTACAAACATGAAACCCAATGTGCTAGGACATTTTCCGTTCACATTTTAACAGCAAATCATTAACTAAGCCTATCAAAATTTGGATATCAAAAACCTTTAAAATTTTAGAAAACAATAGAGCATTAGTAATCCAATTCCTTACTCCAAGCAACTAAATAAAACTCTTTCACATATCATAGGTGAGTTGAGGAACCACAATCTTTAAATCTATTTAGTTAAGGATCATTTCTTTAGCTTTGTGACATGTTGTACGATTATACAGGTTCTTAAAGTTGGTTAAACTCTTCATATGTGAAGGAGTCCTTTATTGGGTGGAAAAGAGAACCTAATTTGCAACAACCATTGTTGGATTTTCACTCATAAACAGAGTTTCAGCATCATCGCCTCTTTTGGGCATTTCAACAAACATCGTGACTACAAACTTAAAAAACACTAAACTTAAGAACAACAAACAAATCTTAAACAAACAAGAGAGCCTAATAACAATAACCATAACATAAACACAAACATAATATCTTAGCGATTTGGTATTTCTTGATGGTGGAGGTTCTGGTGGAGGTCGATTTCCATTTCTGTATAGATGTGGACCCTTTGTTTGTGCAAATGGTTTTGGAGTTGAGAGCACATGAGCATACTTGACCTGGGAAAAGAGAGCTTGGTAGTTGTTGGTGGAGAGGAGAGAACCCGTGATGGAGGTTGGTGATGAAACAAGATGTGAGAATAGGAGAGATGAGGGGTTCAAAGGAAATGTAAGGAGAGAAGAAAAACTCACAATGAGGGAGGAATCTCCACTAGGGAGAAGACAACATCCATGTTGGAGGAGAGGAGCTTCGATTGTAGAGATGAAACCCCTATGAGATGGGGGCACTCAAATATATGGAGCAAAACCTAATTTTAGAGAGAAGATAGAGCTTATCTCTCTCAAGAGGATCTAACACGTTTATTTTCTACATATCTATCATAAGCCTCTTTAGAGTAATGCTCAAAATAATCAACATTGGTCATGCTATTACAACTAATTTTTGCAAGTGAGTTTGCACACTAATTCACCTCACGAAATATATGAATATATCGTATCTCTCTGAATCTATCAACAAACTCCCTGATGATACGCATCAGAGTTGTTCCCTTCCCCAACAGTTGTGTTCTCTGATTTAAAGCATTACTGATCATCATTGAGTCGATTTGCACATCAAGATCCAGGATTCCTTCCCTATAAGCCATGATAGTGCCTTCCAAAAGTTGCCATAGTTCAACAATAATGATAATTGTGACACCCCGATTTAATTCGAATATTAAATAATAAGGAATTTAATTATTTATTTAATTAAAGACTTAGGTATTAATATTTTTGGATTTAATCGGATTAATCGAAGAAAGAAGGGTTGGTGGTGTGAAGAGTAAATAGTGGGTGTGAGGAGAAAATCACTCTACTTTTACTAATTATTAATTTATGAATTTTATTTGGAAATAATAAAGGATTATAACAAGGAATATAAAAAGGAAAAGAAGGAAAAGAAGGTCTTTTTGGAAAAGTCGTTTCACGTAGAATTGGAGAAGAGAAGAGAAGAGAGAAAAAGCCAACGCCGGAAAAGTCGAAGATCATCGCGAGGTAAGGGGTGATTTCATTCGGTTTTAATGCCTTATGGGTTTTGGGAATCAACCGGGTGATTGGGTACGTTAGGGAATTTGATTTAGGTGAATATAGGTTTGTAGGATTAAACCCTATTTTGTGTCGGATTATAGAATTTAAGATCAATAGTGTGACGAACAATTGATAGGAATGATGAAACAATGATATACGATGTTGTGTTGGCGTATAAAGGTCGTAAACTGGTGTTTCTAATGTTATAAGTTATATGGAAATGATTGGAAGTGATGAGGAATGCCTAAATGTTGTCAAAATAGCAGAAAATGATTCTGCAGGTCGTGGGAACCGGTTCCCTGTGGGGAGGAACCGGGTTCCCAGTGTGAATTTTTCAAAACTGGGCATTCTTGTACGTGGGAACCGGTTCCCAGTAGGGTAGGAACCGGGTTCCCATACAAAATTCCAGGGGCGTGACTTTTTCAAAAAGTGGAAACCGGGTTGTACCAGGGTAGGAACCGGGTTCCACTGTATTGAGTTCAAAAATACTTAAACTTCAAAAATTCATATTTTCTAAACCGTAACTCCGATTCGAGTGTCGTTTTCGGCATTATTTCTTAAATTAAAAATAGTATCTTTTAAAAAGGGAAAATTATTATTTTGTGAAAATTATTTTAAAGAGTCGAGCTTCCGATTTTTGAAAAGTTATTAGTTTAAGGATAACGGGAATAGGATATGGATTGTCTGATTTATTGAGTGAGGAATAATGCTTACCGTGTTGTGTTTTGATAATCATTGTGATGGAATAGAATACATTGGTGATTGGCATTATGTGAATTATGTGATATCATAATCTGTGAATTGATGTTGCATGCTTTTATGATGCATGCATAAGCATTGTTAATTGGTTCATTCCCATTGTGCGGAAGTGAACTTGCAGAGCCAATAGACTTACCAGGATTTGAGGTAGTGAGGCTAGATTCTTGACCCAGTGTTATGGGCGAATCATGGATTTCCGCTGTTTCCAAGTGTGATGGAACAGAGGGTGAACTCGGTTCACGTTTGGTACCACATGCATAGAGTCTGCATTGCATATGGGATTGTAACAATGCTCTTATGAATTGAACTATGAATGTGTTTTGATAGTGGACTAACGCATCGAATTATCCTGTTGTATTTAAAAACGTATAATGCATTTTATATTGGATAGAGATCTCACCCTTACTTTAATGATTTCAGATTCGAAGTGATTAGCTGCTTGGAATTGGTGAGGATAGCGTTTTAGAGTTGAGTCCTTTAGTTAAACCGCGTGTCAGTGTCGTGCTCTGGTAGATGTAACACTGGGGAAACGTTTGAATTGAGATCCTTATGGATATTAAATAATAGTTTTGGTTAATGTTTCGATTTATTATCCTGAAATAATTATGAATGATGTATTCAAGATTTGTTATGTTTCATTTCCGCTGTTAAACATAACCTCAAGTACATGTTTTATTTTATGATTCTTCTTCAGTGAAAGCATGACAACTGTTCTGGTTAATTTGAAATATTTAAATTGTGACGCCTCTTGATTTGAGATTAAAAACTCAGATTAATATTTATAAAACGCGGGTAATTAGAAAGGGTGTTACAATAAGCATATGCCAATTGAATTTGTATAGCCTCTTATTCAATCTCCCTAACTATTTCTCAGAACCCCGCCCCAGCCTGCAATTCTACCTTTTTACATCTCTTCATCGGTATTAAGTGTAGTCCAGTTAGCCTTTGCGGGTTTCCATTGAATCTATCTGCAAATAGTTTTCTGTATGGTAATTTTGCCTCATAATTGCATGCTCCAAGTGTAGTCCTAGACTCTCTCATGTATAGTATTGACCAAATTATATGGCATGACGTAATTTTCACTGAACATACATTTGTTTCCCCAATACCATAACAAGGGACATGCAGTGGCCCATGTTGTTATCTAGTTCCCTTGCATATTCATGTAGTTATCTTTCGACATGTTGAAAGTTATCCACTCTTTCAACTAAAGAATAAAGAATTGGTTCATTGCTTGCTTTCTCCCTAAGGATAACCAAACTTCTTTAATATTGTTACAATCTTTGAGCATGTGCAACACTGATTCAACAATGCTAGAGAAACCCATGCAGTAGGTATCACCAAGATGTATCCTTACAAGAAAATGTTTCTTATTAACACCATCATGAGCAACTTGCCAAAGGAACATTCTAACTCATTCTAGAACCTGAAAAATTCCATAATTTATTCTAGTCGATATTGTGATCTTGGTTAGAATTTTCATTTAAAATATTGAAAGCATAAGCAATGGTGAAGGCACCATTTATAGTTCCACCCTATATGCAAGTATCAATCTCCTCATTAAGAGAAAAAGGATGAACTGATTCTATTTTGTATTTAATATTAGTACCAAATAATTTGTCAAACACGCTCCACTTCCAAATGCCAAGTTCATTCACAAGGTCAACCACAATGGCATGTTCAAACTCAAGTATGAAATCTTGCATATGCTCTGGCAACACTACACCTAGAGCCATGCAAACAGTTACTTGAAAAACTGATGTTGGTAGAATTCACTACTACAAATAATACATACAATGACACCACCTTTACCATAGTCCTTCAGAAAAACGTAGTGATATCTGTAAATTATGGCGCTTATATACTATTCTATTTTTTAATTAAACATTGTCTATTTATCACCACAGTTTATGAAATCAACCTAGTGATATCATATATGTGGTGATTAGTTCGATTGTCAGCGTCTACTAATTCGTGATGTATTCTGTATTTTAGAGAAGTCTTTCATTTTTATTTAAAAAACGAAAGTAATATCACCATGGTTCTTAAAGATACTTGTTGTGATATATTTTCCATTTTTATGAATTTTTTAATTTCGTAAAATTTGGTGCTTTTTTTATAAAATATCATTAATGTAAATCTTATATCAGCATAATTGTTAAAGAAAACCAATTTTGTATATTTTCCTATGGTTAAACTTAATCCTCCTTAAACTCTTGTTTGTGAGAAACAAATGTCCGCTGTAATATTTCTCCTTTCTTGCTTCAAAGGATCTTGCTCTTTCGAACTGTAAAATTGTTCATTTTAGCATACTGGTTATAGAACGCATAAGCCATGTCCAGACTTGAAAATTGAAATTTCCTTGTCTCACGGGGACTTAATCTTTTCAGGTCCATGTTAAGAATATCCTTCATACTATCAATATTTATAATTTTTTTCAATAGTTTCTCCATCCACAACACTAATGTCATCAACAACAGTGGTTTCGTCTGTTGCTTCATCAACTACTCCAGTTGACAAGTCTTCTACTCCCTATCAAGATAAACAACATGGTTTTAAACGTAAGTACCAAAGTATACTAATGCTAGTATTTTAAAAAAACTTTAGCACATGCGCTTCAACATTATTTTCCATCTCAAGCAACTTTAAAATACATATACCACCTTTCACTATTCGTCTAATGATACAGATGCTCTTTCTCTCTTTCTCAATGAAAACCATTTTTTCATTTATATCACGAAACAACACCATTTCAACCTCTGACGAATATACAACATTGCAACCCTAAACCAAATAACACCATTACAACCCTAACGAAACAAAAGCAATACCATTCCTAACGAAACATTCAACATCATCGGTTGAGGAGGAACTCAAAGAATGAGACAGCAATATTTTCAACATCATCAATGCTTTCTATCGTTATATGGAGGAAGAGGCTCTTTGGTTTGATAAAGAGTTGCAGAAGGCAGTTGAAGACATCGTGATTGGTGGAGGTTCTTTCTTTAAGGACCTTTAATGGATGGTGGCTTCATTACCCATTAGAGTTGGGGTTTAGGATTGTACTAGGATGTAGAGGTTGCCTTATACGTCTTTTTGGCTACTAAGGCCCAATCTGGGGTGTTGCATGATCATATATTAAGACACAATGGGGTGTATGGTATGGACTCAGATTTTGACAGAGCTTTGGATGGTTTCAATGTTGCGATTCTAGATTTTGACCTCAGCAACTTTACAAGTAAGGACATCGTCTCTCCTAAAGCACAACATGTTTTGGTGAGTGCCTTTTTAAGTAAAATTATTCAGGACATGGATGTGAGGTTTGACATGACCACAAGGTAAAAGGAAATTTTTGGTTGTTTGCAAGATGCACATGCTCATGACTTTCTCCTTGCTATTCCTATTGATGCGCTAGGCCAACATATGTCACCGATGAAGTATCATATTATCCTAAGACACCGCCTTATGATTCATTTATTTCCTATTGAGGAGGTTTGCCTTGTTTGTCATAAGGTATGTTTAGACACATTTGGGGAACACATGATTCATTGTTGGAAGTTTTTAGGCTTCAAATACCGACATGTCATTGTTAGGGATGTCTTGTTTGATATATTATGACATGTTGGAGTATTTGTGATTAAAAAGGCGCATGTGAATTTTTTGACTGATCCACTTGAGGGGAGATCGATATTTAGGCCAACATATGTTTTCGTGTACGGGTGGGTAGGAGGGAAACATACTTGTGTGGACTTGAAGGGAGTTTCTCCACTGGTGGTTTTACTGTAGAGCGGACATTTCTCAAAGTTGCTTCCAGTAAATTGGTCAAACATGAGAAAGCGTGTTTTGAAAATTAACATGTTTTTATACCGTTTTCTTTTGGCACTTTTGGTTTCTTAACATAATCACGACTTTATCGTCTATTCTAATCGGGAGACTGCAAGTATACAACCCTATCGCATAGTTTTAAAAGTTATCGAATCCACAGGGACTATAAATCGAACTAACGTAACCTAAATCTACAGTGTAAAGCTAAAGCTATCGAATAAATAAATTGGGGGAATTTTTGGGTAACTGAACTTAATCTAGTCGAAATGATAAGCAGATATCGGTATGTAATTCGTTAACCTAGAGAATCCGACTTTCCAATGGCTTACTTTCTCAAACCGACAATAATCCTTTTTCAGAAAACGGTATTTATTTAAAAATCTTATCTCAAACTTTCGCTCTATTGAATCAGATTATAAATCTAAACTCTAATGTATGCTCTCTCGCTATCCCATTGATTTTAAAAATACTTTTTGAAAATAAATAAAGTTTAATCAGTTTTAAAACGCTTTCGCAGTCTTTAAAAATAATACCTAGTATCCACTATCTGGTTTTAAACCTCAAACTCTCGCTCTATTGGTTTCTAACCTTAGTCCAGTTTATTAACCTCAAACTTTCGCTCTGTTGGTTTCTAAGCCTTTTTAATAAATTAAATTGGATATCTAAATCAGAAAAAGTGTTTATTTTACGAAATAAAGTAAAGCCAGTTTGTTCCGGATCCCTTCAGTTTAACTAGTTACATGCCGACATCAGATTTAATTAGCCAGACATATTGAATAAAAAAAACATGCATAAACCAGAATATTTAACATGCATAAATAATATCATAGTCAGGCAGATAAATTTCATGCAAATAAATAAATAACTTTATAAATTAAAGAGATTAAATAAAAACCTGAAATAACTTAAATTCTTGAAATAAACTTTGTTCCTCTGAATAATTGGTACAGGTTCTTCAATCTCCAATAAAACAATGCTCACTCAAAGCTTGGAAATAGTAGGACTAGTACTTTGGAAATAATAAGGAAAAGAAAAACAACTAGAAACAAAATGCTGGAAAAAATATAACTTGAATTTTGGAAATACAAAAATGCTGGAAAAAATTAATGTGTAGCAAAAACAGGGACCGAACCCTTGGCTTGGTCACTTTGATTCCCCTTTATACTTGTCACTCGTAACTGCCTTGTTTCCTTCTTTTTCGTTAAATTCAAAATATCTTGGACCGAAAGAATAGGAACTACTCGAGACGTGCGTCCAATTTGTTTCTCAAATCCAACTGCCCTTTTGAGACGGTCGTCTCAACAAATTATGAAAGTCTTCAAGGGATGACGTGGCACCTAAAGAGACGGACGTCTCCAATTCGTGCAAGGGAGTTGAGGCGGTCTCCTCAAGTGGGAAAGGGAGGCTGAGGCGTGCGCCTCACATGTGTAGTGGGAAGCTCCTTCGTGCTTTAGGCTTTTAGTGCGTGCTTGCTTGCTTTCTTTGGGCTTTAGTGCTGAAAATTCATAACAATCTCTTATCTTCTTAATTCTTCCTTTTGCTTGCACACCCCTCCTTCACTTCTTGCACACTTTAATTAAATAATTCTTTCAAATTTCATTTCCTTGCTCAATTGGTCTTATCTAATGCAAATACCTGAAACAACTTAAATACCAACGTAATACAGAAATAAAGCAAAATAATTAAATAAAAATACTAACATTATCTATGAAAAATAAATCAAATGTGCTATATAAATATGTGTTATCATAACACCAGAAGAAGTTGATATTTTACAAAGAATTCAAAGACTTATGAATATCAATGTTGTATCTCCTAGGTCAATTGATTTGGTTTTTAAGAGGATTGGTTTTGAAGGGAGTTTCTCCATTGGTGGGTTTGAGGACTAGTGGTTTTACTGTGGGGCAGACGGTTCTCAAAGTTGCTTCTAGTATATTGGTCAAACATGAGAAAGCGAGTTTTGAAAATCAACATGTTTTTATATAGTTTGCCTTTGACGCTTATGGTTTCTTAGAACCAAATGCAGTTGAACTTTTACAAAGAGTTCATAGACTTATGAACAACAATGTTGTATCTACTAGGTCTATGGATATAGTTTTTAAGAGGATTGATTTTGTGATCTAAAAAGAGTAATGATTGTGTGTGTGAATTTTTGTTTTAAAACTAAGAAATAAAAACAAAAATTGTTTTCTAGAAATGTTGTATGTGGAGCAAGCACAAAAGTGAGTTGTTCATCTCCCCACACCGGTAACGAGATCAATAACAGGTTATTGAATTCCTCTTAAGGATCATAGCCTAAAATATGTTATGTCACGAAGATGAATTGTTTACTCTTGTGCTAGAACATGATCCATAAATATATGAGTTAGATAATTTCATAATTGTTTCCAAGGATATAAAGGATTTGATTATTGGAAATAAGTGTGTGGACTTAGGGGTAATACAAGTTTGGTGGATGTATGTATATCTCATTATGATAAATTAATTATTTTGTAATTTTGTAATTCCTCCTGTGTTTTTTTGTATATTTTGTTTAATCATATAGGTACATTCAATGTGTTTGTATAAAATTAAATAAATATGATACTTATGGATTAATGAATCTAATTAGAGTAGGATTTATAGGTAATACTCCAAAAAATATTAAAGATTTATTAACATCATGGATAGTGGTGGGGGAGGGGTGTTACTCAACACCAATCCTCCATAAGTGGGTAATTTTAAAATAATGATTTATCTATTATAGCTAGTTAAAAACATTTATAGTTAGTTTAATTTTCATGTTTGACCAAATACTAACTATATATGCTTGTATTATTTATTTAGAGAGAATTTTCAATTGATTATCATATCTCTTTCGGACGAATATTGTAACTACAGTGTATTGATTAAAAATACCACTTGAACTTAAGATAAAACATATCATTATTAAGTAACTTTATGTTTATGAGACTTTTATTAATTTTTTCTTTGAATTTATAATTATCTTAGCATGTAATAATTTTAAATCATTTTCAATATACAGTGTTGTGGAAAGACTCTATAGGATGAAAAACTCTAGAAAAAAACACCAATTTTGTGAGCTCAAGGTAAGTGGATAACTTGTGACATATATATATATATATATATATATACACACACACACATACATACACACACACACATTCATGAAATGATTGAATTTGTAGACTAGAAGACAACCAGAGTGATATGAGTGTGTGTACTATGTAATGAAACACATGTATAGCATCGTTTATGCCGATATTGTTGATTCGTGGAATAAGTTATATATAATGTCATGAAATGTATTTACAAATAACATATTAATATTAAAGAAATTTGCTATTATAATTCAAAAGACGTGATATTCAATTTTTTTCACTTTTTTATGTAGATGTTCAATGACGGGACACCTATCTCTCCCCGTGACTTAGAAGATGTTTGTAAATGTTGGACGTTTATATTCAACGCGTTGATCGAAAAAGGGGGTGATATTTTATCATGATGTTATTTTTGATGGTTGTAAATATATTTTTGTTGCTTAATATATGTATAATATTTTTGTAAATATTTAATTAATATATGTATAATATACAAGTTATTTATTTTGTGTATATGTTATAATATATCTGATAATCTATATTCATGTTAATTATGAAAAGATACAGGTTTTTAATATGTGAAAAAATAAAACTAAAATAAAAATAAATAAACAAATTATGTAATTACACAGTTAATATACTAACTTTTGTTATAGAAAGAACGGAAAAATAAATAACCATACAATAAGTGGATATCAAACCCATGATATTTTGCTTTATATCACAACGGTTGATTACTTTGATCGTTGTGATATAGGACGCGCTACTTAGTTTATCACAATGGTCATACGTCTGTGGTGGAAAGCATCATACATACAATCACATCTTAGATTACAATAGTTGGTCTGACATGGTTGTATTCTTTTTTTAACTGTTATGATAGGTGTTTTCCGTAGTAATGATTCTAACAGTAACAATCATATTATAACTTAATAGCATAGAAAAAATATGTCACCTTGTATATCAGCGTAATAAATCAAGAGTAAATAACTCAAATTTATGAGAACTTACATTAGGCCTAATGTATACCAGTACCACATTGTATTTAAATATCTAACATAATTAGAAATAGTTATATATAACCTAGAAAACTGACTAACATATGTTTGTTTATCTCAAGCTCGCACCTACTACAATAGATTGTCATAAAGATCTATAAATAAAATAACAAAATGTCTCACATAGATTCAAGAGAATCAGTCTTATACAATATTAATCATTCTAATATGGTATCAAAATTCAAATATAGTTAGAATTTTGAACAAAGAACAAAACTGTGATGTTGGATGATTGATTAATTAGTGTGGTTTGTGAGTATAAATTGGTATTAATAAGTTAATTATAAAAATTGAGTATTTGTATGTGTAAAATTCTAAAAAGAAGGAAGGGCATTTTAGAGAGTTCAGTGGAATTCATTATTAATAGATTGATAGTTGATTTGTTATAACATTAGTGAAAAATAATATTCAACATTTATTTATAAAATATTACTATAATATTTATTTGTTGACATCTTGTACAAACAATTAAAAATACACTATCTTATTTTCTCTATTCACATCCTTCACCTACAATTACATATATTTATGTTATATATCCCATAGTTGGAACCTCTTAGACATATATACCTATGAATCACAGACATCCAAAACACAACATCAATACTAATACAATGATACCGATAGTAACTTACAAAAATAAATTAATTAAAGATAGTCATAAATATCGGTATAAGTGTCTAACTCAAACAAAGACATGCTATTTTTCAAAGGTGTCTGTGCTACTTAGATAACTACACTATAAATTAGATGTTGACCAATAAACTTTGCCAGGTTTCCAACTTTTCGGAATGACTTTACGAGCTTTAATGGTCTTGGATTTTCCATTTCCATTTTGTGTGAGCCTAATAGAATATGGAGGATTCAACTCTGCACCAATACTTAAAAACCATCTTGCACCCCAAGAATGTTGCATTGGATGCCATTTTTTTGATCCCTGTTCCTTCAATTCAACTTTTTCAATGTCACCATATCCATTTTGGTATTGTATTTGAATAATAAAATGAAATGGGTTGGCTCCCTTATCAGTTTCAAATGCTATTGTCCTCCAAAAATTGCATGCAATCCTCTTGTACTCAATCTTAATCATTCCAGCATCTAGAAGATTTTTAACATGGACTTGGCCTTTTTTTGCAAGGGATTCATAGGCAGTGCAACTTAGATCGAAATGACCCTCGCCACATCCTCCACATTCATCACTTATAACCACTCTCACAGATTTTCCCGAACATTCTTTATTTTCTTTGCATTTCACCTTATAACAAGAACCACAACCTTTTCCTTTACGAAAAATAGATCCACCACCAGCCGATACCATTTTATTAAATGGATGTTTTTCTACGGTATCAGCATATCCACATGCACCTCCTACACACACAAAAAGTCATATCACCTGTGATTTAAATATGAAAACGACTATAACTTTTGTTTCGTTAAATCAATTCAATTTGTAGCTGTGCAAGAACATCAAACACAGAAATGTAGATTTTAATACGAGAAGAAAAAAACAATACGAGAACAACATGCATGAATGTTATATTGAATACTTATTTATACCTGTTGATCCAGCACCCTTTGGAGGTCCATAATGTGTAGCTTTTCCCGTTTTCCATTTGCTATCTTCTTCCTTATTTTCAAAATGAGAAACATTAAATGGATTCCTTTTGAAGCAATGACAAGGATTTACCAGAAGAGAATAGAATAATACAAGAGAAATCATGCAACGAAGAAGAGCATCCATAATGTGATTTGTTAAAATGAGTATTGAGTGGATGTAATTCTGTCAATATATAATAACCCTATTTAAAGCAAAATATTTTTGTTATATGTAACAGTTTTTAAAATAGTAAAAGTTGTTTTAAACACTTTTTTATAAATTAAATAACTAATTTTAACATCAAATAATATGAATATTTATTATTAAAAATTTAAATATAGACAAAATATTTCTTATTCAATAAATATCTTTTTATTAAAAATTAAGGTCAAATATGTTTTTGGTCCTCATAAAATCTCATATTTAACTTTTTAGTTTCTCTAAAAAAAAATTTTAAAGAATGATTTTTCTAAAAAATTTTAATTTTAACTTTTGATCCCTCTTGCAACTTAGCAACAGTTTTTACAATTTAGCAATAAAATTAGCGACAATTTTTGCATGAGGAAGCAAAAGTTAAAATACAAATTTTTAGAGGGACTAAAAGTAATTATAAGATATTTAAGAGGAACAAAAACATATATATTCCTAAAAGTTATTGGCTTAATTGCAACTTTGGTTTCTTATTTTTAATTTTTTTAGGTTTTTTTTCCTCTATTTTAAAATTCGATTTAATTGGTCCCTCTATTTTATTATTTTTCAAGATTTTAGTCGTTCACTTTATTTGAGTGTTATTTTTATGACGCATCAACCATATTGATGATGTGGCATGACTTAAGTGAAAAAAATGAAATGCCAATTATTTTTCTTTAATTTTTATTCTAATAAGAATAATATAAATTAATATATTTAAAATAAATAATATTAGTTCAATTACATTAAAAATATAAATTATTTATTATTTAATAGAATAATTTATTTAATTATTGTACTTTAGGATATACCCCAAGGACATAAGTTTTTCTTACGAGGGAATCTCAACGGACATGTAGGTATCGTGTCAAGAGGTTTTGAGAGTGTGCATGGGGTCTTGGCCTAGGAGGGATGAATGCGGAGGATAAATCCATTAGAGTTTTTTTCGGTTTTGGATTTTACTATATCCAATACATGGTTTAGGAAAAGAGATCAGGAACATCTTATCACATATAAAATTGGGATGACATGTTCTTAGATAGATTTCTTTCTTATCTGGAAATCTAATAGGAAGAATTGCTTGGAATATAAAGTATCTCTGGAGAGAGCTTGACTTACCCAACATAGAGTTTTGGTTATGGATGTAAGAATTAAAGAAAATGCAAAGAGAAGAAGTTTTATGGTAGTGCCACAAATCAAATAGTGGCATTTGAAAGGTGAAAACAATGAATTTTCCAACACAAGATCTGGGAGTGATGGTTTGGACAACCACAAAGAAGTGAATATGATATATTGAACAAGATGGCCCAAGAGATCAAAAAAAAGGCTAAAGAGACGTCGGGTGAATCTAGAGGTTTTGGACCTAGGGGTACAGAATCGTGTGGAATGAAAGTGTCTAGAGTAAGTAAAAGTGAAAAAATGATTGTTTTAAAGCGTGATTTAGGTGTAAAAATTTTGAAACTTGGAAAAAGTACAAGAAAGCTTAAAATGAAACTAAGAAGGCGGTGAGTGAAGCAAGAAGGGAGAAAGATCTTTATATATGCTTGCTTAGGGAAGAGAAAAAAGACTAGATATTTGGATCAAGTGAAGTGTGTTAAGGATGAAGAAGGCAAAGTTTTATTGCAGGAAAAAATATCAAGGATAGGTGCAAGACACATTTCCACAACTTATTTAATAAAGGATATGATATCTCACATGACTCTAGCATACTAGACATGAGAAAAAAGGACCAAAATGATAATTATTATCGTCGAATTCAGAAACACGACGTAAAAGAAGCGTTGAGAAGAATAAGTAGCAGTAAGGCAGTTGGGCCAGACAACATACCTATTGAGTTTTGGAAAATTCTTGGAGATAGAGGTATTAAGTGGCTCACCAAACTCTTAAATTAAATTATATGGTCAAAAAGCATGACGGATGAATGGAGAAGAAGTTGTTTAGTTCCAATCTATAAGAACAAATAGGATATACAAAATTGGGCAAATTATAGGGGGATTAAGCTTATGAGTCATACCATAAAGTTATGGGGGAGAAATGATTAAATAGATATAAATAAAAGAGACTCAAGTTATCAAGAATCAATTTGGTTTTATATCGGGAAGGTCAACCATGTAACGAACCATCTATTACAGTGTATGATGAAGCAATATCAAATGGACCAACAAGATTTGTGCTTAATTTTTATTGACTTAGAGAAGGCGTATGATAGAGTTCCTAGAGAGATTTTATTGAAAGCTCTAGAGAAGAAAGGGGTTAGGATTGCGTATATTCGAGCTATCTAAGATATGTATGAAGGGGATCAACTAGTGTTAGGACATAGGGTGGAGAGACAGACGATTTTTCCATTACAATTAGTTTGCATCAAGGGTCAACCCTAAGCCCCTACCTTTTTGCCTTAATTTTGGATGTACTAACAAAACACATCCAAGAGATAGCTCTGAGATGCATGATTTTTTCATATGATATATTCCTTCTTGGAAAGTCGAATGAGAGTTAAATGAGAGGTTGGACACTTGGCGACGACCTTTAGAAACACATGGTTTTCGCCTAAGCATAAGTAAGTCGAAGTATATGGAATGTAAGTTCAACAAAAGAAGTAGTGTTTCTCACTTAGAGGTGAAAGTTGGAGACCATATTATCCATCAAGTCACACAGCTTAAATATCTAGGGTCCGTAATACATAATGATAGAGAAATAGGAGGGTGTAAACCATTGAATTAAAGATGGATGGTTGAAATGGAGAAAAGCATTAGGTGTTTTATATGATGTAAAGGTACCACTCAAGATAAAGGGATTTTTTATCAAATTGCGGTAAGACCTGCAATTTTGTACAGGACAAAATGTTGGACAATTAAGAACTAGCACGAGAATAAAGTTAGTGTAGCAGAGATGAGGATTTTTTGGTGGATGTGTGGTAAAACTCAATATGATAAAATTAGAAATGAAATTATTAGACAGAGTGTTGGAGTAGCACTTATCGTAGAGAAAATGGTGGAAAATATACTTAGGTAGTATGGGCATGTAGAGAGAAGACATGTAGACTTTGTAGTAAGGAAATTAGACTAGATGAAGAGAAGAAAAACATTTCGAGGAAGAGGAAAACCCAAAAGAACTATAAGAGAATTTTTTAAGAAATATCACGACATTAATAATTTGGATAAAAGCATGGTATTTGACAAAATATTATGAAGAAAGTTGATCCATGTAGTTGACTCCACTTAGTGGGATAAGGCCTAGTTGTTGTTGTTTATTATGTTGTTGAATTAAATATTTATAATTTATAAAATGATAGTGTAACACAGTTGGAGAACTAACTTGTTTGTTTTGCATTTTATCGTAAATGTTGCGGATAACAAGAGTCGCCACTGACTTTTCTTTTATCCAAATAAAGGAAAGGTGTAAAGAACAGGAAAGACCTTTTATCGATTCTGAGTTTGGGAGGTAATTATGAAAAGGGAAGGTATTAGCACTCTTTTCGTCCATAGTTATCTATGGACTATTAATTGCTTAGCTCACGTTTTGAAAATTCGCTTTGTGTGTGTGATTTGTTTGGAAATATTTTGACTTTGACTTCGTAATGACTCTTGTATCAGTCCTCAAGAATGTATACGAAGTGTTTGAAAATATTTATTTGAAAAATGTAACTTTGTAATGATTCTCCTATGAATGTATACAAAGTGTTTGTTTGAAAGTATTTTTAGAAAGAGTGTGAGGTGTGAAAGGTATTTTGATTGATTGGAGCAAGCAATTAAAAGTCTTTCTTGTTATTTTCCTTTTCCTTTAGGATAGCGCTATTGTCATACCCTAATTTTTGACCTAATATACCACCTTACATTTGCATCATTGCATCACTAACAGTTCAGAACAGGATTAATCGGGTGTAGCTTCTACAGGTCTACAGGTTAGAATTAGGGTTTCATCAATTTTTCATCTGATTCAAGAGGAAATCAATTAGGGTTTGAGCTTCATTCACCTCAATTGATCTATCTTGATCAAACCACCAACCTCTGATCTTCAGATATCAAATTTTTCCTCATGGTCTATCAAGGATCGACCAATTAGGGTTTTCATCGAGGATGAGCAATCTCTGATTTTCTGATCAATAAATGACTTTTTTGATTAGAGATTGATCTTCATATCTTACAACATGTTGACCTAATTTTTGGATTCAAAACATCACAGAAGTTCACAAAATTCATCAGTCCATTTCTGAATCATCTGATGAAATTTCATCTGCACTGAAAAGTCAAACATGAAAGTTGTAGCCCTTGAAACAAGCTTTCCAAAATGTCCAAGAACTCTCAAATCCATGGAGTCTAGCTATACTTTTGATTTTGAAACATAGAGCTCCAAAATCCTTGATTTTCAAGTACAAAGTTCAAGATTATAGGTCATTTTTGAGTTTCTTCTTCTAGAAGCCATGCCATCTTGCAAAGTGAGTTAGAGCTGATAAAAAATCAGATGGAGAGTAATTATGATGGGATAAGATCAAGTTGAAAAATTAACCATGGTTAAAAGGAAGCTTCCTTTTGCATTTAATGCAAAATGACCTCCTTGCCCTCTAAGGCAACTTGTAAATACCAAAGCCATTTTCTTTCCTTATCTTTCGAACTTGTGACCTATAAATAGAGGTCATGTTGGCCAATTCAAACCACACCAAAGCTATGCAAGATCATGCTTTCTTTCTTCTTTCTTAAAATTCAAGAAACATAGTTCAAATTGAGAGATTTTGCATTTTTGAAAACTAGTGAAAAACTATGAGTAATTTGGTGTCTAACATGTTTTAATATCAATATAGAACTTGTTTGAAACTTAAAATCAACACAAGCAAAGCTAAAAATCAGATTTTGCATTTCATGTTTCAAAATTGCCAAAACTGCCTTAAACTTCAAACTTATAGTTTGGCTCGAGCTAGTTATGTTTTGATCATCCGAACATCATCAATATACTTCATATGAATGATCCAAACCATCATCTTTGATCTGTAACTCCATTAACCACGAATTCAAGTTTCACTTTAAGCAAGCTGCAGGTTGACTTGGGTAGAATGATCCAGGCAAATTCATGATGTGCAGACCATCCTCACACCTTCCATAAGAGCCGTTGGTGCTATAGGAATCATAAAATCACAGCTGGAAACACTCTAAAGCGTTTCGATCTCTTGAGTAAGAACACGAACTTCAAACTCTGTGATTCTTTGATTCCAGTCCAAAAAACTCTTGGCCATTTTTTTTCTGCACTATCAACGATCAATAACACTCAATCAATTGATAAATTCATTCACCATACACGATTTCAATTAGGATTTTCAGTTTTAGGGTTCTTCGTGTTCTTGCGAAATTCAATCATGTTAAACTGAAAATAAATGAAATTAAACAACATCATCATGTTCCGGCTCAAAACGATCAAGTTTGATGTTTACTTCGTTCAATTTCATCAAGAAATAAGGATTTGAGGATTGATTGAAGATTGGAGAAGAGGATGAACACTGCGCGCGTTTTTTCAAATTCAAATATCTATTTTAAAATATAATTAGTTGGTTTAACTTCAATGCACGGATGTATTGTCGCCCCAGCGGTTGCCAGCTCACTCTTAAGTCATTTATACCTTGCCTTGCCTTGAGGTCCCGGGTTCGAGTAGCCTTGGGACCATTTTTTTACCAAACTTTGTAATTTTTTTCATATTTTTTACAAACTTTGACTTTTTCAAAACCCAATCAAAACTCCTCATTTTGAGGTGATTTTTTGTACACTTGTCAATTAATATGTCTATTTTATGATAGTGCAAAAATGTTTAGAAAAAACTTTCATCCGATTATATTTTTATCGAGCCGAAAACGATACATTTGAATACTTTTCAAAACACTTTTAAAGGTGATTTTTTCAAACTTTCGAAGCCCGATTCTTTTCCAAACTTCTCACAAGTATATTTCATCTTTCAAAGACACTTTCAAAAACCATTTTTCAAAACTTTTCATCAAACTTACACTCTTTTTTTCTCCATGATCGATCCGATTTAAACGGTAAAACTGAATTCGTTTTCTCTCGCATTTCTTAACCGATCATGGGCCTCCCTCACGGTGTAAGTCCCAAAACATTCTTTTATGTACATAATTATTTTTTGTACATATCCATTTTTTTATGTACACGACAATTTTACCTGTACATATTACAGATACTTCTGTAAATACTCAAATACAGGCAAACTTCGTCCGTTTGTTTTCATTTCGCTTGTATATACACTGAATACCATTGGTATTAAAATGAGCATTATTCTCGGTGAAACTGCTTTTAAACCAATGGGCCTCCCTTATGGTGTAAGTCCCAACCCTCATATGTACATCCACATCCTCTCGTACATAAATACTTGTTCGTGTACATACTTACTTCCTTGTACACAATTCAAGCTTGTAAATAACCAAGTTGCGCTCGTTTTAAACGTCCGTTTTACAGACACTTGTTTATATTTCCTTCATAAATTCTTGTAAATAAACATCATGCATTTGTTTATATTTCCTTCATAAACTCCTGTGAATACATATCACACACACACTTGTTTATACAACTGTCTAGTTATAACATAACAACTAGTCTAACCAATAGGTTCCCCACAGTTAGCCTCCTCTTGGGCTTTGTACAAGGTAACTCATTTCATCTGAGTTCAGCCTCCTCTTAGGCTTCATATAAGAAAACTCATTCATCTGAGTTTAGCCTCCGCTTAGGCTTCATATAAGACAACACTCCCCTGTTGAGTCAGCCTCCTCTTGGGCTTCGTTCAAAAGAACTCCTCATTGAGTTTAGCCTTCTCTTGGGCATCATACAAGAAAGAGACCAGGAAATCTCTTAACAGCCTCCTATTGGGCTTCCAATACAAAGAATCACCCGCGCTAGGATAGAACCCAGAGAGTATAATTTCCCGGTGAAATTGCTCTTGATCCCAAAAGGATGGTTTCCCGGTGAAATCCCTTTTAAAGCCAAAGCCAGCCATACCCTATAGCTTCCTCTTGAGCTTCATACAAGGACCCTCGATGACACTCGAAATGCCTCCTCTTGGGCTTACAATACAAGGACCCATGGGCTTCTTAAAAGCATCCCCTAATCCAATCAATTTCTCCTAGAGATTTAGACGTTTATCATCTCTATGGAAGAAGTATCTCATCTATCACATCACATACAATCAAAAACTTTTCAAACTCTTTTCAAACAAAAACATCTCTTAATTGTAAGTGGTAACGCTTGTACACTCAAGCAAAACACCCAATGCTTACAATTAAAAGATTCAATCAATTTTCAAACATCTTTCTTAAACATGTAAGTGGTAACGCTTGTACACTCGAGCAAAACACCTATAACTTACGACGAAAGATTCAATCAATCAAATTTTTCAAAATGTATGTGATGAAATAGATTAGATACATTTTTCATTAAGATGACATTTGTCTGTGTCTCTTAATAACATCCCGTTGCTTCCACTAGCATAAGTGGGAACTACGATTGCTCTGACTTTCTCAACATCCCTTTGAGAATACGTAGGCACAAGGTCTCATCCTTGCCGAGCAAATTTCTTTCTCCCTCAAACCAAACAAACCATAGATCCCTTTAGATCCGAGCTACAAATGCTCTGATTCCCGTTAAGGGATATGTATGCAGAAGATCCCAATGATCTTTGCGAGCACAATAATAACAAACACTAGGATCCCACATAATCTATCCTTCTTAAAATCCAAAGGAGAAACTTTCCCAATCATAGAAATAGCAATTAAAACACACAAACATATCAAACATATTCATATATAAAGCTATAGATAACTATATATATTTAGGGTGCTCCATCTATTCCCTTTATATAACAAACCCCCTTACCCGGAATCTCCCCAATGCGTTGCGTCTAGTTTGCGCTAGTCGTAATGCATATCATATCAATTGAGGGTATTGTAGCTTTCCCCTTTTTCATAATCATCATTTCTTGTGTTGAAAATAATAAAGCTTGATGCTCGCGGCATCTTTATAAACAAATCAAAAGAGTAAATCGTTTCGAGCCAGAGAATCCGAGTTCAGATTCGATTCCCTCGCGCGTCACTTTTTAACGCGAACAGCTATTCATAACATTAGTTGGTAGGTAACCCTATCTGTTGGATGTGAAGGAACGGGCATAGGGTCATCGAATGGTCATTGAAGGAAACATTGTAAGGATACCTTAGCAAATTTGTAGGAACGATCATCACTTATTCGTAGGCAACAACCGAGGCACGAGATCATATATTCGTAGGCAACATCGAGGATCATCGAGGGACTATGATCTTTGTGATGATTTTTGAATCGAGGGACTTTTGCTAAGGGTACCCTTACGTTCGAGGGACATGACCATTGTATTCATAAGGCAACAAGAGAGGATACCCTAGGGGGTGTAAGTGTGAAAAGTGTGTTCAATTCAGATATTTTATCTTTGAATTATAATGGTATAAGTTTGATTTTATGTCTTGTCATGCAATCCTATTAACTATACATCTAAGCAATTATATACAGTTATAGAGGGTGCAGAAAGTAAAATGCGGAAAAGTAAAGGTCCTACGCTATTACATGGTTTTGGGGCAGTACATAATAGGAGGTGCGGAAAATAAACCCTATTTTAAGTTATTACATCCTGTGAGCAGATACATAATATTGGAAAAATGTGAAAGAAATTAAACCTAACTATTACAACCTGGAAACAGTTACAATAATTGAAAAAAAGTATCATGAGAAGGATTAAATCAAAATAACAGGAAATAATGTTAGGAAAAAGATTTTTGTGTTAGTAGAAAAAGTTTTAAAATTAGTAAAAAGTTTAAGATTAATAAAAAAAACCTAATTACTAGAAAGAAAAATATTTTTATGTTTTTTGAATTGATTTTATTTAAGAAAATAAATTAAAGTCTAATTTTATGGTTAATTAAATATTTAATTAAAATAAAAGAAAAAATATTTTTGGTGTCAAAAATTAAATTAGGATTTTTATGACCTAAATCTAAAAAGAAAATATTTTTTTGTGTAATATTTTGAAAAGAATTAAAATAAGATAAGAAATATAAAAATAAGAAAATATGGTTAATGGAAAAAATTGGCAAAAAATAGAGGTAGTCCATGGGGATCGAACCCAGGACCTCTAGTTCATGTACGCGCCTCCCTTGCCAACTGAGCTATGATGTTTTGCTGTTAATGGAAAGAAACAAAATTATTATATAATAAAAATAAAAATTAAATATTTGAATTTAAAATAACGCGAGCAGGGGGTCTTCTTCTTCGCTGGTCTGGAACAAAGTTTTACCGACAGACACAGTCCGTTGGTAAAGCCTTTACCTACAGATTGGTTGGCTATCACCATTGTCACAGTTCTTCTGACCATACACAACATTGGTTTCTTTCTTTCCACCAAAAGACCTCTTCGCAACATTTGAAGATGTCTCGACTTGAATCTTTCCACTCTTGACTCCAGCTTCAATATGTTCGTCTGTCAGTATCAGATCGGTGAATCCGGCTAAAGGGTTTTCAATCAAATGATTGAAGAATGGGCATGTCAGCGTTCCCATGAACATGTCAACCAATTCCCTACTATACAAGGGTGACTGGACTCTGCCTACTAGATCTCTCCATTTCTGGGCGTACTCTTTGAACTTCTCATCGCGGCCCATATACATATTCTGTAGTTGCATGCGGGTTGACGCCAATTCAACATTGTAATGGAAATATTTATAAAAAGCATCTTCCAAATCATTCTAGGTATGAATGTGAGTATTCTCTAGCTGATAATACCACTCTAATTGCGCTCCGGACATACTCTCTCAAAATAAATGCATCCATAATATCTTGTCAACAGTGTGTGGTTGAATCTTCTAAACATAGGATTTCAGGTGAAGCTTAGGACAAGAAATGTCATCATACTTAGCAAAAGTAGGAACTTTGAACTTACGAGGAATCATTACTTCGGGAACCAGGCTTAAATCATCAAAGTTTAGTCCTGACATTTTTAGATTTTCGACAGCATTCAAATGGTCTTCAAGTTGCTTATACTTCTCATCATCAGGAGGATACTGCTCGCTCATATAGTCTTCTCCCACTTCTTCTTCAGATCCATGATGGCTTACTTCATTGACCTTGACACTTCCTTCAGTTTTTCCGCTCTTTTCTGAGAATTTAAGTTGTCTGACTACCTTGACTAGACCTCTGAACCTTTTCCCCATGTTGAGAATACCAACGATCTTCTTCTTTTTCTTCTTGATGAAGAGCTCTTTCAGATCTTTTTGTCATTGGGTCAAGTTGGTGAACATCTCTTGGAGCTGAATGTTCTGAGCCTGAAGATCTTTGACAGTTTGTTCGGGAGCCATTTCTACTTTAATGAACAGCGAGAGAATAAGAAGACCGGTCTTCAGAATACCTGTTATGAAATGATATGCTATGATATACAATGTTATGCAATGCAATATTTTCAAGGACCTTAGGAATTTAAATTTGGTAAACAACAAGAACAAACTTTTTATTAGTCTGATTAGTAAATACAAAAGAAATTTCAAGTACAAAAGTAAAATTCCTAGTGTTTAGGCCTCCCATGGACGCTTCCTCTTTGTGTTGATGTAGGTGTTAATATTTTGTTCCTCGTGAAGTAGTTTCGTCAGCTCCAATACTTTTTCCTCGCTTGCATATCATTGAGCTTCGTTTGTATCCCTTTCTTCTTTAAGGTGAACCCATGATGTCTTCAATTCTTCAAAATCGGTAGGCATGTATGGATGGAGAATGGTATAAGACTCATCGCCTTCGACAACAGGTTCCATAATTACTGACAGAATAGCAGCATATGGCATCATGAGATTTTAAGCACGAGCCCACACCCATTTCAGGTAAGGTTCCCAATGAATGGAATTTTTATGCCTCAAAGTCTTGGTATCAGTCTTCTTCACCATGCCCCGAGCGTGCACAAATCTTTGGTGATAACCGTGGAGATCGTTGTCGTATTCAAACACAATTTCTTGGATAAGTATATCATAAGGACCATCTCTTCGAGCATAACCAAACTGTCGTAGCGCTAGAGAAGGATTATAAGTGATACCTCCCCTTATGCCAAAGAGTGGCACATAAGGGAATTCTCCACAACGCTCAATGAAAGTGAAGTCTTGTTGAGAGTAGAGACACTAACGGATATCTAAATGAGAGAGTGACATCAACCTTTGAGACCATTTCAACCTTTGCTCGTTCTTCATTACTGATTGAGGAAGGTACGAAATAAACCACCTGGATAATAATGGTATGCAACACATGAGAGTCCCTTGTCTTTTCATACTACGAGTGTGGAGAGAATGCAAAATATCTCCAAGCAAAGTAGGCACATGATTATGAATAAGGAAAATCTTGATAGCGTTCACGTCTATGAATTGGTCTGGATTAGGAAATAGCACCAAACTATAGATGAGCAAAGCTACAATGTATTCGAAAGCATGAAAACTCATAGCCTTTAGGAATTATCGAGCTTTCTTTATCAGAAACTTAGCAAGCAAACCCTTAACTCTGATTCTTGTTTCCCAATTGCCTTTAATGTCTGATCGCTTTAGATGTAACGCTGATGCGATGTCTTTGAACCTCAGAACTTTTTATGAACCGGTGAATGGTATTTGATCAAGAATGGGTATCCCAAGTAGCTTAGAGAACTCTTCCAATGTAGGTATCAACTGATAATCTGGGAAAGTAAAGAAGTGATGCTTTAGATCGAAGAACTGGAATACGACGCTCAGCATATCTTCTTCAAAACCGGAGGTAACCAAGTCGAGTAGATAACCATGTCTTTTGATGAACTAAGAGTGATCAGGAATTTTTGAGACGAACTCCTTGAGTTGAGAAGGTATACCCACAAAGTTGATTCGGATAGTCTTCCTGGAAGCCATAGCCCTACAACAAAGAGCAAAGATAAATCGCTAGGTCCTTGAAATAGTTAGAAATGATATGATGTTATGATGTCATGATGTCATGTTTAAATAGCAAGCACAAGCAATTTACACAATAGCCTTAGGTTTAAGGCTTGTATGAGGTATATGTGTTTATCCTACCAAAGTTTAAGTGGTTTCAACCTGTCCTATAATAGTAACCGGGTTCTAGGAATCTCATATCATCGATCTTTCTCGTAGGCTTTATTTCAATACGACTACCAAGTGGTCGATCGAAACATCCCAAAAGTCGAATCTTAATGAGTGTAGCATCGAGTATCAACCAACCTCAGTCTGCACCGAAGCCGACTATCTCACTACCTTCTAATGGACAAGATGGGTCAATTAGAGTTCTAAAGTTGAGTTAGTGCTTATGACACCACACAAACGCCAAATACTTCCTCAACTGAACATGAGGAGCATCGGGACATCCAAAGTGTCGCACTAACCGTAGCCATCATTTTGACCGTTTTGGTTTACGCCTAACAGTAGCTTAGAGAACTTTTCCATTGTAGGTACCAATTGATAGTCTGGGAATGTAAAGCACTGATGTTTCATATCAAAGAACTAGAATACGACGCTCATCATATCTTCTTCAAAATCAGAGGTAACCAAGTCGAGTAGATAACCATGCCTCTTAATGAACTGAGCATGATCGACGACTTTGGAGACTAACTCCTTGAGTTGAGAAGGAATCCCACAAAGTTTATTCGGATAGTCTTCCTGGAAGCCATAACCCTACAACAAAGAGCAAAGATAAATCCCTATGTCCTTGAAATGGTTAGAAATATTATGATGTTATGATGTCATGATGTCATTTTTAAATAGCAAGCACAAACAATTCACACAATAGCCCTAGGTTTAAGGCTTGCATGAGGTATAGGTGTCTACCCTTCACCGGAGTTTAAGTTGCTTTAACCTATCCAACAATAATAATCGAGTTCTAGGAATCTCATATCATGGATCTTTCTCGTTGGCATTATTTCAGTACGACTACCAAATGGTCGACCGAAACATCCCGAAAGCCAAATCTCAATGAGCGTAGCATCGAGTATCAACCAACCTCAGTCTGCACCGAAGTCGGCTATATCACTACCTTCTAATAGCTAAGATGAGTCAATTAGGATTCTAAAAGTTTAGTTAATACTTGATGACACCACGCATACGCCAAATATTTCCTCAATTGAACATGAGGAACATCAGGACATCCAAAGGGTCGCACTAACTGTAGCCATTATTTTAACTGTTTCGGTCTACACCAGACAGTCGCGATGATCTATTGCTACTTACCTAAGAAAACCTGGATTCGGGTGTAGGATCCCCCACAAAAATAACACCCAAGCAAACCCTTAACAATAAAGTATACAAAGCAAACAAAAAACGATTAAAAGTGATCTAAAACCCTAAGGTAACCTCTCTTTGGGTGTTCTCCCCAGCAGAGTCGCCAGTTCTGTAACACGGTGGGAGAACTGACTTGTTTGTTTTGCGTTTTATCGCAAATGTTACGGATAGCAAGAGTCGCCACCGACTTTTCTTTTATCCAAATAAAGGAAAGGTGAAAAGAACAGGAAAGACCTTTTATCGATTCTGAGTTCGGGAGGTAATTATGAAAAGGGAAGGTATTAGCACCCTTTCCATCCGTAGTTATCTATGGGCTCTTAATTGCTTAGCTCACTTTTTGAAAACTCGCTCTGTGTGTGTGTGTGTGTGTGATTTGTTTGAAAATATTTTGGCTTTGACTTCGTAATGACTCTTGTATCAGTCCTCATGAATGTATACGAAGTGTTTGAAAATATTTGTTTGAAAAATGTAACTTTGTAATGATTCTCGTATGAATGTATACAAAGTGTTTTTTTGAAAGTATTTTTGAAAAGAGTGTGAGGTGTGAAAAGTATTTTGATTGATTGGAGCAAGCAATTAAAAGTCTTATTACCTACTCAGAAGTTCGTTCTTGTTATTTTCTTTTTCCTTTAGGATAGCGCTATCCATTGGATGTGAAGGGACGGGCGTAGGGTCATCGAATGGTCATTGAAGGCAACATTTTAAGGATACCTTAGCAAATTTGTAGGGACGACCATCACTTATGCGTAGGCAACATTGAGGGTCATTGAGGGACTATGATCTTTGTGATGATTTTTGAATCGAGGAACTTTTGCTAATGGTACCCCTACGTTTGAGGGACATGATCATTATATTCGTAAGACAACAACAGAGGATACCCTAGGGGGTGCAAGTGTAAAAAGTGTGTTCAATTCATATATTTTATCTTTGAATTAGAATGGTCTAAGTTTGATTTGATGTCTTGTCATGCAATCCTATTAACCATACATCTAATCAGTCATATACAGTTATAGAGGGTGCAGAAAGTAAAATGCGAAAAAATAAAGGTCTTACGCTATTACATGGCTTTGGGGCAGTTACGTAATAGGATGTGCGTAAAATAAACCCTAGTTTAAGCTGTTATATCCTTTGAGCAGATACATAATATTGGAAAATATGGAAGAAATTAAACCTAGCTATTACAACCTGGAAACAATTACAATAATTGGAAAAAGTATCACGAGAAGGATTAAATCGAAAGAAGAGGAAATAATGTTAGGAAAAATATTTTTGTGTTAGTAGAAAAAGTTTTAAAATTAGTAAAAAGTTTAAGATTAATAAGAAAATCTAATTACTAGAAAGAAAAATATTTTTGGGTTTTTTGGATTGATTTTATTTAAGAAAATAAATTAAAGTCTAATTTTATGGTTAATTAAACATTTAATTAAAATAAAAGAAAAGAAAAAAAATTGGTGTCAAAAATTAAATTAGGATTTTTATGACCTAAATCTAAAAAGAAAATATTTTTTTGTGATTTTTATTGTATTTAAAAAATATTTTGAATAGAATTAAAATAAGAAAAGAAATAAAAATATAAGAAAACAAGAAAATATAGTTAGTGGAAAACATTGGCAAAAATAGAGGTAGCCCCTGGGGATCGAACCCAAGACCTCTGGTTCACGCAGGCGCCTCCCTTGCCAACTGAGTTGTGATGTTTTGTTGTTAATGGAATGAAACAGAATTATTGTATAATAAAAACAAAAATTAAATATTTGAATTTAAAATAACGCGCGCAGGGGGTCTTCTTCTTCGCTGATCTGGAACAGACTTTTACCTATGGACATAGTCCGTTGGTAAAGCCTTTACCTACAGATTTCGTTTGTAGCCATAGCTCCTGCAAATCACAACTCATTAAATATGTGATATAAGTTTGTTATGAGACCATAGATCGATTGGAATCGGCCTCCTGAATATGATGGTACCCTTGGCTTTGTCTAATTTTGGCTGTTTTGTAAAGCCCTAATTCGAAGCTATGAACCCTAGCCATGGTGAAACCTTCATCATGCACTTAAACTTCAATCAAACTATCCAGAAAGCAACGAAACTTCATCAAAAACACAAATATATGGTCAAATTCAATTAAATATGCATGAAAGTATGAAATCAAAGTTTGAAAAAAGTTGAGCAAATCGTGATCTGGATATCGTGTTTCAGGCTGTTTCGATTGATGGAGATAGGCTGGAAAGCTTCAGAGAGCAATGAGAATTTGATTGCACCCTTGGAATAGCTTGAATTGATGGAAATCTTGGACTGCAAGTTGCTTGAATGTCACGAATTTTTGAGGTTTTGCTAGGGTTCTTGAGGCAAGGATTTCGTCTCTTTGACATCTGGCATCCTTGTATATATATAGGAGATGGATTTAGGTCAACAAATTTGATCAAAAATAAAGATTTGAATGCAAATATATTTGATTGGAAATCAACACCAAATCTTTCTATTTTTGATCTTCAATCACTCCAATCTCATGCCAATCAAATATTTTCAAAATTTCTAGCTTGTTATGAGTTGCTTGGACCACAAGAAGCTTAGATTTACAGTCTTGCACTTATTTTATTTAATTTCATATTTTATTTTATTTTAATTAAATTTGAATTAAAATGAATTAATTGAAAAATAAATAAGGCCATGGCGTGTAAATGGGCTTCAGAAGCTCTTGGCAATGTTAGAAACAAGTTTGAACCAAAGAAATATAGGCCCATTTGGAAAATTTTCAAGTTTGATCAATATTTCCTTCATGCATTTCTTCAAAATTTTCAATTTTTTCCAAGCCATAACTTGCTCAATTTTTATCATTTGAAAGTGTTCTTGGACTTTTTAGAAAGCTTAAGATATCCTCTAAATGTTCCTTTTGCTTTCATCTTTATTGACGCTTCCATGCTCATGTACACTTCTTTCAAAAAAGATGACTTTTTGTTGACTTTTAGAAGGACCTATAATGTATTGACCCATAACTTTCAAATGAAGCATTTTTTGGCAAATCTTGTGAGACACAAAGTTGTAGATAATTGAATTCCCTTTAAAATGAGATTTGGTGGAAAAAATTTTGATGAAGTATATGAAAGTTATGCTTGGTCAAAGTTCTGTTGACTTTCCCTTAAGAACCCTAATTTAAAAACTTTTGACTTTTTATCATTCTTTGAATTTTCTTGATGAAACATGATCAGCCCTTGATCAAATGATGAGTGTGACTTCAAAATTTTGATGTTGGCCAAAAATGATGAAGTTTGACTGTATGTTGACCACAATTGACTTTTTGTCCAATACAACTGATTTTCAACCATATGAGCAATTGACTGAGCAAATGAGGAGGCATGATGCTTATTTGAGGCAATAGAAGTCAACTTTGACTTCAAAAATAGGAGGGTAAATTTTGAGGTATAGCATATAGCTATGTAGAGGGTGGGGTTTGAGAACTCAACCTCTTTGTGAGAAAAACATGTCTTAACTACTAGGCTACTTTGTTTTATCAAAAGAATGTTATGTTACATTTAATTTAAAGTCAATTATACTTTATAACCATTACTCTTTCTTCCCATATAGAACGCCTGCTTTCCCACTCTCAAACACTCCTCAAAACCTCTCACGAATTCAAATCCTTCAAAACCAAAATCCAAATAAGCTTTATCTTCAACCACTATAACTATCCACTGATATAACTCGTCAACAAAGATATCAGTTTATCTCGACGGTTATAGTTATGGCTATGGTTACCATCACCAACACTTATCGAATGCAAAGTATTAACATAATTAACCGCCAAAGCTTCATCCTCCTTAATATTCAAACTGGAAAAATCCAAATCGGAAAGATCACCACCGTGATGAATAACATTGAATTTAAACGGAACTCCTGTAAGTCTTGCAAATTTCTCCTATCTTGCACCAATTTCCTTCATGATTTGAACATAACCACTAGCTTTGGTCATGCGAGAGAATAAACCTTGGAGAAAATACGCGGCAAATTTCCACATAAGGTGTTGTAAGTAATTGTTATTTTTTCCTACAGATGTGGCTTATGGGAAGAAAGAGTAAAGGTATAAATAGGGATCAAATATGTGAAAAATATTGAATTTACTTGGTTATGGTCACCAAACATAATTGACTTTAAATTAAATGCATCACAATTCTCTTAAAGAATTTTTTTTTGCAATAACCATGAATTGAAAAACAAATACGCAAATAACCATGTTTTAAAAATATTTACGTAAATAATCAGGTTTTAGGAAATAAATACACTTAGGCGTCATCTAAGATGACTCCTGCACTAAGCAAATACACTTAGGCGCCATCCCAGTTGGCGCCTTCCTTATGTCAAGCCATCCCAGATGACGCCTCCCTTTTGTATGTTACAGGTAGGAGTCATCTCACGTGTATTTGTGTTTTTTATAAATATAACAACCATGTCTCCTTCATTCTTCACATTTTCTCAACTTCTCATCTCATATTCTCTCTTTTTGGTGTGTCATGACATCACCATACATCCATACCAGAGATGGATACGTTGTTTTCTCGGTCTCCAAACCTCCGATGAAAATGAAATTTTGGCACATTTTTACCATAGCCAAACTAAAGAAAAAGTTGATGCGATGGTTAGAGAGAAAAATAGAAGTTGGCAAAGAAATTAAAAGGATCCATAGGAAGAGAACAACCATGAACTTCATAAATGGACAACCTCGAATTTGGTTGGAGGAAGTCAAAACAAACGTAGACGTTATCGCGATGATGTATGGATCCGATGAAATTTTTTTGACGGTTGTAGTATCTTAAATTTTTGTTTGTGTTGTTGATGTTATATTTTCATGTTGTTTTAGTAGTTGTTTTAAATTATATTTTCATGTTGTTTCTGTTGTTGTTTTAATCGTGTTGTGTTTTATTTTGTTGTCTGTGTATTGATGGTTGTAAGAAATGTTATTAATGAAAAGAAGTTTCGTTATAATATTAAAAACTGTAGATAATTTTCATACAAATTTCAGAATGTCAAGCTTAATGTAGCACGTGTGGGATAATTTTTTCGATTGTGTCCGACTTGACGGCATATACCACATTTTCTTTCTAGTTTGTCAAGGTCGTCCATTTCAGTTGTGATAAGTTTGCTTTTGGGACAACCCTTTTTATTTCTTCGCATTTGACTGTTGTGCCAAACTACTTCCCCTTCGTACGCAGGCCAATAATCTGGTTTTGCTACCGGTTCGAAGGCATTGTTGTATACGTTGAGTAAGGTCTCGGACTTGTAAATCGGAGAAAGAAGTAGTATCTTGATGAACATGTGCACACGCTGCAATGACATAAGAGCAGGGCATTAGAAAGGCCTGAGACTTACCACAATCGCACCAACGAGGTGGTTGTTTAACCTTGTACTCTTGTCTAGTCAACCCCTCGTTGTGGTCGAGTGTCTCTTTGACAATGAAATTATGGTTATGTCGGTCGAATCTTGTAAAAAGATGAGTGCTGGCTTTGGCACTTTCGGCCTTAATAAATTTCATTCAGCTTTCACTCCACAGTTGTCTCAATTGTACCACCGCGTTCCACATTTCACCTTTCTCTGCAAACAATGAGGCCATTCTAAAATATGTTTTACTCACCAAAGCGGTTATTATGAGTGCTCTTATGCCTTTGAAGACGTCGTTCATTAATTCGACTAGATTTGTTGTCATGTGACCCCAACGCACTTCATTGTCGTATGACCGTGTCCACCTTTCCACTTGCAGACGATTAACCCACACACCTGCATCTGGATTTGCCATTCTGATATGGCTGCGATAATATTTAAAACGTGGTTGTGTTAGTGCGTATGATGCATTCATAACTGTTTTCCGAAGACTCTTATCTTTGATCTCGCGCATGAAATTTTGAATGATATGTGTTGCGCAATAAACATGTGTAGAAAGGGGATCGTGCCAACCGTTAGCAGGATTATTGTATGCACTATCAATAGAAGCATGTCTGTCAGAAATCAGACAAAGATCACATTGTGGAGCTAGGTGTGTTCGAAGACTCTTTAGGAAGAAACTCCAAGCACCTCCAGTTTTGCCTCAACAAGAGCATATGCGATTGGGAATACATTATTATTTACATCTTATGCGATAACCATCAGTAGGGTGCCCTTGTATTTCCCATACAACCATGTTCTGTCTATCTGTATAATATGTTTTCAGTGTGCAAACCCAGTGATGCAAGGTCGAAAAGCCCAAAAAAATCTACTGAATATTCCATGCCCGCTGACACAGGTACCGTCTGGGGCATACGCCGACAACGTTTCCATAACATAAATTGTTCCAGGAGCATACGTTTGCAGTGCATTCATGTAGCAAGGTAACTCTTTGTATGAACCCTCCCAGTTACCGTAGATTTGCTCAATAGCCTTGTTTTTTGCTAACCAGACCTTTCTATACGAGGGGGTATAGTTGTATGTTGTAGTGATGTGTGAGATTTTTTTTTCACCTTCAATGACGGATCGCAGCTGACAAGAGGTAAGATTTCTTGAGAAATGAGATCATAACTCAATTTGAGTTTCAAATCCCTCCCTCCACATAACTATCACTTTATAAATTATAAACATTTAATAACATAATTAAATATAATTAAATAAATTATTCCATTAGATAATAAATAATTCAAATTTATAATTTATTTATTTTAAATATATTAATTTATATTATTATTATTAGAATAAAAATTAATTAAAAATGATGTAGCATTTCATTTTTTCCACTTAACTCATGCCACGTCATCAATACAACTGCCACGTCATAAAAATGACACTCAAATGAATTGAGAGACAAAAATATCAGAAAAAAATTAAATAGAGGGACCAACAAAACCATATTTTAAAATAGAGGGACCAAAATCCAAAAAGATAAAAAATAGGGGAACCTAATTTACAATTAGGCCAAATTTATTTAAAATAACTTCAAACTTACATGTTTTTTTTAATTTTTTGATATTAGTATTGTCCAAAAAGTACACGGGGTGCATAAAGTCCCTTTTGCGAGGTAAGGGACACTTAGAGGCCTTTGTAGGTATAAATGTCGATGGTGTTTAGTGACCATTTGCGGTTGTGAGAGGCATTGTATGGTGGTTTCATGACCTGCTCACTTGAGGTGAGAGACCTTTGGTTAGGGCAGTGTGGTGATGTCTGTTATTATTTGTATGTAAGGTATATGTAACCAACTCATATGAGATTATGAGGTGACTAGTTTGAGGATAACATAGCGTGTTTACTAAGTACCTAGGTGAATATTATGGTAATTCGGGATCCTTTTTTCTGCTGAAATGAGAGGTATTTATACTTGCTTCCTTGTGCTTAAGGGTTTTATAAACCCTAAGAAATATTCATTCCTCCCTTATTATTGGGGAAGGGTGTTGACTACCAATATTCTAGGGAGTCGTGGCACGACCTATTAAGAGTATATATATGCTAATGTGCACGTCATCCTAAATGGAGGCTAGGCATTTGTTCCCTAGAAATGTCTCCCAAGTGTCATCATACAAGGCAAAGATCCTATGATCTCCCTTTCTTATGGAGCTTCACAAATATAACACTACAAAGTCCCTCAAGAACGAGTGCTTTTGTAGAAAGTCTAGATTGTTTAAACCTTATTACAAATAACCCTCCTTGAGAGGGAACATTTCTTTTTTTCCTGGGTGATCCCTTCGCCTGAGGGTAATTCTTCCTTAACTATAATGTGACATCCTTGGCTTAGGGATGAGTCATCTCCTCTCTGAAAAGTGTCTTCCTATCGCTTGGGATATCCTTTTTGAGATATCAATCAATCATTCAAAGTGTCATGCTTACTTGTATATATGTAAGTAATGATGGTTAATCCCCTCTCGATACCTTAAACAATATTTCCATATGCTAGTAGCGTGTAAGCTTTTGAAGTTTTATGAGAGGAAAAAGGTTTAAAGTTCATTCACAAATGTTTCCTTCTCTTCTCCTTATTTTATTTTAGACTTAGAAACTTTAGAGTTTACTCTCAGATACTTTCTTATTCTTCTTCATCCTCCAACATCAATCTTGCAGGTATGTTTCTTTTTTATTGGTTATAGTAGTAAATAGAACTACGAGAAGAAGAAAAGACGAATTACAATTAAGATTTGATAGAGAGTTGTTAATTTTCATTAACAAAATGTCACAATCGATTATGGATAGTATTTTCCCTTATCCAATTGATTGGACAATTCAAAATACATGTCCTAATCATTATGAATATTTCAGATGCATCTGACTAGGTTCCAAAATATTCTTAGTTTGTTTTCTTTGAATAATACTGGCTTTAAAAAAGATTTTAGTGAGTGTGAGATTTATCCATATTACTTTACAAAAATTCCCTTGCATTTTTACAAAACATTTATCACCCAAACACAGTCAAGCGGGCTTTAACACTTCCTCTCTTTCACACTCTAAAGCTTTCAAACTTTGATGAATACACCAATCATATAAGAATTTTCTTGAGTCTTTTTAGATATGAGGATTGATATATCTTCAAGTTGGATGTCATTATCAATGGCCATTAAACCTCAACTCTTCTTCGACTTTATTTAGAGGAAGATCTTAAACAAACTTTCTTGTGTATCTTTGACCGCTTGAAATAATTGCTTGACTTTATTCTGTAAGGTCATATTGTATTTCCATAATTTTTCATCAAAGGTTCCATCATCTCCATAAGTTATCATCATTCAAACTAAGTTTTCATCATCAAAACTCTGATAGTCATGACTGGTTTAACTTTGACCACTCCTTAGTTAGACCTGCAAGCTTATAACCTAAAAGAAGTGGAGCATGAAACATTTTGGAAGGACCTGGTGAAGTACGCTTAGTGCAGTCATTATGTTTTAATATCAAAACCATCAATAATTAGGCTGAGTACGAAGCTTTTATAGCAAGAGTGAAGTTAGCCTGAGAGATAAGAGCAACTCACTTCAGGGCCAGGAGAAACTCTTGGCTAGTCACTAACTAGGTGGAGGGGGGTTATCAAACGAAAGAGCCTTTACATACCAAATACCTACAATAGATCCTCGAGATGGTGAATGAATTCAAGACTTTCGAGATATTACGTGTCCCATGTAAAGAAATGTTTGTGCTGATCTACTAGTAAAGCTCACATATACCAAGTAGTCAGGTCTTAATAGAACAATGAAACAAAAAACCCTCAACAATCCATGCACGAAATTTAAAGGGGTCATGATGATTGAAAACAATGAAGGCTAGTTGACTTCCACCATGGAGTACTCAACCAAATAGTGTTTTCCAGAGGATAAGGCGCAAGCTCAAAAGATAAAAAGACCCGTTGCCAAGTACATGTAAACTCTATAAAATGGGAATGTCGACGCCCGTGCTAAGTAGTATCCTTGAAGAAAAATTAAGGCTATTGTTGGTAGAAGTGCACAGAGGTATATATGGATCCCATGTCAGAGAAAAAGCATTGGCTAGCAAGCTCTTAAAAGTTGGGTACTGTTGGCCGAAAATGCTAAGCTAACCTTTTATAAGGAAATAAGTTGCAAATCAACAACAATCTAAATTAGAAGTTGGAGAAAGATCTAAGGGGAGTAAAATGATTGTTCCACAAGAAGCATTGATGATTTAAATGTACTAGAGTACTCTAAGTAAGGAAGTCACACCCTAACTTAAAAACCAAGAGCCACACACTTAGAAGGAGTGACAAAACATCTCAATGATGAGAAAACATTTAATGCACTTGTTTCCCACTAATTTTGTAACAAATCCAAGACGTCTTTATTTCTCTCCAAGGTGATACATCACTACTAGAGGTTGCCCACGATTTTGAAGACTTCCCACCTAGTTTTTACTTGGCAAGTCTTGAGGGAAACTATTTTGAACCGATCAAAGACGCAAAGCAAAGGTCTAACCAAGTGTAAGCCCAATCATAAAGATTTAACGTATAAAATCAACACACGTGGGATTCAAATTACATTATTCTGATCTTCACTTTTCACTAAACTTGTTCAAGACTCCTCCGTCGTATCAAATTAATTCTAGTTCTATAACAAAAAAATTGATAACTAACACAAATAATGCATTTTCATGATTCAAGTAAAAATATTTGAAACATTATATCATAATAATAATAATAATCTATATTAAATTAAGAATTTTTTAAGCCATATAGTGATTATATTATATAATTTTGAAATATTATATTGGCTATATTTCAAATTTAATTTGATTAGCAAGTAACAAGATAAAATTACCATGCCATGAATGATAAAAAAGATAGAACCCTATATATTTAAGGGGTGAAAATAGGCCAAGTCAAGTTAGGTTTTATAAGGTTTGAGATTATCTTACGATAAAATTACAAGATTTAAGTCTGACTTATGACCTACTATAGATTCATTTTTTGGGCTTAATCAGATCTTTTTAAAAGTCTGATTTAGTCTGAAAGTCTATTTGTCATTAAGGTTTTCAATAAATTTATATTACTTAAGAAACCTTATAGATCGACTTATACACGCATATATGTCAGTTTATTTATTATTTTTTTTCTAATATATATATATATATATATATATATATATATATATATAGACTTTTTAATAGTTTAAGGGTATGTTTGGTAACACAAAATAAAAACTTTTAGCTTTTAGCTTTTCCGCTCGTATTAATAAAAAAAATTGTTTGGTAACTGTCATTAAACTTTTAGTTTGTAGTTTTTTTTACTAGCTTTTAGCTTTTTTCTCAAAAACTATTTGAAGTAGCTTTTGAGCTTATAGCTTTTAACTTGTGACTTTTTCTTCCATTTATATTCTTATTATTTTAACAAAAATATATTGAAACTATCAATTTCTTAATTAAGAATGTTCTTTTATGTCATTTTGTATTTATCAATTAGTATAACAGTTAATTTACCAAATACTCAAACTAATTTATCAGCTACCAACTATCAATTATCAGCTACCAGCTACCAGTTGCAAGTCATCAACTACTAGCTAGTCTTACCAAACAAAGCCTAAGTCTAACATATTTAATTAAATAAATTTTTAAAAAAACTTAAATATGATTTTTTAAATAAATAACTTTAATCTAACCTAATTTAATACTCCCTCCATCTCATAATAATTTTCTCATTTACATTTTTTATTTATTTCAAAATAATTATTCATTTACCATTTCAATTTATCAATTAATATTAATTTTTCACTATTATACACTTTTTATTAACTTTCACTTTAGTATAAGCTATATTATTGACCTTATAGGGTCTAACCTGTTCCCATACCTATGTATAGGTTTGACATGGTGAAAAAGGGAAAATGGAGCGCAATTCCGACGACGGAGAAAGATAATATTTTCGGGCGGTGAAGCTCAGTCCATTTTTGTGAGCTGCATCTAAAATGTTCCTCCGCGTAAATGTAGTACGAAACCAAACACTACCTCATTTTTTTCTTACTTCAATTCAGTTCAATCATAATCTAACATTTTACAGTTACAGGAAACTCCACACTCAGACGACAGCATTTCCGGTAATTTCTACTAATTCAATCCAATTACAACTTATTACCTTCTTAATTACCTTAATTAATTTCCAGATGACGACGAGCTTCAAGCTAATCGCACCAATACCATGCTTTCATTACAAAACAAGGTTCACTTCACACCCAACCTTATACTTACTTTATGTTAACTAATAATAAATCTCGTTTTGTTCATGTAATCATGATTAATTAGTGTTGTCTATTGTTAATTGTGGCAGGAAGAACTACCTCTTCCAGCGCGGTTAGATTTGTTAAAAGGTGCCCCATTACAGGTATTAGTAGTTATGTAGCACTGACACATCTGAAAAAATGGTGTCTGTGTCGGTGTCTGACCCCTACACTACCTTTAATTTATTTATTTTTCAAATTATTACCGTTGTGTCAGTGTAGTGTAGTGTTTGGGTGTCCGTGCTTCGTAGGTTCTCATGACACTTTCACTTCTTTCTTAATGAATTTTTAATGTTGTTATTATTGTTGTTGTCGTTGTTGTTTATTTATTAGTAATTTGTTTCTATGGTTGTTATCAGAATTTGCTTGAAGATGAGGAGGTTGAAATGCCCGACTTCAATGAGGGTGGCTTACAGGGCGTCTTAGGTGAGGTGGTTGCTGATTCCGGAGATGAAGGCATTGTTTCTGAAGATGAGGTACTCTCTGAAGTTTGCATTGTTTATGATTTTCACTTTATCATGTTTATTTGGGGCTTTGGGCTATTGCTTAAATGGTTTTCGTCTTTTTTGTTTGGAGTAAATAGTCTAATTAGTCTTTTGAATGCTATAATGTCGATTGTTAGCATATGAATAATGGAATTATGGAAATACCGTACCTGATGTTTCTAAATGTTCATTTGTTTAGTTAAATTGGTCCTTGCTATTCAGTGACTACGAGCGTAATTTGCATGATTTTGGGATTAAAATGAGACCAATGTTGTATCTTTCAGAGGCTAAACTTGGTTATTTACTCTATCTTTGTTTAATCATTTAAGGGTAGCACTGTCCTCTCGACCAGACTCCTCTATAAATATGGTCCTCAATATATCAGAAATGAAGAAGTTAAAGATACAAAGAGGAAATCGGAAGTGTTGCTTTGTTTTAAAGAAAGTGCTTCAGGTTCAGCATCCCATTCTACCTGCTCCAAGCCAAATTCATCTGGTATCTGCACGAAAGAAAATGCTAATTTCTGGGTTAGAGCACAAGTTACTTGCAATTCCCTGTTGAAACTGAATATTTGTTTGTGGGGTTTCTTGTGGAACTTTGAAGTCTATTATATTTCTTGAGTGTCCTGTGTCATCTTAATACTTGCTTCAGATTTTTTAATATGTTCCCCTGCTACATTTGAGGATGTGTAGAATTATATATGCTCTAAAAAAGAGTAAGGTCTTTCTTTTTCAGAACTATGTTTAATTAGAAGTAAAATTTATAAGCTCTTGTAACTGATGAGATGATTGAAGTCTAGGTCATTGGCTATTAATTCTGTAGGATTTGTGCAACCATAAACGTAAAGATGGAGAATCAACTAAAGGATTTTTTAATATTTTTATCCGGGCCTTGATTTGTTGCTTTCCCTGCAATAATTTTACAGTGTATCAGTTTTTGGTGACTTTTTATTTCCCTTGTAGGTCAAACCCATGATATGATGGCAACAAACTAACAGTTTTTAATAAGTAGAGAGGCACATGGGAAACTGTATTTCTTCTAAGCTTATTAATTTTCTACTGTGTTTAAGAAAATGGATGTTATGGATATGGAATATGCCACATTATTAATAACAGAGTAAGACACCATTTTTGCAAATTTTGCCAGTTTCTCATCTTTTGAGAGATGAGGTCAAATTCATGAGTAATGTCTAGATTTGCAGATGCATCTTGCTATATGTGGAGTTTGGACATAACTGTTGTGCCCTGAAACTTTTTTTTTTTCTTTACAAATGATAGGATCTAGCTTTAGTTCAATTCATCAGAACAGTAATCACAACTGCATCAATATTTGAATGTAAATATCTGATTATTATATCAAATTGTTAACTGTTGCAGGCATCTGGAGCAAAGCTAAGCCAAGATTTTCATTTTCATCAATGACAACCAAGTATGGGGATAACTGCCCTTCAATCTCTAATATTGATAGGCTGCCTGAAATTACGAAAGGTGTTAATCCTAGAGCTTCTGCAAGTTTAGACGGAAATCATCTTGAAGATGACGACATAGTGGAATTAGATTTAGACACCGAACCTTCTGAAATTGAAGCTCTTCCACATGAATTTAATCTTCCCGTAATGGCTGATATTTTTGACAACCTCCAAGACAAGACTGATCTGGTAGGTGGAAATTTAGCAATGCTACCGTTATTCTTTGACACATGTTTACCTTTTCCCTGTATAAGAACCTTCCATCTCTATTTTCCAGTGTCCACATGAAAATCAAAGAAAAGGAAAACCACTGCAGCTTTTTCAGAAGAGTAGACCCCTCTTGCCAGAGACAGTTGTTGACAGTGAAGACTCACCTGAACCTGTGGATAGCGGATCATCAAGTGACAATGAGGTATTACTGTTCTATGATAGCTCTTGTACTTGATAGTCTATTGTCATATCTGGCTTTAATTCTGTTTGTTTGTAGGAAAGGGAGCAACACATGAAAATTACTTTCCCTGGAAAGAAAATGCAGACAATGACAGATAGATTTCACAATGCTTTAGGGTCTTCGTCTGTTATTGCTGAAAAAGTTGGAGTACTTAATCCTTTGAGGTATAAAATTGCAGTTTCCTGGTAGTTTTAAACAATTGAACCATAGAAGTAAAATTATTTGTAACTCAGTATGTGATTGACTGTCTTGCAAAATTGTGCAGAACTGGAATATTTGAAAAACTACAGCAGGTGATGCAGAAAGAAAAGGAAAGAGACATGGACTTCTCGAAAAAGTTACATGCTGGAGCTAGGCCAGATAGTAAAACTTTTGCTTTTACTCTGTCTGCCCTTTTCATTGTTGTCTAAGTAAAACAGCATTGGAGACTTCTATATTGCATACACACAACACAACCATTCATTAGTAGTTCTTTTTCTTTTCATTTTTTGGTGCTGAGATGTTGCATAAAACAGATTTTACAGTTGTTTTTAACACACACCTGAACAGAGATTTTTTATTTACAAAGAAAAAAATTATCAGGTGAACTTGGCTGTGTCCATGTAAACATCATTTCAAGATACCTGGACGGAAAGCTAATTGTTTGTCATTGCTCATTTTGCAAGTATCCCGAGGTGAAGTTTTAGAATTAAACAGATTCAAATTCTATGGGTTTTTTTATATGCTTGTTATTGCTCTGAAAATGCTTGGTTATTTTAGAATGCACGACCAATCTGACACCAACAAGGTTTTTATTTCTTGGGTCTGGCTAATGAGTCCCTTGTGGACCCTGAGTGAGCAATCAATAAATAGAGTTTTTATTGAAAAGTACAACATTATCATATTAAAAACTCCAGTTTCTAATAAAAAGTTTCTGTTTTTGTTTCCTTAACTAATAATTTGAAGGCACTCATCATTTGTCTTCTTTCAATAGACATATGTTTACATTTTAAAGAAAAAGTTATTTAGATGCTCGTTCAGTTTTATCTTATATGAATTTATTTCTATTTAGAAAATCAAATAGTTAAAGGGCTATTCGAGTGTCATAATAAATACCCTTTTTTTAATAGTCTGTATGTTGGGAAGGTTCTAAACACCAAGACTAAATTTTCTATTATAGAATAATAATAACCATTACTACCTGCAGTCTGCAAGTAAAGGAAGTTTGGTTATTCAGCATGATTGTCTATTGGGTAATTTGGGTTAATACAAAGGAGAGCATGTTAGTCGTAGAAAATGGAGTCTCATAATTTTCTTCTACTCTCTAGTATTAGCTGTTATTCTATTTGATCCAGGAAGATATACTAGATTGATATTTTAAAAGATTCTTTCATAACTTGTTTTATGGTATTTAATCAAGAGTTGTACCAGTGATATCATAATTTTACTTTAAATAGAACAATAACCTACCTGTAAGATATATCTTTATTAATGTTCAGATTAAAAATTGATGGAAGGTGGTTGGTTGTTTTTGCAGAATTTTCCGCCACAAGCTGAAGTAACGGGGCTTGGTGGTCAAAGAACCATTATCTTTAGTCCAAGAGTTTGCGACAATGTTGACCTTGAAGTGGGGAGCTTAATTCGTATTCATCCACCGTGGTAAGATTATACATTTGTATTTTTATATAAAAAAACTCGAGCCTAGTTTAATTGTATTATAACTTTGGTATTTTATATCTCCACCTTGCTAGGGGATCTCAACTTGCTGTTAATTGCAAGTGTTTTTGTTTCTTGATCTATTTTGGTTTTGGTTATTGAACAGGATCGAAGTTCAAGTGGAAAATGATAATATTATCTTGTGTTCTTATTTCTCTGAAGTATCACCCCCAATTTGATTCATGTGGTGAGGGCATGCATGAGCATGTAATATTCATTCTTGTTTCTTACAAAGCAAGGAAAGTCATGCAAGCCCTTTCGTAGTGAATAGAATAGCAAATTAGGGTACCTTCTTACTTTGACTCACGAGTCGAGTTAAGGACACCTTTGAATTGATGTAAGGTTTTTTATTTATTTTAAATTTCACTATAGTCAAGGGGGTTTGTGTTTACTGGAAAAATAGAGGGATAAGGGTTACATTTCAATAGAACTGAGGGGAGTTAAATGCAATTTTTACTAAAGGTAAAGTTAGGATATATATAATATTTGTCCGTGAGCCTGTATGTTGAGTTCTATAGTATTCATAACTAGTGATGAAATTTTAATTTACTCATCTAGAAGTAAAAATAATCATGCAGCTGATTGTTCTGCATTACATATGTAATTTCTCTCCACACACATTAGTAATGACAGATATTCAGTTTTTTTTCCCAATCTAACCAAGTTTTTAGTTAATAATATTCCCTGACATTCAGGTTTGGTATGTTTAGTCCATAAGCTTTTGACACGAGAACAATCTCGCATGAGATGAAGAACAGATTCACTACCAGCAGGAGTTTGTCTTGATCAACCATCATGGACAGTTATCTACTATTAATTTGGTTTGAGTTTAATATATTTTTAATACAATGAAATAGGAAAATTGTTGATTTTTATTTTTTAAATTCAAAATGTTCCTTTAGTCCTTAATATACCGTTTGTGATTTTAAAAAAAAAAACATTGACTATTAATTATTCGAAGTTAACATTGGTAAATGAGGTTAATATTCTTAATACAAATAGGTCACGAATCCTTGATTTTAACTATATATTGGTATCCTAGACCAATCAAATAATATAATTTAATGTCACATCACTTTTTATTTTATTTTAAAATGAATTAAAATTTAAAATAATTTACACAGTATATATGCACCCAACTTAAATTTATGGGTATGGAAAATTTTACCATATAAAAATAATTTATTGATAAAAACATTTTTATTTTACTTTTACAACATTGAATACACACCTATTAAAACAAAAAGAAAATATATTAAATTTTTTAACGTTGTTCTTAGAACACGTTAATATTTTTTATTTAAGTAGTTTCTGGTAACAGTTAGAAAGGATTGCAAGTGTCACTTAAAGCATTTTACAAAGATCATGAATTAATTCTTAATATCCTTTCTAATTCAAAATTTTCAAATTTCTCATTCTCATTAATCTCTTGTGGCCTTCAAATCTTGTATGTTTGAAAGGTTTTGTCAAAATGTCAACTAATTGTAATGCAATATTCAATGTTCAACTTTTTCTTAAATCCTCTCCAAAAAAATCCTTCCTTTCTCAATCAAATTTTATATTCCAAATCTCTATTATTGAGTTTCATCAAATAAAAAAAAATTAAAGAAGGTAAAATTTAAGATAAATTTCATTCATTTCAACCTCATTATTCACATTAATTTAGTTTTGAAGGGAAAAAAGTCACAATGTTATCATAAATGTATATTTAAATATATTATGAACTCTTCCGGATATACATTTCTGGAAATTGGCTATGCTCATTTTCCAGTAATCTCTTTCTTGTTATAGATGTTTCTTAGTATTTTGTTATTTTATGTTTTTGTTTTCATTAGGTATGGTGCATTCTGATGCTATCCCCAAACGTATTGTATCTCAAGATGTTTCACCTGTAGTAGTGAACGTGGTAGATATTGGAAACTATTTTAAAAATGAACAAGAGTATGAATTTCGTGATCACATGTTGTAATGAATTCGTATTGAGGAAATCAAACAGGGGTTTGATATTCTGATCGAAAGGTTCAATAATGGTTCAGATATAAGAACTGCATTTGTGACATTGACATGTGAGAGACCTCTCAAGAATTTTCATATGAGATGAAACTTGTTTCTAAAAATGTGAATGTCCATTTAAGTTGTGTGGTTATCGATTGGAAAATAATATATAGAGATTTAATGTGATATATGGTTTACATAATCATGATTTATGTGAAAAATTAGTTGGTCATCCAATTGCAAGTCACCTCTTGTCGGAAGAGAGGGAATGTGTTTCTGACATGACAATGAATTTGATACAACCCCAAAACATACTTGCAACCTTGAAGCGTAAAAGACCTGAGAACCTCGCAAATATCAAACAAGTGTATAATAGGCGTTATCAATATAAATTAGCGCTTAGGAGGATATAACTGAAATGTAAAATCTCTTGAAACTTCTAGATGATAACAATTACGTATCTAGGCACCAAAGATGCAAGATGGAGTAACAATAAGAGGTATATATTGGACTCATTCTGATTCCATAAAGTTGTTCTACACGTTTCTCACTGTTCTCATAATTGATTCAACGTATAAGACCAACAATTACATGCTTTCATTATTAGAAATTATTGTGATCACGTCTACTAAGAAGACTTATTCTGTCGATTTTTCATTTTTAGAGTGCAAAAAAAGGACAATTTTGCTTGGACTTTAGAAGTGTGTCAGTCAATGTTGAAGGACCAAGAAGAAATGCTGAAAGTCATGGTTACCGACCGTGATACCGCTTTAATGAGTTAGGTTGCAATAGTATTTCCTACTTCTTTTGCGTTAATTTGTAGGCAGTGGTGGATCCATAGCCCAGCGAGCTCAGGCACGCGTCCGGGCTCAACTCTTATTTTCTTTGTATTTCTCCCAATTTAATAGCCAATTTTTAGATAAAACCATGGGCAAAATTAGTAAAAATAGGGGCAAAATTAATAAATACAGGGGGAAAATTATATATTATGTCATGTAATTTATGATTTTAATTTTTGCCCAGGCTGCCTAAAATTCTTGGCTTCGACATTGTTTGTAGGTATCAGATTACTAAGAGTGTAAGAAGTTGGGTTAAATCCCCGGTAGTGACAAATAAGATAGAGGTCGAAGATGGAAAAATGGTTAAGGCGGGCGTTATTGTGGAGAAAATTATGGATGCATGAAATGTTATAATAAATGCATCTACAAGAGAACTATATGTTGACGTTGTTATACATTTCAGAAAGGTGTGCGAGAAATATCTTGCTTTATTAAATATGTTGAAAGTATAATTTTGGACAAGATATAGGAGAAGATTGTTCGTGCTTGAACCGATCATGTTAAACACCTTGAAAATAAAACAACAAGCCGAGTTGAGTTTGTTCATGCTTGTTTGAATAATTTGTTGGGAAATAACAAGGGTATTTTTTAGTGTGGATTGATATTTTGTGAATCAAATGATACAAAACCAGCATAATGAGATACAAACATTATTTGGTTGTAGTATCACAGTGTTGAAACACATGTTCAAAGACAACACTCTATATTCTTAGTTTGTCGACAATATATCTTGATCAACTTTGAATAATATTATTTACGAAGCCAAACAAACTGATAATTTAGGTTCAAAATATGGTTGTACACTTATGAGAAAATATGGTTTCTCATGCGCTTGTGTTATATCTAAGAAGGTGAAACTTGATAGCCCAATACAAATGGACAAAGTCTACGGTTATTGGAAGAGAGCTCAGTTTTGATGATGACGGTGTTATGAAACACGTTAAAAATGATATCTCTATCTTGACCGAATGGGAAACGATACAAGAAAGATTTTTTAATGTCGATGACAACACAAAACTCCACATCAAAGAGCAATTGACAAATATTGCATTTCTGGAGACCACGGACTTGAAACCATCCTTAGTTGGTAAAAAAAGGAGCACCTAAGAAGGTCAAACCTAACCAGATGATAATTTAATAATAAGGAGTTCATCATCTTTTGAACAGGTTGACAAAAAAAAATTCGATTCACCGACTCATAAATCTCAGAAAAGTGTTTTCAAAGGAACTTGCATTAGCAAACCACCTCTTACCCTGCCTCCACCAAAAATCAATTCATTGAGGAGATGCTGGTTTTTATGCATAATTACATTGAACGGATCATCAATATTAAGGGTGACGGTAATTGTGATTTTCGGGTTATGTCTGCTTTACTCGATAAAGGAGAAGAGGATCACACACGTGTCTGCCATACTCTTATCCAAAAGTTGAGGAGCAGTAAAGAATTATACACGGGTGTTCATAAATAAAGAGAAGGGTGAAGAAATTTACCACTCTCTTGTACATTGCATTAGTGGACCTGCATCGGAAGATAATTGAATGCACTTCCTTGAGGTGGATCATCTCATAGAAAATGAGTATGAGAGAATGTGTATTGATCTTACAAGATACGATTTTTTAGAAATATTTTTCCAACTACACACTACTCCACCACCAAATTCAAATGACTGTATCATCTGTGTTGAACGAGTTTCAAATCTGTGACATTTTATTCAATTGTATTTGAAATCGGAATGCTCTATATCATTCACATCACCGAAGTGGACGACTCATTATACAATCAAATCTAAGACTTGGCCGGATCACCTTATTCAAAGCAGACAAGAGTTCACCAAATTGAACAAGATAGAAAGAGAGATAAGAAAAAAATCAAAGAAGACACCACCAATAGTTGTAGATTTGGCCTGTGACAACAATTTTGGTTCATTTTAGTAGTTATTTGTCAATTTTTTATATGCGACATTGTATTAATATTTTGTGATGTTAAATATATACATTTTGAAGTTTTTCAACAAAAAAAAAAGCATCCTTTACGTGTTTATATAATGTTCTGTTTCTGTTCTGTTATGTTAGGGAAGTTTCCGAAAATATATTTCTGAAATAAAGGGTGGTTTCAGATATATATTTTTGGAACGTGCTCTAGTATAAGATAGGGTTTGTGAGATCCATATTACTCTCCCACTATTATAAATAAAATCACTTGTCATTATTTCATACCAAAACACAAAAAACTAGAATGAACATTATTTGGCATGTTAGAAATGTTTACTTTACCGACAATTCACCATAAAAAAAAATTTAGGATCACTGAGTACACTCTTCTTGAAAATCTGAACTATGCACTACAGAAGCTTCACCATATAGCGACAACCGCAAAATTGTAAAGATCGAATACTATCCGTCATCTATTAACTAAGAAGAGAAGTTTGAGTTCAACAACCATGAATTGAAGACGGATGCTGATTTAAGGGTAACGTGGAGAACCTTTTTTCGTTTAGAATCAAAAATTCCGATCGAACTGGATGCGGCTGTTTCGAGATCGGTCAATGATATTATCAAGATGTTACAACATCCACTGAATATTAAAGTGTAATATTTGATCTATGTTTAAATCTCTGATTTTACGATATGAATGGTATTTTCATTTTGTCAAGTTACTGTTTTTCGATTATGTTTTTCTGCTTCTACTTCACAAGTTTCCGAAATTATACCTCTGAACATTTTACATATATACATCTCTGAAATAATTGATGGTTGCGGTATATATTTAATGCGTTCGAAAATACATCTCTGAAATCTGAAGGCATAATAATATTTTCGCACGGTGCGCTAGAAAATTATGGGATACATTAAGAAATTTTCAAATTTTTAGTTTTTGCACAAAAATAAAACTGTTTTTGAAAAGGTACTGACATAAAAAGTTCCATTTGGTATTGTAACAATAAATGTATTCATGTTTTTAAAATTTCTCTAGTTCTTAGATCAAGGATTGCAAAACTCTTCTGAAATTACAAGAAACTTTGGTCTTCATATGTAACGTTTTCAACTTTATCTTGCTAAGGTTCATCAATAGTGTTCATATCTTTAGCTGAAGCACTTGCCTGCAATGCTTCTATATACATCATCTTCACTAGATTCCTAAATCTTCTTCGAAAAGTCGGCATCCGCGACATTGAAGCCACAATCCCCTGCAACCTGAACCAATTGAATGTGGTCAAATTTATTTTACGTAGGTCATATGTTGTTTTCATAAACTGCCGTGAACGTGAAGAACAAATAGTTACACAAACTAGTACTTATGTCGTTACACAAACTAGTACTTATGTCGCGCAATAAACATTATATAGAAATATACCTTCTAATTATGGCTTGCAACTGTGCTCTTCTAACATTGTCATTAGATGGGAATCCAGTGCTATCCCAATCCTCAGGTATATCGTTTTTGCATCTCATAACAAGTTCTTTCAAACAAGTTTCTTCACTTTCTTGCAGCTCAAGCTTCTTAAGTTGATCTTTCATCACCAGTAAAGGTCCAATAAACCACTCAAACACTTTATCCTTTGGTCCATTCATCTTTGTCAGTTCTACATCATCAGCTGCAAATGCATATACGTTGAAGCATGAATATATGAATATATTAACGTATTTCAATCGAATGAAGGCACGGCACGAGTAAGAGAAGTACATATAATCAACCCATCTGAATTTGATTTTGCTGATGTTAGAAGACACTGGAGCAAAGACCAGGCTGGTAATTTGGTGCTTAATATTTTGCTATTGCCTTTCGAAATGCATTCCTCAATTTCCTTCACACTTATAAGACCGTCGCGGAGGACTATTCTTCCGTTTACCTCGCATGACTTGAAAAGCCAGTCCCATATCTGCAAAGGGGTGTTTCTTTTCTAGTTAGAAAAATTCATAGAAAATGCTTATTTTTAAGTCACATTACCATCACCTGCACAGGTTTGTAGTGATGAATTTTCCACTTCATACTTCTGGTTTGATGTAGTGTATTTTCCATATTTTGTGGACTATCTCGCCAGTTGTTCATATCATGATCACTGCCTTCAAGGTTTTTCTCATGCCTCGTGTTTTTACGGTATGCTGGCCTGTCTGTCACAACGACTATTTTGAATAAGTCACAAGTTCGCGCCAATAACAAACTTCAATAATAAGAAAAGTATTAGAAACGCATCCCGGACATTATATTTCCAAAGCTCTATTATTGGCCTAAACGCACGTTGGCCCGTAATAGAGTGTTGTAAAAAAAGTGTCTCAGAGGGTGTTGCTAGCACTTATGTAAGGCATAAAGAACATTTGATACGACCTGGGAAGACATGATCCCTCTCTCAAGAAGAGTAAATCATTCACATATTCATCAAAAAGTGAAACCACAGACACAATGTAAGCAAACCCCATCTGCATTGAGTCCTCCTAAAGTAAAACGTGCAACAAAATATCTTAAAATTCGCATAGATGGTTAAAATAACACTTGTGAGTTATTGAAGCTTCATACTTGAACTAACCTGATGGACAACAACTCCACTGTATAGGCCAAGAAAAATGCTGAAAATGGTAGCTGCTAATACAGCTCCTACAACAGCCAAAGGCCAGAGGATGATGGCAAGACCAGCAAACGGAATGCATTCGGTTTCTAAGAAAGGTCCTTTTCTTCCGATCAAATCTTCTAATAGTCTCTTCCATCCTCTGAACAACATGTAAGGGCTCTTCCATATAGCAATAGATGTGATTAAAACCACATCCAAGGGCACACCAACCAAGATCACCAACAAGCAACATGGTAATAAAGACAATCTAATAAACACAATGGTTATTAATTAGTATCTTGCCTACAAATCAGAGCCGTCTCAAGTTTCTGATCTATTTAACCATAATTTAATTGTGATAAATATTTTATGAGCCCATATTTTGCTACGGTTTAACTGTGATAAATTTTAGACTTTGTGCGGCAGTCTGTCTTGCACGTCTTCAAGACTACCCTACTACAAATATATATTTGGAGGGAACAAAACAACTTACCTGATATCAAATGGCTTTTCTTGAGGAGGTAAATTTTCTCTTAGTTCATCCATGTAAGAAAAATAGGAGTGGAAGCAAAAATCTATCACATCCTCAACAACAGTGCAGCTTGTTTTAATTGTTGATAAACAGCCATCCTGGTATCAATTATACATAAGTACTTATATTATAAGTTCTTAATTAAGTTGTTATCCAAACAGATCTTAAATTATATAGACAAGGTGGCTAGAAATTCTCACTTACAATGAAGCAATGGTAGAATTTGTTTCTAACTTTCTCTCCAACAGCCTCAAAAGTTGCAAAAAGAGGAGCAAAAAAGCCATATCCAATTCCACCTAAAAGGCTACCAACAATACCAACTACTGGCCAAAGTAACAAAGGAACAGGCAAACATATCAACACCAAAACCTTGAAAACTAGTCCAAATCTCTTTGTTCTGTTGTCAAAGGCCAACAATTGAAGAGTGAGATTGAGTTATAGCACATGAAAAACATAAATCATACATAGTTTGCATCCAAACTCCAAAGATTTTGGAAAGAAATTACAACCTTGCCACACAATAGTATGTCCAAACAACATGTGCTGTCCAAAGTCCAATGATAACAGATGAATTTCCAACAAGAATAATAGCAAATGCAATTGGACATATCAATGAAGCTGCCAAAAGGAATCAATCACTTTATCATGAATATGTACATTTATGATGCATTCAACATTATTATGTATTAGAGACTACACATAAGCATGAATATGATATGATACTTCATAAAATCTAGGATGGAATCAACAATATATGTGGGTAAGCATAACCAACAAAAATACAAAAAATGAACCTTTGGTGATACCAAGTATAAAGAGCAAGAAGAAGAAAGGTAGGAAGGAAATAAAGCTCCACAATTTGGTGAGTAAACCTGCAGAAGAATCCATGATGGACTTGTTTTTGTTTGTGTCTTTAGCTTATACTATTATTTAAAATAACCGAACAAGTGAAAAGCAATAGAAAAATTTCAATCAAGAGTAAAGACTAGTATATAGTACTATATACTATAGTTCTTTTTAGAAAAAAAAAGATTAAGACTTTTTATTCATTTTTTACAATCAACTAGTTATATGAAGAGAGAATGTTTAAGATTTTTGCATACAAATTAAAAAATATAATAATATTGTAATATATTATTACAATTTTATTAATATATTAAAAATAATGTAAGTGTAATAATTATAGATACAATAGAAAAAATAATAATTATTTATGTATTGAAAAGTGAAAATATCATTCGAAACAAATTTTAATAGTTAATATATTTATTTTATAACGGAGGGAGTATTAAACAACAAAAATTTGGCTACAAGTTAATAATCCATTTTGATATTACAAGTAACTAACAATCATTTTGGAAAGTGGTAAAGAAAAGAGATTTGATTCGTGGCGGTATGTGAATGAACTGAGGTGTTGATGTGTAAGTGTGATGTGTTAATCATCTAGAGAACTCATGATCATATATTGCTACGTTGCCTCTTGGGATTCCCATGCTTATGCAAAGATGTGGGAATGGGGTGTAGGGACCATGAGATATATACAATAGTATTCTCTAATATTTGAAGAAATAAATTCAAAGTGAGCCAATATCATTTTTTTTCTTCAGATTTTTTAATGCATCTTATGCATCATTTGAACAATACGTAAAAATATAATAATGTCTCTAATTTTTCTTAAATGTATATTCAAATGTATTAAAAAATATATAATTCAAACTAAATCTGAAATATGCTCCGGTTTGTATTTATGTTGCATTTAAAATTAAAAAATATTATTCAAAGAAAATCTAAAATATGCTTCTGTTTCTATAAATAGTAAAACCGAAAAATTAGAAAGGTGTAGGTTGATAAATAAATATTTCATTAATAATTTAAAAAGTATTATATAAGTGATATTAGTATAGATCAAATATTACATTTTAATATTCAGGTAGACGTTGTAATATCTTCATAATATATTCAATCGATCTTGAAATCGTTGCATCTATTTCGATCGAAACTTTTGTTTTTAAACAGAAAAGTGTTCCATATAGCCCTTAACTATGCAACCGTTATCAACTCAATATTGTTAAACTCAATCTTCTATTTGTTGTCAACATATGGCGAACGAAACTCGATCTTCATAAATTTTGGATTGTCATCGTATTGTAGGAGATTCTACGGTAGGTATTTTAGATCTTCAAAAAGGATGTACTCATTGATCTTAAATTCAATTGAGGATTTCGCATAGTTAAAGTAGACATTTACGACAATGTCAAATGATGTTTATTTTGGTATGAAATAATGAGATAAGTGCCCCATATTTATAGTACTTATAAATAATTATAGAGGATGAAACTCTGTCGTTGCATATATTATGTCGAAGAAATGGAGAAAAGTGAACCAAAGATCACTTAATTTGATGAAGAATAGTCAAAGAACGGAGCAAAAGGGACCAGGTATGAATAAATAAATACTTGGAAAAAAATTGGCTAGAAAAGAGATCAAATAAGTGTCGGTCACTGGAAAAATCATGCCACCATGGTGCACCATCCTATGCGTGATGGGCTTGGATAAGTTGCATTGCGCGTGCGATCCAAGTTATCATGCGCGCGATGGGCCCTTTTCAGGACACTTTCTGGCGCGTTCTGATACTTCCTGAACACTTTAAAAGAGATTTTTGACATTGTTTCGAGGGTTTTGTGATTTTGCACTGCAAGTGACGATTTACAACATTGAAAGACATAGTTAGAATGTATTTGGAGTCATTGGAGACTAGTTCTTTAAGGGATCGTCTATGCAACCCTCTTATATTTTATTGGTATTATAATTTATATTATGAGTAGCTAATTCTCTTATAGGTTAGGTTTTGTTTGATGAACCTTTTTCAATAGGTTAGGTATTAATTAATTTGAGTTATTATTTTATTCAATTGCACCTTGTTCTTAAAGCTTTTATGTGAGATACTCTTTTATTTGATTTTGGGCGCATAGGGAATACTGACCATTAGTCTATGCGTTGGACCTAGGGCAAATTTTGAGGTTACACAAATTGACTATGAATTGGAGAACTCGAGTAGAGGCTTAGGAATTAATGTTCTATTGCATTGCCTAATCTTGCTTATGATTAGCAATATGATTATATGATTTATTGGACAATTGTGAAGATCAAATCAAATTTAATTTGATAAAAAAAATATATCTTTTTCACTACTACAAATAACGCATGTAATGTCGGACGCAAAATGCGTTTTACCTCGGTATCAGAAGCGAGGTAAATAAGATCGTCATGAAAAGCAAAGACTTATCACCTTGTTGTTTAAAGCACCGAGGGGTATTTTAGTAGCGCATAAGTTCGATCTACAACGTCTGTATTTTTACTATTCTCAATAATAGTGTCTCATTTGTCTCGATTTTAATAAAACTGAGGGATAAGTTAGTAGTATTTTTTAATTTAAACTAGTTACATTGATTACGTGGAAAAATAATAAAATATTTTATTTATAAAATACAATTTTACCCAGAATATTGGACTGGTTACATTGTTTACACAGAATATCAATACAAAATTTAATTTTTCCATGAAGAACCATATGTTGGATCTTCAAATCCTTGATATCATGGGAAGATCAAATATTGGAAACAATAGATAAATAAAGGGTTAGATGAAAAAAGAATTAGATGGAAAAAGGGTTAGATAAATAAAGGGTTAGATGACAAAATGGTTAGATAAATAAAGGATTAGATTAAAAAAGGAATAAATAAATATTTAAGTAAACAAACCTTAAACGCAAAATAATTTTCTGCTCTTGCAATTCATCATAGAGAATGTAACACCCGTTTTTATTTAATATTATATTATATTAATATTTTGAATTACCGTTTGACGATTATTTTGACGACGAAAATAATTATGTTAATTAATATATCTATTAATTTATCTGGCGACGTTCTGTTCGGTCCGGTAAAATATTATTCGGATCCGATATTTTAATTCCCCGGAATTATTTTAATTGATTGAATTAATTATATTAATGATATAATTAGAAAGGGGTGTGGGAAGCATTTTGTTAGAATTGGGTTTTTCACCCTTGGCTTACTAGTAAGGAAAATACCCTTATAAGAATCATTTTCTCCTCATTTTCCTTCCATTCCAAAACACCAAAAATCAAACATGAGAATTTGGAAGCTAGTAAGAAAACAAGTTATAAAACCATTTTCTTCTCCTTTTCCTTCTATTGTAAACACAAAACCAAAAATAGAAACTAGAGAGGGAAAGAAGGGGTTTTGGAAGAAGAAGAAGAAGAGGAGAAGATGAGGAAGATCTTGAGCAAGAGAGGAAGCTTGAGGTTGAGTTTTGGAGCATCACCTTGGATCAACCAAACTAGAGGTAAGGGGTTTGATTTTTCCACTTCCTATAGTTAGGGTTTTGATGCATATATTGTGATTTTGTGATGAAATTGGTGTTGTAATTTTGAGTTGGGTGTTTGATGGTTTGATTCCCATTTCATATTGTTATGAGTTTGTGGGTTGATTGTTGAAATGTTTAGAGGAGTTGAAAAATTGGTGTTGAGGTTTGAGTTGGGTGTTGATGGTTTGATTTCCATTTCTTGTTGTTAGGGTTGGTGGAATTAGTTTGGATTGAGGAAAAACTTGATAGTTGGGTTATAGGGTTTAGTTGGTTGATTGTAGAAAATATTTAGAGAAGTTGTACTAGGTGAAGAGATTATAGAGTGATGTTATTAGTAGTGTAGTGTATGATTTATAATGGAAATAGAAATGAAAATTTGAAATGGAGAAGATGAAGCATAACAGTGAAAAAACCAGCAAAATTGTTCTACAGAAAATAAATAAACGCAGGTATATGAAAATAGAAGAATGGAATGGAAATTGGAGGGGGAGGCGCCCACCTTCACTTGGTGGGGCGACCGTCCCCCATTTCATGATATACGTTTTTGTTTTTGAAAAATCTAAATGATTGTTGTCTTAAACTCACCGAAAATATTATGATCCATATTTTTACACAGAAAAACCTATCACTTAAACTAATAATAGCCTGCCTAAGAAAACAAATAGCAGCCCTTAAATTACATTGATACAATGCATTCAACCCATTTAATTATACTTTAAGCGTGTTCTTACCAATCATGGATGGAAACATTTATACAACAAAATATGATTAGACCCATTTCAAAATTAGTTATTTATTTGAATATCAAGACATGGTACATGACACTCTTTTATAAGTTAAAATATGGTCTTTATATAAATTAAAGTCTTTAAAAAAAATTAAATACGTTTTTAGAAATATGTGACTCTTTAAAAGTTTTCTTTGGACGTGCGTCCCTTGGCAAGGTGAAGGGAAACGTGATTTTCTCTGTTTTCCAAGTTTGTTTTCCAAGTTCCTGTTTAATAGTTTTTCTGTTTGCTGTCACAACTATTTCCTGCATAATTTCCAATTGCTCTCTGTTAGTTTCAATTTCCATATTAATTCATACTACTAGTTAGTATTAATAAAATATAATTAGGAGACGAGATAGCCGATTAAATTTAGAACCCGATTATGTTCGATTTTCCGATTTCTAATTCGACAACGAGCAAGTTGTCGAATTCAACGAAAATTGACGTTAGCTAAGTTTGACGTGTAGAACTTAGTGGTGAGGTTAGTTTTTGGAAATTACGAGTTTTTACGAGACGACCCGAAATAGGCCAATTTACGGTAAAATTGAATCGGATGGTGTTTTAGTAGATTTAAGGTACGTATGGACAATCCGTTTTCGACGGTGACGATTATGATTAATACCGGTTATTAGGAATTACTTTCACGATGATTATTGACGTTTTGTCTATTTTTCCATTTTCGGAATTTAGTGAATTAATTGATAACGATGCGGTGTTAATAAACGTAAATTTTGCGACGGTGTATTTATTAAAGAATACTTGTTGATGTGCAATGTGATGATTAAATTGAAGTTGTTAATAAATGCTTCCGATTTGTGAATGCATGACTTTTGATGAATGTATTAGTGATGTTTTCATAATGCAACTACAATGCGATGTTATATTTATCTTGTTTTGGATAAATTATGGCGATATGGGCTTTATGCCAATTTGGATGAGCGATGATGTTGTTTTGTGTTGTTTTATTGTCGAGCCACATACATTGCATAAGCGAAGAGGGCTTTTATGCCAAGCGAAGAGGCTTTTATGCCAAGCGATGATGGCTTTTATGCCGAGCGAAGATCGGCTTTATGCCAAGTGTCCCTAATTACGGACAAAGCGATGGGTACCACATGCATAACATAGTCGTGCCTCATGGAGTCGATTATGTTTATGTTTGAGTTGTTTGACGTTGGGTTTTTGTTGATTGATGGATGATATTGAAGTGCGATGATATTTGATGTGATGATGTTTGTGATGATGTTGTGATGATGGGCTTTATGCCAAAAGCGAAGATGGGCTTTATGCCAAAAGCGAAGATGGGCTTTAGCCAATTTGTGATGATTTGTTATGTTGCTTATATTACTAGCATTATTTAATGTTGTTGGTTGATGTTGTTCTTTAGGACTACCGTGTTAATTAGTGATGTATTAGTTTGTGACGATTTTGTGGTGACGGAGGGTTATGTGTTGTTGCGACGTTTCATGCCGATGAGGTTATGGTGATAAAGTGTAGATTATACACATTAGGGTGATGAGTAAAGTAAGTGAGTTTTGATTATGTGTTGGAATTACACTTATTAATCTATACCCTTTATAATTCTGACAATATATATTTATATATATATTTTATCATGCCTTAATTATATGTTTTGGAGTATCTCACCCTTTACTTGTTTCGCCGTTACCTATATATTGGTAACGTGCAGGTTATGAAGACGAAGTCTATAGCTGCTGTTAGTAGAGTCGGTGTCGCTCTGATACGTAGCACTCGGGGGGAATTATTTATGTCGTCTTGTTGTTGTTGTTTTATTATTATTCCTTTTGTGAACAAGAACCATAATTTATGAAAACATGATTTTGATGAAGAAGTTTAATAAAAGGAGGTGTTTTGATTTCTATGATTCATTTTATGTTTTCCAGCGATGCTATGTATCCAAGATTTATGATTTAAAACAAACTGTTTAAAGTGAGTTGTTTTTGAAGGTGTAACGCCTCAGTATTTACTTTATGAAATTTTAAATTACTCTGTTTTTTTTTTGTATATAAAACCTTGGATAGATTTGGGGTGTTACAATAGTGGTATCAGAGCAGGTCGGTCTGTCGACCAAGTTATTAGTGTGTTTAATCCTGTTGTATGCGACAGGTGTGTGAAACACTGTCGGTGCTTGTTTGTTTCAAATTGTTCGTCTGCAGAGATGAGTTTGAAACAAGTGGGGAAGAAGTTTTACTTCTTAGTGGCGCTTGTGGCTGGGAGTTGGAGCCTCAAGCAGTGTTACGCTTTAGTAGCTTGAAGAGTAAGTTCGAAGACGCTGTTGTAGTTGGTAGGGATGGTTTATGTCACCATCATGATTGTTGACTGTCTATTGATAAATTGAGGGACTGATCATCCTTAATCTCTTGTTGATAGTAGTCGGGAATTGTGTTGGTTGGGATAGACTTGTCTTGCCAACTTAATAGTGTATGAAGCTGATGTGTTGGCACAAGGTAGTGCATGGTTACTTGAGTTGTGAGTGAATTTGGAGTTTGGTGAGAAACAAGATTTTGTCAAGCGAGCTTCTTGTTGTGATTCTTCCGAAGCCTTTTGTGGAGATGTGAGTGAATTACCGTTGTAGTGCGAAGTGAAGTTTTGATGGATTTAGTTTCTGGAACTATTTGTGATTCGAAGTATCCTTAAGGGATGTTTGCTCCTGAATTAGAGTTGAGGAGTCAATTTGAGGATTGGTTTTAGTAGAGCTTGTTTGTTTATTCGAGCGGGTCACCGTGGAGTGCTACTGTTGTGTTGTTCGAGAAGAGTGAATGTCGCTTAAGTCGATGCTTCGTTTTTGGGACAAAGGAGCGAAGTGGATATTGAGGACGAGTGTCTACTTCTGAGGATTGATATTAGGATGAATCAGTCACTTGGAATTTTTGCGTTTAGTGAGATCGAGGTGATGTCTGGCTGTCTACGAGTTAGTGTGAGAGTGGAAGATGTTTAGACAATGCTTTTGGGATAGTGTTTGGTCCTGGCGAGTATTTGGTTGATGTCATTAGTGTGACTAATGCGTCAGGTGTGATTTTGGAATGTTCGGACAGTACTCTCATGAGTAGCTGTAAGAGTTATTTCGTGTTCATGGATATTAATTAGTTCATATCAAGTCAAGGAATTGTGGCAAGCATCTGAGCGTTGCGTTATCAGTAGTGAAGTTACACTGGTGCATGCCGAGTATTCTAAAGATAGGATTTTGAATTGTTAGACGAGAGTGCTTTAAGTAAGCAACTTAGACGGTGATATTTTGGACAGTTTCGTGGAGTTTTGTTTTGTATCTTGTATAAGACCTCAAGAAGTATTTCAAAGTTTAGAAGTTCTTTTGTTTTGGATGGTTAGCTTGTGAGTTTGATGGAAGATCTTTTTACAAGTTGGTATTGATCGTGGGTATTTTGACTCGAGATGATTGATGTTTTATAAAGAGAATGTTCTATTGGTGAATGAGGTCGTTCGTGACGGTGTTCGTGTTGGATTTCAGAAAGTTATGTTATGGTTCTAAGTCCAACCTATTTTGTAATTTCAGGAGTATGAGACGACGTTGATGGGATGAGTTCTTGAGAGAGTGTTTTGGTTTGAATTACCACTTTAAAAGATTGAAAGTGATAAAAGGTGTTTCAGGTAAGAAACGGTGTATTGATCGTTGCGACGATGCGAGGATGGTGATTACTTTTTACATAATTTGGGAATTGTTATAAGAGGAGACTTCGTTGAAGTCATGTGTATACGTCGAAGTTTCGCAAGTGGATGTTTGGACAATATTTGAAAAGGTCAAACTATGTCGTGTATTTTAGAGGACCAATGGACGTTGATCAATCGAGAATGAAAGAGTGATTCTTCGGGTTGATGAAGCTGATGTTGCGAGGTGTCTTGATGGGTGTACACTTTGAACGTATCCATTTTGAGTGATTGTAAAGTTGAGGTTTAACCAAGTTGTTTTACGGTTGGCATCCTATGCATTAAGGTGGCACATCATGGTTTAGATATCGAGCATTGAATTGTTAGCGTGTATGCGAGATTGTTGGTTTTGGACTAGAGAGTTATAGTCGCAAGTCGTCTGTATAAGCCCTGGAGTAAGTGGTGTATCGTTGTTCTGTTATGTTTGTGTCACTTGTTGTTTTTCAAGGGGTGTGCGTTGGTGATCTACAAGGATGATGTGACCTTGTGATTTTCTAGAATGGAATCGATAACTGCAAGTGTAATTCTTGAGTTCATGCTTATGCGTGAGTGATGGCATTTTTTTTCATGTTTGTGTAGCACGCGAGGTTTTACCCTATTTTTTTTACCGTTTCAGTTTCGGTTTGTATAACCATTTTGTTGTTTTCGTTTTAGCGATGGTGACGGTGTTGTGTTGTAGGACTTTATGTTCCTATCTTTGGTGACTCGTTTCCGAAGTGTCGGTTCGAGTGTGGGACTAATTCTATGGTTGAGACATTAGGATATTATCGATCTTGTTTGTTTGGTTCTCGAATGAACCGGTGTGTTTACGGCTTGTTTAGTTGTTGGGTGTTTGTTGGTTGTCGGGTGCATTGTATGCGCTTTGCATCTCGACATGTTTGTTCTTGTCTAGACGTGGTGGTTAGGGAGATACCCTTGTGTTTGGTGTATTCTATATGTTGTTTAATTGACGCGAGGATTGAGTAGACGGATGTGTAGACTTGTCCCGTTTTGTTCATTGTGGTCGAAATTTCGAGGACGAAAAGTTTATAAGTGGGGGAGAGTTGTAACGCCCGTTTTTATTTAATATTATATTATATTAATATTTTGAATTACCGTTTGACGATTGTTTTGACGACGAAAATAATTATGTTAATTAATATATCTATTAATTTATCTGGCGACGTTCTGTTCGGTCCGGTAAAATATTATTCGGATCCGATATTTTAATTCCCCGGAATTATTTTAATTGATTGAATTAATTATATTAATGATATAATTAGAAAGGGGTGTGGGAAGCATTTTGTTAGAATTGGGTTTTTCACCCTTGGCTTACTAGTAAGGAAAATACCCTTATAAGAATCATTTTCTCCTCATTTTCCTTCCATTCCAAAACACCAAAAACCAAACATGAGAATTTGGAAGCTAGTAAGAAAACAAGTTATAAAACCATTTTCTTCTCCTTTTCCTTCTATTGTAAACACAAAACCAAAAATAGAAACTAGAGAGGGAAAGAAGGGGTTTTGGAAGAAGAAGAAGAAGAGGAGAAGATGAGGAAGATCTTGAGCAAGAGAGGAAGCTTGAGGTTGAGTTTTGGAGCATCACCTTGGATCAACCAAACTAGAGGTAAGGGGTTTGATTTTTCCACTTCCTATAGTTAGGGTTTTGATGCATATATTGTGATTTTGTGATGAAATTGGTGTTGTAATTTTGAGTTGGGTGTTTGATGGTTTGATTCCCATTTCATATTGTTATGAGTTTGTGGGTTGATTGTTGAAATGTTTAGAGGAGTTGAAAAATTGGTGTTGAGGTTTGAGTTGGGTGTTGATGGTTTGATTTCCATTTCTTGTTGTTAGGGTTGGTGGAATTAGTTTGGATTGAGGAAAAACTTGATAGTTGGGTTATAGGGTTTAGTTGGTTGATTGTAGAAAATATTTAGAGAAGTTGTACTAGGTGAAGAGATTATAGAGTGATGTTATTAGTAGTGTAGTGTATGATTTATAATGGAAATAGAAATGAAAATTTGAAATGGAGAAGATGAAGCATAACAGTGAAAAAACCAGCAAAATTGTTCTACAGAAAATAAATAAACGCAGGTATATGAAAATAGAAGAATGGAATGGAAATTGGAGGGGGAGGCGCCCACCTTCACTTGGTGGGGCGACCGTCCCCCATTTCATGATATACGTTTTTGTTTTTGAAAAATCTAAATGATTGTTGTCTTAAACTCACCGAAAATATTATGATCCATATTTTTACACAGAAAAACCTATCACTTAAACTAATAATAGCCTGCCTAAGAAAACAAATAGCAGCCCTTAAATTACATTGATACAATGCATTCAACCCATTTAATTATACTTTAAGCGTGTTCTTACCAATCATGGATGGAAACATTTATACAACAAAATATGATTAGACCCATTTCAAAATTAGTTATTTATTTGAATATCAAGACATGGTACATGACACTCTTTTATAAGTTAAAATATGGTCTTTATATAAATTAAAGTCTTTAAAAAAAATTAAATATGTTTTTAGAAATATGTGAATCTTTAAAAGTTTTCTTTGGACGTGCGTCCCTTGGCAAGGTGAAGGGAAACGTGATTTTCTCTGTTTTCCAAGTTTGTTTTCCAAGTTCCTGTTTAATAGTTTTTCTGTTTGCTGTCACAACTATTTCCTGCATAATTTCCAATTGCTCTCTGTTAGTTTCAATTTCCATATTAATTCATACTACTAGTTAGTATTAATAAAATATAATTAGGAGACGAGATAGCCGATTAAATTTAGAACCCGATTATGCTCCGATTTTCCGATTTCGGTAAATTCGACAACGGAGCAAGTTGCTCCGAATTCAACGAAAATTGACGTGCTAGCTAAGTTTGACGTGTAGAACTTAGTGGTGAGGTTAGTTTTTGGAAATTACGAATTTTTACGAGACGACCCGAAATAGGCCAATTTACGGTAAAATTGAATCGGATGGTGTTTTAGTAGATTTAAGGTACGTATGGACAATCCGTTTTCGACGGTGACGATTATGATTAATACCGGTTATTAGGAATTACTTTCACGATGATTATTGACCTTTTGTCTATTTTTCCGTTTTCTGAATTTAGTGAATTAATTGATAACGATGCGGTGTTAATAAACGTAAATTTTGCGACGGTGTATTTATTAAAGAATACTTGTTGATGTGCAATGTGATGATTAAATTGAAGTTGTTAATAAATGCTTCCCATTTGTGAATGCATGACTTTTGTTGAATGTATTAGTGATGTTTTCATAATGCAACTACGATGCGATGTTATATTTATCTTGTTTTGGATAAATTATGGCGATATGGGCTTTATGCCAATTTGGATGAGCGATGATGTTGTTTTGTGTTGTGTTGTTTTATTGTCGAGCCACATACATTGCATAAGCGAAAAGGGCTTTTATGCCAAACGAAGAGGCTTTTATGCCAAGCGATGATGGCTTTTATGCCGAGCGAAGATCGGCTTTATGCCAAGTGTCCCTAATTACGGACAAAGCGATGGGTACCACATGCATAACATAGTTGTGCCTCATGGAGTCGGTTATGTTTATGTTTGAGTTGTTTGGCGTTGGGTTTTTGTTGATTGATGGATGATATTGAAGTGCGATGATATATGATGTGATGATGTTTGTGATGATGTTGTGATGATGGGCTTTATGCCAAAAGCGAAGATGGGCTTTATGCCAAAAGCGAAAATGGGCTTTAGCCAATTTGTGATGATTTGTTATGTTACTTATATTACTAGCATTATTTAATGTTGTTGGTTGATGTTGTTCTTTAGGACTACCGTGTTAATTAGTGATGTATTAGTTTGTGACGATTTCGTGGTGACGGAGGGTTATGTGTTGTTGCGACGTTTCATGCCGATGAGGTTATGGTGATAAAGTGTAGATTATACACATTAGGGTGATGAGTAAAGTAAGTGAGTTTTGATTATGTGTTGGAATTACACTTATTAATCTATACCCTTTATAATTCTGACAATATATATTTATATATATTTTATCATGCCTTAATTATATGTTTTGGATTATCTCACCCTTTACTTGTTTCGCCGTTACCTATATATTGGTAACGTGCAGGTTATGAAGACGAAGTCTATAGCTGCTGTTAGTAGAGTCGGTGTCGCTCTGATACGTAGCACTCGGGGGGAATTATTTATGTTGTCTTGTTGTTGTTGTTTTATTATTATTCCTTTTGTGAACAAGAACCATAATTTATGAAAACATGATTTTGATGAAGAAGTTTAATAAAAGGAGGTGTTTTGATTTCTATGAATCATTTTATGTTTTCCAGCGATGCTATGTATCCAAGATTTATGCTTTAAAACAAACTGTTTAAAGTGAGTTGTTTTTGAAGGTGCAACGCCTCAGTATTTACTTTATGAAATTTTAAATTACTCTGTTTTTTTTTGTATATAAAACCTTGGGTAGATTTGGGGTGTTACAGAGAACACTTCATAACAAAGACTCTTGCATATCTTAAAGCGGGGGATAGTTTCAAACGCTTCATATGACGTTATATTATCAATTTTTGGTAGTGTACCTAAAATCTTTTGGCAAGTAGACAATATCAAAGGAGAAAGTATTTTCAACAATAGATCTTTGGTGGAATCTAAATTTTATTACATAACCTTTATGTTGGAAATCCAAAAAAAAATCCATAACTTATCCATCTTCGGATAAGTTATTTTAATTTCTGCACTTGCAATCCATCTCTGAGATTTGTTCTTAAGCGTATCTAGTTCAAAATATTTCATGTCAATGGACAATAGTAAATATTTCATGTACCTGGTGTGGCTACATATAAGTTGGAATTAGGGTAAAGTTTGATAAATTAGGGTATTTATATTATAATATGACTACTTTACCCCTCAGATTTAACTTATAACCGTGGTATATTATATTATCTATCACCTCGTATTTATGGAAACACTGAGTTGAAATTTATTGTTTTTGACATTGTTTACACAAAAAATTAAAGTAAATAGTTTAAAAACAAATCTTTGATCCTTTGAATGAATTTCTCCGTTGATATCCATCATCTGATTTAAACTCATTTCTTTGTGTAACTTTTGAAAAGAGAATGGAGCTTAACTTCCTTCGTTGTCTACTTGAATGGAGAATGAGTTTTCTGCACTTGTAATACATCAAATGAGCCAAAATACAACAACAACACCGAAAACAACATCGACAGCAACACCATTAGGTAAGATAGATTGCAAGGGCGAAAAAATGTTTTGTTCTAAAAGAACATTGAAGGTTTTCTCTATCTTGCAATCTATCCCAAAGAATGATACAATTTTGAGTTTGGGGAGACTACAAATAATTAAGGATTAGGGTAAAATTTGTTTACTTTTTATAGTGTAATCTGATTAGTAGACCCCTCGGTTATATCGTAACATCAAAAGGTTAGTTAATTTATTTTACAATTTTAATTAAAATAATACATAAACTACAAAAGTTAGGATTCAAAGCACACCCATAATAATTTTACCCCTCAGATTTATTAGAAACCGAGGTAGTTTTATATTTTTCCAATTAAAAAAATACCATACATGGCGCGCCTAGGCTTAATACCTCGTTATTTTTGTGGTTGACATGAAAGCTTTGTCATGAAATATGTTATTTGTTATAGTGTTTGTTGGAGAGGTTTATGGAACAAATCATATGCAACTGATTGTGCAACTATTATGGAAGAAATCAAATCAAATATCCAAGGAGAAAACCCCATATTACTTTGATATATAAGGAGCTCAAACCTACATTAGAAAGCAAGCAATGCATTGAAGATCTTTAGAGTCTTAGGATTTATTTGAGTCCTTGTTATTGTTGTATCTACATCTCACTATATTTCAATAACTAAGCATAGTTGTAGGTTAGTTTAGTTGAGTTGTAATTCAATATTCGTCATTGTTAAATGAATTTGATCACTAGAGCTTAGTGATTGAGAGAAAGTGAAGGGGATTCTCAAATTTAAGGGGATGTCTAAATATAAAATCATTGGGTAATGTTAGGAAGAGACATTGAACAACTTTGGCTTGTTATTCCTATAAAACTAGGTGTACTAAACTACTAATAGTGAATTTCCTTTATTGTGTTGGAAGCCAACCTTCTAGACGTATGTGCAGTTTAGTCGAACTGAGTTACCAATTATTGTGTTCTTTTATGTTTTTATGCTTCATCATCTTGTACAAGTTAGACTGTGTTAATTATGGTTATTTTGGTTTAACTTATCGAACAATTTGTCTAGGTCATCGTGTTCGACATATGTCCCTTGAGGAAGAGAATTACAAATCCCTCATGAAGTCACCTAATTTTTTGCAAGTGAAGCATTTTACCTTTGACTTGTTAAATCTTTTTTATTTGAACATCCCTCTACATTCACTTACTCCTCGTGAAACACTCAAGCCTTCACCATTATCATCAATCTTAAAATCTTTCACATTTGAAAATTCTTTAGATCTCACAATCGTATGAACTTCATCTAAAGTAATACTACTTTTCTTACGATAAAAAATCCATCCTTAAAGTGCTTTAAAGTTCTAGGGAATGAGTTCAGCAAGAGTAGATCTTTGTCCTCATCTTCAATATTCATTTTAATATTTTCAAGATCATCAATAATCTTGAGAAAATTATGCCAACTCCTTCATTATGGATTTGTTCTCTGCTATTCAGAATTAGTAGAGTTGTTATTTCATATTAAACATGTGAGTCAAAGACTTAGTCATACACAATTATTCAAGTTTTCCCTAATTGAAGTTGTAGTCTTTTTTCGGACGACAACCCTTAGATCTTTATCAACTGAAGACAGAGAAAAAGGTAAGGAATCCTTTGTAAACTTAAAGAGGTAAGAGTTGAAATTCATCAGAGTTTTTGGAATTTGGAAAATTTTTAAAGGTATCAAAGGGGATTGGAAAACAATTCTAAACACCTTAGACTTATGTGATTAATATATTCAGAGTTGAAGAGATTGAGCAACACTTGAGTATAAATAGGGTTTGGTTTACGAGAACTCCAGAGATTTTTTCTTGTAACTCATTTATAATTTGTTGTAACGATTTTTGGAAGTATATTAAATCAGAAAGTTGTTATTCCCTTATAGTAAATCATTTGATCGACTTAGATAAATAAGTTAATGTGTTCTTGTCTTTTATCTTCTTTTGTCTTGTAGTGGTTTTGCTCTCACTTTTGACAAATTATTATATTGTTTTCGACAATTATTTTAATTGTCATTATTCTTTATTCCCAACATTAAATTTTATAATGCATTTAACTTTAAATAACTCTTTCTTAATTGCTTTGAGTTATTCTACTAATTTTTCATAACACTAAAATTTATATTTACAACAATTTTGTTTATTAAAGATCTATCTTTATTTAGATTTGTTTTCAATAATTAAGTACAAGTTATATTATAATTTTATAAAATATAAAAGAAAGTGATTATACAACCACAATTGATAGGATTTCTTTGTCCAATATATGTATACTCTTCATCTTTCAATTTCTTTTAATCAAGTTTTCGATTGGTTAGAGTCAGCATGAACATCTCAAAACAGAAGTAGTCATAGAAAGTTAGAAGAATATTTGTGAGAATCTTCATTAACTTGGTTTGCAAGAAAGGTTGTTAATTTCCTAATTATGGTATTATTATGATGTTGATTAAAATGAATTAGTTAATCAAGAGTTGTTATTTTTCTTCCTTCCCATTCGGACACACCTCTATTTTGTAGCCTCTAAATCTAAGACTTTTTCTTCAAACAAACAAAATTTGGTGTCATTCACCACTCTTTCATCGCCAAAATTTTATGTAACAAATCATCAACAGCAATACATCTACCTGTCATAATATTTTTCTATTGACATTTGCAAAATTTTAATCATTCCTTCCTTAATGGTATCATTGTTTCTATCTTCAATTCAATTTCATTCATCCTTTCAATGATGATGATAAACCTTTTGATGAATTGAATCCATTATTAAAGGACCCCTTAACAAGGGGTATGCATTATGTCTTTTCAACTTTCATTCAGGTCACAATCAGTCTCAAACCAGGATTCAACATTGTCACAAAGAATATCAGAAGAACCATTACCAACCAAAACAGCACAAAGCACAGTTACATGCATCTACCAAGCCAGCATTGCAAACCAATGGAGACATATATCAGTCTTATGGTGCAAAAACCTTATGAACCATACATTAAACCTCAAAATCGACAGCACGAGAGGCGATCGTTTTCTTTACAATTGCAAAATTGATGTTAAGCCATGGTACTTTTGGAACAAGAAAGGTTACAAGTCATTGGAGGTGGACGGATATCAAATCGACGTGTATTGGGATCTAAGATCGGCTAAATTCTGTGGCAGTTGTCCTGAACCGTATGGCGATTACTATGTTTCTTTAGTTTGCGACGACGAGGTTGTTTTGTTGTTGGGAGATTACAAGAAAAAGGCTTACAAGAGAATGAAAAGGAAACAAACACTTATTGAGGCTACATTGTTGGTTAAAAGAGAGAATGTTTTTGCGAAGAAAAGTTTTTCGACAAAGGCGAAACTTGATGAGAAGAGAAAAGAGAATGATATTGTTGTTGAAAGTTCAACTGTTGGCAATAAAGATCCTGAAATGTGGATAAGTATTGATGGGATTGTTTTGGTTCATGTTAAGAATTTGCAGTGGAAGTTTAGAGGGAACCAAACTATTATGGTTAATAAACAACCTGTGCATGTGTTTTGGGATGTTCATGATTGGTTGTTTAGTGTTTCTGGGTCGGGGCCTGGGCTTTTTATCTTCAAGCCTGGGGTCACAGAAGTTGAGAGTGATAAAGAGGAAAGAGGTATTGAAAGTTGTGAGAGTGATGATGGTAGTGCTACCAGTGGTTATTATTCGACTAAAAGTTATACACCTTTTGAGGCCTGTCTTGTACTTTGCGCCTATAAACTTGAGTAATAAGTTATAAGGCAGAGGCGAGATCAGTTTCATGTTTATAAGATAGTGACGGCTACAACGATTGCCACCATGGTTTTAATTTGCGATTGTGGTAATGGTGTGAACTCTTGTAATGCGGAAAAATATGAGGAAATGCAGCTGATACAAGTCAAATTTGAGGATGTAACATCGTTACAGAGACTTAAATTATTTTATGTTGTGGGCTGCAATTTAAAACCACGGTGGTAGGTAACTAGTAGAGACATTGTATAGTTTTAGTATCTTTTTTGAGTTTAATGGAAATGAGCAATATTGGTTTTGAAAGTGAATTGGAAGATCTAGTTGATGTTTGCATGGTGGTTTTATTCGATTTTTTATGGTATATATTCTATGTTTCTTCAAATTTATCTTTGTTCTACTTTTAATATGCATAACAAAGAACTGATATGAGGGTGACAAAACTATATGATGAATTGATAATAGATTCATGATGTTTTAGGTTTCAAATGATGTGTATGCAACAATAGTAGTCAATAGTATCCAATAAAACTTAGCTCTTTTGCCTTGAGATTGAATCCATCCTTTTTCCTCCATGTTTTCTTAACAAAACTATGATGTCTTAATAGTCTTTCAATTAGATTTTCATGCACTTAAGATTCATGGCCGTCTTTGAGGGGAGTCTCACGTTCTTTCATGATTAAGCTATGGGAAAAAGGGTCTTCGTACACATAATTCACAGTTAATTTATGGTTAAATAGGATCCTTAAAAAAACTCACGTCTCAATCAACTGCTTCAACTTCTTACACATACACAGTATCTCTTAAAAGTTTGATACGGCTCTGTTAAGATCCAAATCATGTTTCTTATCTAAAATTCACATGACAACGAGAATGTAGACTAAGGAAATAGATTCCCTGCTATAAATCACAGAAAAGAAAGATCTATACTCAAAAAAATGCAGTTACTGCTCAAAGCACTCAAGATATGAACAGTTTGATCTCTGTCCATCAAAATAGCTAACACTATAGTGACAATATATAGGAAATTCCAATTGTAGGAACTTCGAGTCTCTATACTAGTTAACTCAATAATATGATTTCACAATGAACAAAGCTAAAATAATATAATCTAAGTGAAATTTTAAGAGTCTACAACTAGTTGAGTCATTTAGAAATAAATGAATCTATATGCACTAGCTAATTGAAAATTGGAGAAGTATTATCCAGAACACAAAAGGAATAGGATAAAATAAATCTATGAACTATGGACTATATCAAGGTGTCCAAGGTGGTGGTGGAGGTGGATTTTTCGGCCCGAACGGTGGAATATACGTGAAAATGCTATTTATGTCAACGCCGCTACCTGCAGTATTTGTTAAGGAAACTAAAGCAGCTACTAGTCCTGCATTCCCAGCTAAAGTTGGTTCAGTGTACTTGTAATTCTTTGTTGAATCATAGAACTGGTCAAAACCATCTGGTCCTCCAACCATTGCTCCTGTAATGTTGTTAGGATTTTTGTTAGGCGTGTCGCGCCACTTCCAACCACCGGTGCATGAGTAACTTTTGTGATCATTTGGAATTGATGCACCTCTGTGATGAACATGTGTTGGAAACTTCTTGCCATAACCAACTATGTAGCTCATGTTCATTGGATTGTTACCCATGATGTAATCCATCTGTTTCATGGCAATATGAAAATTATATTTCTTGTTAACCAATTCTTTGAACTTCGATGAACACTTACGAAATTGTGGCAAAACTATACGAATCAAAACAAAAATAACGAATATGGTACCTGAGAGGTTGCAAATGACTTGAGATCAGACCTTTGAAAGTAACTCGGGCCACAATTCCATCCAGGAACACCTCTGGCTTCCATATAATCAGCAAAAAGAGATGCCAGAAAAGCCGCATTGACAACATATTGGAGAGGTTGTCCTTGTCCATGGTTCAGTTGTATCAAACCCCCTGCAAATTTTCAGGTTAGCATGCATCTTATGAATTTTTTGAAGCTTAACATCCAGAATACCGCGTGTTAGAATTGACTTATTCAAGTTTGTCTACCAGTCCATAATAACTTATACAAAAATTATTGGTACACTTAAGCTAAAAGTGCTTAAGTAAGCTGTATATCCAAATAAGCCAGTAAAAAATAACATCTTACCTTTAGTCCAGCTAAAGACTTGGAATTGGCGAAGGTAAGAGCACATGGTAAGACTAGTAATATTATGGTACATACTCAACATCTCTTCATAAGGATAACCAGGATTAAGAAACATCCTAAACCTTGTCAGCAACAACATTGCAGCAGGTAACTTATTATCCCAGCTCAAGACACTCAAATCAGGTTTCATGTCAAACGCATTTGCCTTCTTGGGTAAATTAGGATTTGTTGCCAATGAAATGTAGCTAGTATTTCCAGTAGCATAAAACAACCAAGCACCGGCCCACATATACTCATCATAGTAGCTAGTTGAGTTATAGTAAGGTTCAATGTAAGGTTGTCCGCGACTGTATGACGCTCTTCTGCCATCATCTCTTGCAAATGAAAACAATGCTTCAGCTCCTTTGACGAGTTTCTTGGAATAATCAGATTCGTCTTGGAAAACAATAGATGCTGCTGCTAATGCTGCTGCCATTTCTCCTGCAAGATCAGGTCCTGCAAATACAGATGTAATCGGTCGCGGATAGTTCATGTCTTCTGGTTTTTGCCAACAGTAATGATCATCCGGTGTGTTAGAACCATTTAGAGATCCACCAACCTAAACATATAAATAAGACTCAGAATAATCAGTGACAGAAAACACGAGAAGCAAAGTTATTAACAATACCTGAGCTTGAATTCTATCAATTATGGTTGCCGAACTATCAAAGGTTAAGAGTATATAATCAGCACCCCACTTAATCAGCTCCCTTGCATGATCATACTCGTTAACCGCAACATATTTGTGCTTATATTCAAGCACACTCCAACTCAACATTGTCATAGCAAATGACATGGGAAAATGAAACTTCACATTGTCCCCCGCATCATAATAACCACCCACAAGTCCTTTTTTATTATCCAATTCTTTTCCATCCCGTAACCCCGAGTCCCCTCGCCACGGAACACCATTATTCTTCGGCAATTTCCCAGCTACACAAATCAAACATACTTAACATAATTAGATCATAAAATAATGTCTTTCTTACTTAATAGTACTTTTCATCCGAGTAGCGATGATTTTATTTTCTGTCGCTAATTAGATGAAAATGACTACAACGAGAGAAATAAGAAGAAATAATTTAAAATGTTAAATACATTTCTGCGCATTGAAGAATCGGAGCGATGTATGAAGAGCGAGAGTGTAATTATCAGGTGATACGGGTTTAGGATGATGCTTAGGCCAGTACTTGGCAACAATAATGGGAAGCCCAATAACAGAAAAACAGACGAACAAAATCCCGAAAAGCCATTTCAAAGCCGTATGACTCAACTTCATGCAACCAATATCGACGTACTTATGCTTCTTCTTAGCATTGCCAGGCCTTTCAAGAACCCAGCCTTGTAACGTCTCGTCCAATCCGGCGCGAGGATGAGGAGGACTGTTATCGAGCAATGCGGCTCTGTCCCATTGATCTCCGGTACGGCTGGTCTCGTAACCGGATGTTATTTCACTCGGACTCAACTCAAACGATCCTCCCCATTGATTTCTCGTATGCATGATGAATAGTAAAATATAATATTCTTACGTTGCCTTCAGTTCTTACTGTTACAGCAATTTTTCTTCATTAGATCTACAAAAAATGTGAGTTATAAGAGTTAAGGTTTTACAAGATTTAGAAGATCAGAGAAAAAGAGTTTTGGAATTTGTGGAAGAATCTTTGTGTTATGTATATGAAGAATCGTTTTATTTTATTTTATTTTTATTTTTTTGAGTCAGATAGATGATAGATCCAACGTATTCGTTCGGAAACACACATCATCTTAATTTTTGTAAATTAATTGACCATTTATATATATATGTGATTAATTATAACAGTCAAACGCGTTAATTTCATTGGGATAAAAGGTAAATTCAACAAATTAAATTAATTTTGTGTCAAAAAAATAAATTAGATTAATTGATTTAGTGTTTTAATATATTTGGGTTTCATGTATTTGAATAAAAAATAGATTGTATACATTGGATATTGTTGTCGTAATTTGTATTTAATGAATCATAGAGACGAAACTTTTTTTTTTGGGTACTACGCGTGATAAATATGCAATAAAGTCCAAAAATAATTAAGTTTGATGAGAAAAAAAGCTCAGGAAATCTCTCTTGTTAGGGTAAAGTGAAAAAAAAGATACGTGAATAAAAAAGTATATAATGAATATATGTAACTTTTTTTAGTAATTAAAATATGTTATATGCTATTATTTTAATTTACTCGACATTACCAGTAAACAATTAAATTTTTTTCCAGCTACATTTGACCTGGATGAGTGGATATTCTCATATTCATAAAAATATTTTACCATTCTTCTTTTATTTTATTTATAAGAAAAATGAATATTCAATATACACAATGACTAATCGTTGAAATATAAGAAATCACAATGGACAAGTAGCTATTAAGTTTTTTCTTTAAAAGAGATATTTAAAATTCAACTTTCTATTTCTAAACCACTTTTCCTTAATCATATTTATATATTTATACGATAAATAATATCTTTTTTAATTAAATAGTAAATAATATTTATAAATAATACGTAAATAAAATATGTTATATGATAAATAATATCTTTTTTAATTAAATAATAAATAATATTTATAAATAATACGTAAACAACATCGATAAACAATATTTATAAATATTTTGTAAAGAAATAGCTTAACTATTTCTTTTATTTCGTTCAATTTAGAATTTAGAAATCACACATTTAATACTATTTTCTCAAAAGTCTATTGTTTTTTTCAGTATTTTTCTCGGTTACTATACGAAGAAAGTTTCTAGCTACTATATTTTTTGTTGATAAATATTACCCTCCACTCTCTTGAGGGAATTTTAACTTGATATTCCTCAGCTTTTATATGGCGTCTCTTCGATTTTTATTATTCTAGAAATATCTTTGGTGAGGTGTGAAGAATCTATGAACGGAACTTTGAGTATAGATAGCGAATTTTTAGTACCAAACAAATTTTCAGTAGGACATAAAGACATAAAGAAATTTTAAGTATTTTACAATTTCTGGTAATTCATATGAAATTTTTGGTATAGTGGAAATTTCAAATTTATCAGTCAATATCGTAAATTTTAAATGTATTGAAAATTTCGGAAATTTATTAATTCAAGTTTTTTAACGGTCAGGATTTTGCTGACATCTTTAAAGGGTTCTGATTGCTCCCAAAAATTTGCGTGATTTTCATCATTTGTATAAATAAGGGCATACGTTATAGAGAAAGACTTCTCAAAAAATATTTCTTCCTCAATGTTTAATTAATGTAGAAGTATATTACAACATAAGCAACTCCGTTGTTGAATTCAAGCTTTCATATGACACCACATCCCTTGCTAACTTGAAAGAAAAGTCGAATGAGTTTCCTTGTGTTTTTCCTGATGATATATGTGAGTTGCTGCTAGAACGAGAGAGAGTCTTACCTTAAGGTGTTTACTTCATATAATTTTCGAGGGGAAAATTATCTAAATGGGAAAGAGTTGTTATACTCCAAATTCGATTAATAGATTTAATAGAGTTGTTTGTGTATTTATTTAATTAAAATAAATCACGTATTTATACGTATTGTTACGTGTTGGTGCCGTGTAATGGTATTAGCATGGTGTGATGAGAATATTAGTGCTTTGTAAAATAATTAAAAACAAATAGATTATTAGTATTTTTTAATTAATTAAAATAAAATAAAAAATTATATTTAAAATTAAAAATAAATACAACAATCGATGGCTTTATGATTGAAATTATTTAATAATTATTAATTAAATTAAAATGAAAATATGAGTTAGTTGAGAAATATGGAGAATAATAAGATAAGGTGTAAGGAAACTATCTCAATGATGAGTACAATGCATGAGGGATAAAATTGAGGAGTCCTTAACCTCCGATAGAAAGTTCATTTTTTATTTAATTATATAAATTTGTATGGATTTGATGATATGTGTTGTGATTGTTATCTCAATAACAGGTATAATACATGAGGGGTAAAATTGAGGAGTCCTTAACCTCCAATAGAAAGTTCAGTTTCGATTTAATTATATAAATTTGTATGGATTTGATGAAATGTGTTGTGATTGTTGATGAAATTCGTGTATTTTAATTAATGGTAATTTTTGTTTTGATGTGTTAATATGTTTTCACCATTGTTGGGGTTATGGAGCTTTTGAGGTAAATGTGAAAGTATGAAAATACATGATTTTGTTGATGTTAATATGTGATAGTGTAATACCTGGGAAAATTAATGAAGTCGCCACCATTATTTATTTGTCCTAAGGACGGGGAACCTAATGGAAAAACCCTAATTCTACGAATAAGACGGTCATTGTTACTAAGTTAAGGGTTCGAGAGTCAATTAAGCAAGGGAAAGGTGTTAGGCACCCCTCACTTCCCTTGTACTTAAGGGAAACCTTCTCTAGTTTTAGGATATGGTGTGTTTACTAAAGTTTGTCATCTACCTAATGCCTAAGTTTATTTTATTTATTATTTACAGAAAAAAGAAAGTATATTTTAATTATTAGCTCGCCAAGTTTCTCCCTGTGCCTACGTATCCTCGGGGGAGCGAAGAGGAATCAGAGTCTCGTAGTTCGTATTGTCTGGTTAGTTTTTTTTATGGGTTATAGAAAATGTCTCATGTTTTATCCTTGAACCAAAGCTGATTTTGAAAATATGGAATCGTAGACGTAGTTCGTAGTTTAGACAAGAAATATTTTCCATAACCCTTTTTGAAAATGATATAAATTTATATTAAATTAGTAAAAATAGTTAGTGTTTGATGGATTAGCTATTTTCGAGTTTATAATTGTACGAGAATGTAAATAATACAGATATGATTGAAGGTTAGTATTTGGAGAGAAATTTAATTAACAAATGATTAAATTTATAATTATCAAAAATATGCTTCATTTTCCTCTGCATCAGAGAGATCGCCGTTACCTTTTTCCGACGAAGATGATCAAATTCCCAAAAGCATGTGACTTTGAAGTTGATAGTATCAACTTTTGAAGGTTTTACTAGCACATGTGTTCAATTGCATGTTGAACACCTATGATATGCGTATTAGGTACGTCTGTCCCTCCGTCCAGTAGGGTGTGGTTTCGGTTAATCCTCCCTAATCCAGAACAAGTGTCAACATTTGGAGATTAGATCATAGGAAGAATCATGGAATTTTGACATGACATGAGGCCCAGGTTTGAAACAGTGAATCATAATTTTAAACCTCAATTCATAATCAATCTAGAGAAGCCGATAAATGTCACCCATATACAATTAATGGGATTGATCGAAAAGATAAAGAATAGTTTGGAATAATAATGAAGAAAAAGTTCGGTCTTGATGCCAGGAAATGTACTGCCATGGTAAGATCGTAGTTTGACATGAATTACCTACGAGAAACGATGACTAGTTAGGCATGATATGTGTGGCCTATGAATAATTTTACTGAGGCCCCATAGTGGATGCCAAATGTTCTTGCTAAAAAATTGTACCTAGGATATTAAGGGATTCAGAGGTCCATACAAGGGATACATGGCCTCCAAGCCATAGGTCTAGCTTAACCCGCGGACGAGAGCCCTTAGATAGAAGATTTGGAGGGGGCGTGGTTATGAGATGGTTATCTTTTGTCCCCGAGATCTTAGCTCTCCTTTCAATATATATCGTAGCCATGATTAATGACCATGATGGTGTAACCGTCCATTAATACTTGTAACGCTTGTAACTGATTCTTAACGACTTGTAACATCCGTAACCGACCCATACGTATTGGAACATATATAACTGCTCTCTGATGGGTTTTGTCACTGACCCGGTCTAGAACTACCCGACCATCATAATTAGGCCGCGATCCTATGATTAGTGAGTCTGGCCATAATACCCTACTCTGATTTTGGGAGCTTATCGAGGTGCTGCTCGGTTATCATCTAGTAAGCCCACCTTAGATTCTTTTATCTCTCCGAGCCTGTGCGGTAGATTTTATGCACGAACAATTTTCCTTCAAATCATCCATGCTATACACTAGCTCCCGTGCCACAATGATGATTTCATGGATGATATGCCCCAGAACAAACCCCAACTGATAAGGAGAAACAAGCTTAGGCATACTATCTTTTAAACATTCTACAATAGTTTTACTTACCACTTTGTAAATAACATGGCACAAGGAAATTTGTTGGTAATGGTTGACATGTTACTTTGTTTTCGGTAAAAGAAAAATATTTGTCTGGTTTATTATTGACAATTAACTATGGCAATCATATGCTTTCTTGACAAAATCACACACGCTTCGTCCCACGAGTTTTGATAAAACCATACAGAAGCCATACGACCGAAGGACTTTCTAAAGGTTCATACCGAAAACAACATGCTTGACCTCCCATCTTTAATGTCTCTAAATCATTTGTATTTTTTTTCGTGGCGGCCCATAACCCCTCGATGATCTTGTATTATAAACTTCTTTGTTTCCTACCTTTTAAATATTACAATTTGATTCTTGGAGTTCTCCCACATACTTCATTCAATTTATTTTTCTATTAAGGCAAATTATCCAGTTTGATCTCTTAACTCTATCTATGAATTCAGATTAGTCCCTTAATTGTTTTGTCTCACCTTGGTCCTTTGACTTTCAAAATGTTTCATTTTAGTCTTTTTTGTCTAAATAACGCCGAATTTAGCGACGAATTTTAAAATTTTTTCGTCGCTAATTAGACAAAAAAAATTAAAATAAAATATTTTGAAAGTCTAAGAAACAAAGTGATACGAAAAATAATTAAAGGACCAATTTGAATCCAAATGTATAGTTAACGAATATTTTACTTTCAATTAATTATTATATCCTTAATCATTAAACTCTATTTTGAACCCTCAAACTCCCTTTATAATGAAATTTTATAGTTCAAAAAACTCTTTCTATATGATTTTCTAATAAAAAAATATTGATAGCATACTTGAGATAAAGAGACTTACCAAACCAAACAGAACGGAACCTGAGGATTATTTTTGAAACCAACAAGGGACCAGTAAATGCATTTTCCCGCACAAAAATTTTCACCCAGCATTTTCCACACACGCAGTAAGAAGAGAATAGAAGGAGAAGAAACATAGCTACAATGGCTTCCATGGAACGTTCCAACAACACCGAAACAGAGGAAGAGACCACTGCATTCCACAGAAAAAGGGCACGCCGCGTCAGCTTCGCCGACAACGAAATCACCTCCGTCCACATCTTCCGTCCCGACGATGACCACTCCACCTCCTCTTCCGACGTCCCTCCCGTAAATCCAGGTCTCTTCCGCGAACTCGGTGGAGTAGACAGCGACGACGAAGACGCCGAACGAAGCCGAAACCCCAATGACGACGCCGCTGAAGCCGCCGATCACATCAACTCTTTCCTGCAACCAATCGGCTCCCCCTCTCCCGGCGGAAGCAGCACTAACCTCGACGATGACGATACTGATGGTAAGCCCTAATCTCATGTAGCTAACTAACTAACTATCCGTTTATCTCTTAGTTTCAAATTTTTCACAAATTAATTTTGCAGATGACGAATTTCGCGGTCCTGTATCTACTGATTTCATCAAACCGGGACGGTTATCAGACTCCGGTGTCTCAGACGACATTACTATGGATTCAACCGCCTTTTCCATGCATTACCGGAGTCTAGCCCGTTCCGATTCCGGGGATCTCAAGACGCCGACTAGGTTTGACGCAACCATTTCCACACCTGTTCAAAACAGCCATACTTCTGGTAGTTACATGGAAATCACTGACGGTAAAAAGAAAGCACCTCAGTCTCCAGTATTGAGGAGCGGCAGTGGGGACTCGGATTACATGAGCATTGTGGGAAAATCAGAAACTTATGATTATGCAAGACTCTCTCCTGGGTTGGTTGCAATTTTGACTTATGGAAACAAGGATTTGGATGCAGGTTCAAAAGCCACGCAATCACCAATTGCAAATGATAATGATACTGGGGTTTTACCCAACTTAGTTAATTCTCCTGCTCATCAAATCACTCATGATACTGCAGTTGCTTCTACTTCTGAGTCTTCAACCAAGGTTGAAAGTCTCTTAAACATTCTTCTTTTTTTTCTTCATGATATTCTAGAGTTGTTACATTTGTTCAATGATTTCGAAGTGCAAGGAGCTTGTTTTACTTAAACTTTGTCTCATGGTCAAGTCTTTCCGAGTGGAAAAACACGAGCATTGTGTATGTCCATTTATATGACTTGTAAATTAGAATAGTTGGGGAATTCTGAAAGGCTATGTTTGGATATTTTAAACGAGCGGAGCATAATGGAAATGAAAGGAGCAAAGTGGAACGGAGTGGACTCGAAGTTCCATTACACCATTGCTTGGATATTTTAAGACGGAACTAAGCCATATGCTCATTCTGTCCAAATCGGATGGTAAGAAAATAGTGGTAAGCGATGAAGCGGAATGGAGTAAATACCACTCCATTTCGCTCCGCTCCATCCGATTTTAACTAATTCAAACAATGTAATTATATTCCATTTCATTGCATTTTGTCAATCCAAACAAGGCCAAAGATTTTGGAATTAAAGATCTTGCCTTCTGCTGGACTAGAATGAACTTGGGTTCTATTATTCTTCTTGACTGTTGTCAGTTCTCCCAGTTGAATTGTTTACTTTTTAGTTAGTTGCTGATAGTTCTAGTACTATGTCAAGTTGTAGTTATGCATGGTTTATGAAGATTCTACTGTGGCCGTGACTATCCTTATACATGCTATTACATCTGTTGACTTGTGAATATGCATGGTAGTAGTAATTGATAAGTGATATTTGTTTTTTTCAGAACACTAAGGAGTTTATCAATGATGCAACTCCGTTAGCTTGTAAACAATTGGACTCTGCCAAGGCTAATAGAGGAACCCCACCAAAGATGGATGAAGCTGATAAGTTCGATTTGGCTGCTAAGTATGAACAAGGTTTTTGCGAAGTCCCAGTAAATGATAGTAATTCTAAAGACAGGGGACAAGGAACTGACACTAATCATAAGTCTGATCAAGTTACTGAAAGTCATCCCATGTTTACACCATTGTCACATTCTGCAAATAAACTAGTATTTATGGGTTCTCCTGATTGTACTGGGAATATAACTCCCCCCTTAGAGGAATCTGGTTTGCCTGTGCCTGAGATACGTGTCGCAAACAGTGCAACTTTGTCGTCCAGACTTAAAAGTATTTCAAAGTTGAATCCTGAGACTACTCCCAACACTTCTACTCTCAAAGAAGGAAGTGACAAATTGAAACACAGGTTTCCAAAAGACAGGGGACAAGGAACTGACGCTAATCACAAGTCTGATCAAGCTATTGGAAGTCATCCCGTACACGAGTTTACACCATTGACACGTTCTGCAAATAAACCAGTGTATATGGGTTCTCCTGATTCATTCAGACATACTGGAAATATAACTCCCCCCTTAGAGAAATCTGGTTTGCCGCTGCCCGAGGTACATGTCGCAAATAGTGTGACTTTGTCGTCCATACGTAAAAGCATTTCAAAGTTGAAAACTCCTAAGATTACTCCCAACACATCTACTCTCAAAGAAGGAATTGACAAATTGAAACACAGGTTTTCAAATTACTCTCCAAGGACTTCTTTCTTTAGTGAAAGAGATTTTGAAAACAAGCAGGTTGGAACTCTTACTGCTCCTTTGGAAGAACAGCCATTTAGTTTAACTTTGCAAAATAACATGCATCAAAGTTTGATCAGTACTGATGATCATGTTGTTGATTCTTTGATAAATATTAGCAAGTTTAGCCAAAATACAGAAACTGTGGCCACCAAAACAGATGAAGAAACTGTGGCCACCAAAACGAATGAAGAAACTGTGGACACCAAAAAGGATGAGGAAAAATATTGTTTGGTTTCAACCAATGTTTCTGACAATGTTAAAAATCTCAAGCCTGTGGATCCTGGTGCTTCTCCCTTGCTTAAGACTCATATAACAAGAGTGGCAGATTTTGACATGGCTGATAGCACAGCTGACAAAAGTAAAGATGAAATTCTAACTGCTACGCATGCCAAACCTTTTTCTTCCCCTGTAAAATCATTTGACCATTCTTTATCGCCATTTGTAGAATGTCAAAGTAATCACCATGGTGAGTTGAAGCAAATGGAAATGCAGAATGAATATGTTAATAGAGGTTTAGGACAAACCATTGAATACGACATATGGACTGTAGCCAAAAAATTGGATTTGTCTGGTGTTGGAAACAGCGAACAACCTAGCTCACCTTTTGAGGATGCACAGGTTAGCAAATTTATTAAAGTAAAATTGAAGAAAGCGACTGTAGTTTTTGTTTAGTATTCATGCAAGTTAAAAAGAAAATGTATCTTAAACCTTTGCCTATCCGTATTACTTTGAGGAGCATTTAGAATCATTTGCTAAAATGATAGAAAAGGAATGTTCAAGTTCGATTCCAAATATGGATATTTAATTCATCTCCTTTATTGGTTTGTTCTCTATGCACGGTTTTCAGAGTCAATTACAATAAACATAGGTGATTAATTGATACATTTTTATTTAGATATTCAATCTATCTCCTTAAGTACAACACCCCCACTTTTTATGGTTGAGATATTTCAGCAGAGTCAAGTTTTTCTAATCATTAAAATTTTAAATCCTACTTCAGTTTTCCTGTTTTGTCTAGACAAGCAAAATTGTCATGGTTATGTTTGTTTACAAAATTAACATTTCAACCGTTGCAAAAACGTATTATTAAAGGTGTGTCTTCAGAGGTCAAAACATTACCTCCAGTGGAAGACTAATTCTTATTTTATGATGTTGAAGTTGAACATGCTAGTTCTATGCTTCTGAACTGTTATTGATTTAACCTGATTTGATGCTTGGATGATTTAGGGGGCATTAAAGGGAAAAGCGGGCAGGAGTCCTAAAAGATTTCTAAATCTAAGCAGCCCTATTAAAGCAGCAACAACTGTGTTGCCCTCACTGCAAGAGACTCCCAGTGATATCCGTGACCTGTCTCAAAGGATTGATTCTGATGGGCATGGTGTTGATCTTGATAACAACCACCATCCGACACTCCAAGCACCTCAGAGTCTTCTTACCAAAACTGGTATCGAGATTTCTTCTGGGGGAAAAAGGGAAGCTTCCGAGATATTAAGTAATGGAGACAATAGACAAAAAGGAAAGGTTTCTTCCGTAAGTATAATTATATTTCGGCAAAGTCAAGTTTTTCTAATCATCTAAATGTGCAAACCCTACATTTTTCTCTATTTTGTCTAGACAAGTAAATATTGTCATGGTAATGTTTGTTTACAACATTAAAATTCGATTGTTGCAAAAACGTATTACATATGGGTAAAGGTGTGTTTCCCCAGAGGTCAAAACATCACATCCAGTGGAAGACTAATTTTTCTTTTATGATGTTGAGCATGTCAGTTCTATGCTATCCAAGAAGTAACAACTGTGTTGCCCTCCATGCAGAAGCCTCCCAGTGATATCCAAGATCTGTCTCAGAGGTATAATTCTGATGGTCATTTTAATAACTACCATCCGGCATTCCAAGTTTCACAGAGTCCTCTTACGAAAACTGGTATTGAAGTTTCTTCTGGGAAAAAGAGGAAGGGTGTCATATTAAGTGATGGAGACAATATAGATAAGATAGGGAGGATTGACAGAAGTCCAGAGGTTCATATGCGTGGGAATGGAAATCTACCATTTGTTTTGGAGCATACAAGTTATATGAGAAGTGAAAGAGACAAGTTCGGAGATCAGAAGTGGAATGATTGGGACCAAGTATGGTTTACTGCTTTCTATTAATAGTTAGTTAGAACTTAATTGTTTTATTGGGTCTCTTAAGTCATTGCTTTTCAATTATCTTGTAGGTTCTACAAAGATTCTCAACCAGCACAAAACAGTTGCTTTCTCCGTCGTTTGATAAGCTAAATTTGAGATCGGTATGTTTTAATATATGGTTGTAGAAGTATAAAACAATAGCATGCAAAGAAAATTGTGGATGTTGTTGCTTACTTTTTATCATAGCTATTTATACAGTTTTTGCTCTCAATTATTAGATTGGCATGCTGGAGGATATTTTGGTTAATCTGCAGAAAGTTAAGAAATGGGATATTCTTTCTTCTGAAATTCATTCCCAGGTGTGTAGATTAGATGATCAAATTTAGTGCACTCCGCTATTTATATTATTTCATGAATAAGCTTATATTTGTAATGATTAGTACATACTACTTCCTCAAGACAATATCTAAGAGATTGTTTCCTTTGAGACAACGTTGTCTGTTTCCTATACTGTCATTCGAAAATGAAGACAATGCTTTAGTTTTGTAATTAAAAGTGAAAGCAAGCAACGAAAACAAATATTTTTCTCCAAATCAAACTTGGCTCTGTTCAGAATTTCATGTTTCTTATTAATGTGATTCTTCTTTTTCTTTCCAAAGAAATTTGCGGATCCTCAAAATACCCGTCACAAAAGGTATGCATATGCTCTTTGACTAAGTCATTATGTGGTTTCATACACATTTATAAATTGATTTTTCATTAATGGTTGATAATTTTGAGTATTTCTTTTGCAGAGCCCTGGAAGTGAAAATGTTGCTTTTTAATATTGCATATGAGAGGGCCAAGCTACAACTAATGAATGTTAAGCGTGACAGATTACTGGTATCCTCTCATGTACATTAGTATTGGTATATAGCACTAGAAGCACTTACTATTGGTGATACAAACTGTCATTATTCACAGAAAAAGGCACAACAGCTGAGTGCTGGGCTTCAAGAGACTCAGATGATAAAACATTCAATGATATGTTCTGCTAAGAGTGGACCTGTTGACATTCAAGCTGATGATAGTCATATCAGTACAAGACTTTTTAATTCCCAAGGAACATGCCAGGTATGATTCTGTATTTTAAAAAAAATGACCTTTTGATAATAATAATAATAGCTTTAAAATTGCCATGATACACTTTCCATGTCAAAATCATAATTCATAACTGATCTTCTAAACCTTGTATTGTTATTGGAAATACATTGAAGACAGAATTACACGGAGTTAAGGTTACTGCTTTTTCTTCCTCTGATTTCACAACAGGAGGGGTTAACCATGTCCACCTATTTTATTGCTAATAGCTTTAATGCATGTTTTTGGTTTTTCAAAGGGTACAAAAGGAAAAATATCATCAGCTGTATCTTGGTTTCTTAAAAGAACCAAAATTTTGGGACAAATAAAAACCTAAAAGGGCGAAAGATTAGGGACAGAGGAAGTAATTGTTTGAGTGAATCAGCAATTTAGTCCCTATAGTTGTAGGGTGCTGTTAACTGTTAGAAAGGTTACACTAATATCAATTACTGCCCTGAAATTCAGTTACAAAATGATCCCTGATTTTAAGACTCACAGTCATATTAGTTCCTCCCAGACACATTTAGGGGCAAAAATTGTCTGATTCAAAAGGACTACATGAAGGAATATTCTCAATTTCATAAATTAACTTCCAGAGTGATCCTTAAAACTTGATTTACTACTACCTCTGGTCCTATTTATAAGAAAAAGTTAATTTTTTAAATTTATTGAATATGCAATGTATCTGACCTATATACTGTCCAAATACATTGACTATTCAATGTATCTAAAAAGTTAATTTTTTCTTATAAATAGGACCAGAGGAAGTAATAATTTAGAATGATCCTTCAAGTCAATGTTATGCCGTCCAATGCATTTTAATTGGCAATATTTTATTGGTTAATGTTAGGTTTCTTACGAAAAAAGGAAGGAAATGAGGCAGGAGCTTGAAAGTTTGGATCAGAAAGCAAAATCTTTAAGTGAATTCTTTTATAGTCACTGCAAGATGGAAGGGGATCAAAGCTGTACCAACATTCTCAAATCTGTTCCTGATTATTTGGAAAAGAGAATGTCTTATAAGTTGGTTTTCCAGAAATTGAAGGTTGTTCGACTTTAAATATGGTTCTTATCTATGTACAAGATAATATTTCATTTTCTGACGACAACTTTGTTTCTACTATTTGTTACCCAGTTGTGGGATATTGAAGATTTTGAGCGTAAGGATGATTATCACCTAATTACTCTCAACTATCGCGGATATGTCATCCAAAGGTTAACTTTGATTTGTTTCTTGTTTTAAGGATTGGAGCTCAAGTGTATCTTTTGTAACATTACTGAATATGCAAGTGCCAATTTACTTTGATGGAATGTAGGTTCACAGTAAATGCTGGTCTTTCAAGCATTATAGTGTCAAATAGCTTGAATGATGTGAATATTGGGAAGGTAATTTAGTTGGCAATTCTCTGTTTTGTTATTATATTTCAATACTCATACCTTACAGTTTCCTGATACATTCATTTTTCAGGCCTATCCAAATATGGGTGCCTTCTCGGCATTTCTGTTTGCTTTAAATCCACATACCACTAGCAAATGCACAGGTCGAATCAGTATGGCACAAGAAACACAAGTAAGTAATTGTTTCTTGTGCTTATTTTGTTGTAGCAAGTTTGTTTCATTTTTTATTTCACATATCCTTTATTTTTAGAGGAGATTACCATTTTCATTAAATTTTTAGTTACAGTGAGGGGGGTCCTTGCCTATTTTCAAAATCTACTTGATATCGACTAAAATATTTAAACTAATGGTACAAAATGGTGTGATTTATGAGTGTTAATAAAATCTAGTTTCAGTAATTATACTGCCCTAGCATATTTAGTCCTCTTCATATCTTTCCCATTTCCCTACTTGAGGAAGTCACTGGAGCAACCACATGACAATGTTTGTGGGATCTTGGTGCTTAAGCTTGACATTCAGTTGTGGTTGCTGTTGAAGTTGGTATTTGTGTTGTTGGTGTTTGTTTAAAGTCCCACATTGCTTAGGTTCTCGGTCTGTCAAATGTATATATATGAGGGCAACCTCACCCTTTGAGTTAGCTTTTGGGGTTGAGATCCAAGCATATTTAACATGGTATCAGAGCCGGGTTAAGGACTGCAATGTGGGCATTTGACCCACGCTAGGCGTGAGGGTGTTGGTGTTTGTTTAAAGTCCCACATTGCTTAGGTTCCTGGACTATCAAATGTATATATATGTGAGGGCAACCTCACTCTTTGAGCTAGCTTTTGGGGTGAGATCCAAGCATAACAGTTGCTAATAAAAAGGACAAAATGAAATTCAGAAATATATTACTTAATTGTACTATTGTTTTAAGTAATTATATAAATTTGAAAGTTGTCCTTCAAGTTGGAGCATATAGGCATTCTAGTTAGAACCACAATCTAGAGTGTAAGATCAGACACTTCCAGGATCTTGCTAGAAACATTTGAGTCGAGCGATTTTTCCGTTCCCGCAAAGTTGTAGCATTAAACATGAACCTCTTGGGGGCGTGACCCATTTGCTAAAAGCCTATTTTTGGGTTAAAAACCCTAAATCTGCTCTTTGAGAGTGTAAGGCCTGTTATTCTCTCTCAACTATCTATCCTCTGCTATAAAGAAAACTTGTGTACTGTTATTTGAATTTACTTACATTAATTAATATGCATATAAATTAATTACATTATCATATTTATATTAAAATATATCTCAACATTTCTGGTAGGATCTTACTATCCTTGTTACTCTCCATTGGCCCCAAACCAAACTCAGTTACGGTTTTGGAGTTTTTGACCATGTTTCAATAACAAATGTACTTGTTGAATTAGTTGTTCACTATGTTTGCGGCCAAGTAGACCATTCTCCTATGGTATTTTGGACTGATGGGGCGCCATTGGCAACAGTTGTGCCGTAAGTATTGCAAGAAAGAGAGAAGGTTAATGGAGTCAGGGTGTCATTTTCGCCTTTGCTCGTTGTTGGCTCATCAAGCTCCCAACAAGAGGTCCTGTGAGAGAGGGATTTGTTATCAACTACTATAGATCACAAGGAAATTTGTTAGATTGCGACAACCTTGAGGACATGGTTGAATTTCAATTTTGCGGTATTATTAGTGTGTTAAGATGGAAAGGAAAATTGGTTAATCGTAGTTAGGCCACTGGGTTAGTAAGAGGGGATTTGTTAAATACATTAGGGATTGGAAGGATCGAGGAAATCATTCGTTAAGTTTTATAGTTTTATGAAAAAGGAGAAACCATTTGTGAATTATTGTGAAGGAGAAACCCTCCTATTCTCCATTTCTGCTTCAGTTTTCAATAATACACTTCTATTGCCAATATTAATGAGGAAAGTACTTATGTAATAATAAATGAAAGATGACACTAGACCTGAAAAATCATCAAGATATTTTTAAATGATATTATGATATATTTATTAGATATTCTAATAGGGTTTACTCATGTACGTATGATGAGCACAGGCATCTAATACGATAGTCTAGAAATGTAGCATCGTTCTATATCTTCCCATCTCAAGGATATTTTGTATCTACCTACCCACCTAGATTTCCATGAAAGTATCTCAAGTAATATTTTGTCCTTTTGCTTTCTATTTCTTGGGCTCAAAGTTTTCTAACCTTATAATGTGCTGTAGTTGACGGGCTATTTTATGCAGATAACGGGTTCACTTCTAAGTAATTTGCTAGATGTGGTTGAGGAGGTTCAGTTGGCTCGGATAGAGATTGGAAATTTGGTCCAAGCTAAGTTCAATTCTCAGTCAGGTTAGCAAATTTAATCTCTACTATAAATATTATACTATGTGCTAATGTTAAAAACATCAGATGCGGGCAGTAATTAAACCATTGACCTGTTCTCACTGGTTTTGTGATGAGTCAGTTTTTTGAGATTGAACAAACAGGGTACTTGACTAGCACATCGGCTACCCCATCGAACCGGCCTTTTCTCACCAAAATGGCCGATCCAGCCCGATTTAATTTTTCAAAATTATAATACGAACCTTTTATCTAGAGAAAATCCTTCTGCAATTAATAGCCATTTTCTGACTTTAGATCAAACAGGTAGTTCACACTGTCTATTTCATTCTGGTTTTGCAGTTAATCAACTTGATTTGCAGCTATCTTTCATTGACTTCCTTGGTGGGAAGAAGGTGCAAGTGATTCTCGACATGACATGCTTAAAATGGTAAACCTGCAAATTTTTTAACATTAACCTTAAGTTTTTTTTTGGTTGCATGGTTAATTCTTTATTACTAAGTAAGTCTTTGCTTTGCTGAAAAATTATGTTTTGACAAATAATTTGTGTATTCTATGTTTGATTTGAAAAATTATGGAACAAGACAATACATAAGCCATAGCTCTTGAATTTTGTTACTAATGAAATAGGAGACAACTTTTGTCTTATGCTCATCATCCAAAAGTAAAAATTATCACTCTTTCTTCCTCTTCATAACAAGTCTTCGTTGAGTCCTCTTCTCTTCCCCCATGAAGTCTATTTTTCTTGGTATTTGTAACTTGTAATTAAAGGCACTGATTTAACAAATGGTTTGAGCAGCGGAGCCTATCCTGCAGAGGCTCTTCCATCTCAAATATATGATTCTGCAGCTACTCGGGAGCAAAAGGCTCTTCCTTCGCTGCTTGTTGATGAAATAAGAACTGCAGCTGAGAGCGTGGATGCGGGGCATTCAAGAATTATTAGGCTTTGTAGGCGTATTTCCCAGGTAGTTCGGGGTTGCACCTGAGGCATATAATCCTGTGTAGTTGTCAAGTTTGGGTGGATTTTTCATCAGAGCTTTAACTTGAAGCTTTGTCTTGTATATTTTCACATCTTGTTGCTATAAATGGACGAGCAGTTCTTATGCAGCTTCAACACCATTCACCAATTTTTCGATTAGTGTTGCCATAAAAGGATTCAGTTTTTTGAGATGTGGAGTTCTTTGTGACATTTTGTAAGCTTTTCAACCTATAAGTATCTTGTTGTATTATTCAACTCTAATATTTGGTTATCAGAAGATGATTTAGAATGTTAGATACATGATCAGAAAATGAAAAAAATCTGTGTATATTTCTTGTGAGCATAATTGAAAGTATTTTCAGCTTAAAAGTGTAAACAATAACATATAATTTTCTGAATTATTTTATTTTACGAAGATTTAAATACATATTTGGAAGATGATTAAAAATATTGTTTTATATTGAAGTTATTAGATGTTACGCTCAAGTTCAATTTTGAGTTTTTTAAAAACTGATGCATATAATAAATCATTGAAAAAAAGACTAATATTTTTTTTTGTGACGTTGACATTTCTTGAGAGTAATCATTTCAAATTTGTCTAGTCATTAGAAAATAGAAAGTCTTTGAAAAAGAATAAGAAATCCTTCATCAAACAAGACGAGAAAACTATATCTGATTTCTATGCTGAGTTGAATAATCTTTGCAAAGAATTAGAAACCGTCAGAGTGATCCCATATTCAAACACAATGTCACAAATATGAAAGCTATTCGTTTTGATAATGGAATTGAGTTCATAAATCATTAGTTTTATGCTAAATACGAAATAATTCATCCAATATCTTGCATAGAAAGAACTACAAAATTATGAAGTTGAAAGAATATCTGTTAACGACACTTTTGAGCTCAAACCCGACCCGTGCCGTTCTTAGATATTTTGTTAATTGATCTAATTAAAAATAAGAATCAAATAACCAATTGTGTCATAACAGGTCAAAAAAACTGTCATAACATCACGTGTCAACATCAGACAAATAGATAGGCAAGTTGTCTGAACATAGTACTACCACCACCCCAAAAATCACAGAGAGGTGCTATTCAATTCAAACCAAATTATTCATCATAAATAAGGTCTAGTTTCTTCTTATTATATTCAACTCAATTCCACTATGACAACCATGAAACTATACTTTATTTGTTCAACATATTTATATAGAAAAAGTAAACATTTATAACATAATAAAACTAATAAAAATGGTATACTATCATATGCTTGTTTAGATTAACAAACATGAAACGGGGAAACCGGACACAACATTCGTTCGAATTATCACATCGATACACCCTTCTTCAAAGGTATCGGTGCTAAAGAGATTAACATTCTAAATTTTGCAGAATGTGTTGCTGAAATCTGGTTAAACTCACCTCTGTACCAAACAAACATTATGCAGCAAAATATAATTTTTATAACCTAACTCATCACATGCTTCATTATAATCATAAAGTGTTCCAAAAAGAAAAAGGTTTCTAAAATATCTTATAGTACATAACAATGAGGACATTATGGACAAAACACAAATAACCAAAAAAGTATATCCCTGATCTCATATATGGCAACATCAGAGATACAGAGAAGAAAAAAAACATAGGAAACAAAACAAAACCCTCCACTAACTTTACATCATAAAAGGCAAAGCACTAAGAAGGCTAAAAAGAAAGTCAGATACATAGCAACATCAAAATTGTCACAAAATATACACTGTACATGAAGAACCCCTGTGCATACTTTAATCATTGCTCATGAAAAGCAAGATGCAGCATCATCTTCAGGAATCAAAGGAGTCCTACAAAGTGGACAAGTAATGTTCCAATAGTCCAACCACTTCTCCAAACAAACTTTATGGAAAAGATGTCCACATGATAAACAATAGTTTATCTCTGATTCTGGTTCAAATTGAGTGAGACACACTGAACAAGCATGTTCAGGCTCTTTGCAGCTACTACACACACTCTCAAACCTAAGTGTTGGTGTCATGCTTCTGAACTCTTCAATGAAATCATCTGAAGGACTGAGATGGAACTCAAATGAATCATCTGAAGTTGAGGATGATGGTGGTGAAGCAATGATACCAATTATATGGAGGATTGTTTTAATAATCCCTTTGAATATGGATATAGACATGGCAGTGTTTACTAAAATTATGCATAACACTCCTTCAGATGGTGCTGGAAGACTTGATAGACCCATTTTGACTTAAAAAAAAATCACTTAAATAGTGATACACTTTATGATGCACCAACTCTTTTGGTCTTGTTGATAACTTACCTGCAAAAACATCAAAAGGGTATACTTGAATATCACAGCTGTAAAAAAATTGAAAGAAAACAAATAAGGTGTTGTGATGTCTAATCAACCAAATTGATTGAATTGACTGAAATAATAGAGTAGGCTAAAAGTCTAACAAACTGAAAAATTACATGAAAAATATCAAGATCTTAGATGAAAATAGGAACAGAATCACATTGAAAATGGAATTTGATTTAAAGAATGAAAATTTGTCACCCCAAAAGCCTGAACTAGAAAACCAATCCCCAAAATCTAAAAGAATTAGGTTAAAAAACAAGAACAAAGGGAATTTAAACTAAGAAATCAAACCATAAAGTGAAAAGCAACAATCTTTGAAAACCCAATTAGCTTATAATTTGATTTCAGTTTCCAGATTACAAATTAAGCAGACAAAAATTAAATTATAAGCATTGGGGGTGGCTTCTTCATCAGCAAAACCTACCAAAAAAAAACAAAATTTTAAGTAGCAAAATTGTTATGTCAAGATAAAAGATAAAGGAATCATAAAAAGAAACTAATTTAGGATCTACCATTTCATGGAAGCTATGAGAAAGAAGAAAAATTGGAAAGAGGCAGAATAGTTAAGAAGAAAAAAATGGAAACTTTGAGACTTACAGAGAGAGGGTTTGGGGATTTGTGATGTGGGTCATGGATTGAACTGGAATTGGTAGATAGGTTGTTTGTGATATTGGAGTTGATTTTTTCTTTGAGTTTTTTTTCTCTTTTGCTTTATAGAGGAATGCGATGCCCCACTTAACACTAGTAGCTTGGGGGTGGATTCATTATTGTTAACCATGGTTACAACTTCCTTGATTTCCGGACAAAAGGTCATTGACCATAGTTACTTCTTTTTCTTGTTGTTTTACTACATCACCTTTTTCTTTTTCTTTTTTTTCTTAATTTTTATTATAGGCTTAATATGTTTTTAATTTCTATAAATTATTAAATTTTATTTTGATTTTTATAAAAAAATTGACATTTATAATCTCTATAACTTTATATATATATATATATATATATATATATATATATATATATATATATATATATATATATATATATATATATATATATATATATATATAGTTTTAATCTCTGTTATTTTATCGATATGTATTTTTTATTGATTATTTTGCAGATATGTTTAGGACATTATAAAAAGTTTGTCGAAAAAAATACTCAAAATTTAATTTTTAAATTAGAATTTTCATTGCTATTATCAATGGTGACTTCTAAGGTGAGAGCTCCAACAAGTCCCTCACCGTGGATCACATATATTGACTGTTGGATTAAAAAGTTTATCATGTCTTGTTATGGAAGTAGGCATAACAAATTTTGACCCAGCAATTCCGTTCTCACATTCATAGCTATCGCCATTTTATGTTCTATGAACTCCCTAACGAAATAGGGTAGTGAAATAGAAAAATATATTTTTTGGATGCTGAACGAATTCAACATTCCTAAATATTTATGGATTGACGCACTATGCACTACTTGCTATGTAATAACTCATGTCTTGATAAAGTAAAATATAAAGTTATTTTCCTATGAAGTATATGAAGGAAGGAAGCCTATATTTTTTATCTCTATGTATTCAGATGCAAATGTTTTTTCCTTAATAGATGGAGGCATAATCCCGATACATTCAATTGAAGTAGGCCTCTCCTTAGGATATTCCACTTATAGTAATTTTTTTTGAATTTTTAACAAACGCACCATGTCTATAGAAGATCTAGTTCATGTTACTTTTAATGAAACAACCCCTGGTCTATAGAGGTAGAACTTTTGACTATGCAGGTGTTTTGGAGAAAACTCTTTTAAAAAATAAAAGACTCTTGATTATGCAGATATTTTGGAGAAAACTCTCTTAAAAAATAAAAACTCACATGAAAACAAATATCAAACTAAAGATAAATACAACCAAAACAAAGACAAAATCAATAATCAAGTAGAAGAAACATGTCAAAATAATCATCAAGATATACCTAAGGAACGAAGAATGTTACAGGATCATCCAATTCAAAATTTAATAGGTGACATGTCTAAAGGGTAACCATTTAATTGTTTTAAAAACTTCATTTGATTAAAAAAATGTTGTTAAATTAATTCTGGCATATAACTAATCGATTAGGAAGCATGTTTAGTCAATTAGGAGCAAATATCTGCTATATATTCAACTAAATCAATTTTTCTAATTGATTAGAGAGCTCGCTCGCTCTCTAATCAATTATGAAGCCTATTGATTGTTTAGGTAATGAATCTAGTCTTATATTTCTTAAAAAGTTATGTCGTAATCAAGTAGCGTCGCTGTCTAATCGATTAGAGAATGGCTCTGACCTAAAATCCTTTTCTTTTTTGGCCAAATTTTTTCCTATAGATGGAGTACTTGAGTTCCTATTTGTACAACACGATAAATATAATATTTTCACTATTCTCTCTTACTCATTCTCTTCTTGAAAACATTTTCATACACTTAATTATTCTAGTGCTGAGAGAATGAGATACCGTAAAAGTTGTGTAATTGTTGTTTGAATTAGATTGTCACAAAACTGTAAATCAAGAGTTGTGCTGAAAGAAGACAAATAATTCGAGGAAGAGCACGACCCATAAAGACTATAAGAGAAGTTATTAAGAAAGATATTGAGATTAATGATTTGGATAAAAGCACAGCCCTTTATAGAATATTATGGTGAAAATGCTTAACTGTTGTTGCTACTTAAATATCCACTTAACCTATCTTCTTAAAATTGACCAAGTAAAACCAGTAGTGTTGGAAGAGAATATGAGAACGCAATAGTCTAGAAGGGGGAGGGGGTTGAATAGTCCTCCACTCTTCAAATAATGTTATTTCACGTTAGATGCAAAAATGATATAATCCCAATAACATAAGCAAGGTAACAAAGGGTGACATGAAAACCTGCCACTTTTTCCTCCCGTTAGTAAAAAATCGAGGGGGTAAAGTAAAACTGGTAATGGGTTCAATCCCAACATCAACATTTTATGGAATTTCAAAACTGTGCTACTTTTTATCTCAGTTTTAACAATAACCGAGGGGTGGAGTCCTATTTACAAAAAAAAATGATATGTTTTTTTTGTTTTAATTTGAAAAACCTCAAATTTATTGATAAATTATAAATATTCCTCACCAACAACAACACCAATAACAACAACAAAAACAAAATTAATAGAATCCTTAAACATTAAATCTCAACAACAAAAACAAAAATAACAACAACAACAACAACAACAACAACAAAAACAATAAAATCAATGGATTATTTAAACATTAAATCTCAACAACAACAAAAACAAAATCAATAGAATTGTTAAATACTAAATATCAACAACAACAACAACAACAAAAATATTTACCATTTTACTTGATACAACTACAACTAGCATTAATAAGTCACTTTTATGTTTTCCTAACTAGAGAAAAGATTAAACATTAAAAAACCAACTTTGAAATATTTTCCTGTTCATGCTTTCTTTGTAATTGTTTTCAATATGTTAAGTTTAAATTTCAGCACTTTGCATTTAAGATGAATAGTTGTAGCATTCACATTTTCATTGGTTAATACTAATTAGAGAAATGTGTTCTTTTCTAGTAATCTTAAACAACGGGTCAATGATAATCTTAAGCAGAGTATAGTTTGGAATCAAGGTCGAGAGTGGGATGCTTCACTACTACAAAACATACATACGGTGAAGATATGTATGACGACCATTTATTCTCTGTGGTAATATCTTGTTTTTTATGCTTATTAATTTATTTTATTTCATTAAGAAATATTTCATCCAAGTTCTTAAACCCAACCATTATCGTGGAAATTGGGTTACAAGCTTCGAATCCCAACATCAATATTTTTCCATTTTTTCAACGAAATAAGCGCGTGACCCTTAGCATTTTTTGTTATTTAAAAATTAAAAGTATTACAACCCCAATTATTTCATTCAACTATGGTTAAGTGTTCCATATTTCACTACGGCTATTTCTTGAAACCATTGTGAAATTCTTTTCACTTAATAAAAACATAACATGCAATTTATTTCGTTCATAATACACAAGAGTTTCCTAGGGAACGAGATGCCAACGATACCTAAATCTTAACCATATTCATTCATTCAGTTATGTGTATGACTTACGATACATTACTATTATGTGTTTGTTGTTCTCTCTCTCATTGTGGTATTAGTACTACTTTCTGAAAGTTTATGTTCTTTGCTAGGGTTTCTTTTTTAACATTTTGATGTGTATTAGGTTGTTCTTCACTATGTTCATTTCTTATTCAGAATTTGTTACAATAACATTATGTAGATACAAACTCGTTATTGGATTGTTGATATGCTTTAGATTTTGGTTTTGTTAAAGGAAGTTAATGGCAACATACACTAAGAGAAGGCAATTATTTTATTCATTAAGAAGACATTGTATTTTGAATCCTCAGCAGATGTGCCTATATTAGATAGTTTTATTCCTTACCCCCTCTCTTCTTCCTCTTTGGAGGCCCCAACAAATGTGCTTATTCCTTCAGACCTTTGAACCTTTGAAGCTTTCTCAGACTTCTGCTTATCTTCTTTGCTTATTTCTTCATCAACTTGGTAATCTCCTTCTTAAAATCCCTCTTTTAAACCTTATAGTACTGCTTTAGTTTACGTTTACCCATTTTATCTGAAGAGTAATGTGATCTGGATGGTTATACAAACATATGTTTTTATAAGAAGAAATCTTGGTTGACGTACCAATAGCCTTGAATACCATGCATAAAAAATATGAATTTGACTATCTTGGATACTGTGGATAATTTTCTATTTATGTTTTGCTCAAATTCTTCCATATCTCTTTTCTTTTGTATCTTCTATGCGTATATTCTTGTGCCTACTTCATATGAAGAACATCAAGAAGGAATATGGGAAATAAAACAAGATAACTTACTGTATGTTATAATTTCTACGTGTAGATTCTTGTGCCTACTTCATTCATAATTATAGTAAGTCAATATTTCTAAGTATTTTTATTTGGTGTTTATAGTCAAGATATGCCAAGAGAATAAGATCATATTATTTTATTCAAGTTAACTGATAATATCAAAATGGTTGTTTTATTCAACCGTTGTTATAAGTAGGATAATAAACCAATAATGGCAATGTTATAATTCGAGTCCATGACCTACAAATTATTTTACAACGATGGAAATATGCAATCGTAGTTATATGTAGCATGGTACTTAACTTATAACAACGATCAGACACCCGTTGTGGAAACCAACATACATACAATCACACCTTACCTAACAACTGACGCACAACCGTCATTTTATGTGTTTTGGAGCCATCGTTGTTTGTGTTTTCTAGGCTATAATGTGTCACAATATTTGGGGTTTACTGAATAAAGAGATTCGTCTGGAGAACTTTATGAGACCATATGATCAATTGGGATTTGTAAACAATATTATGACAAAGTACAATAAAGAAGTTACTAAAAAGAGAATTACAAACGAGATTCAATGGATTAGTTGGCATCCACCACCTCCAGGTTTGGTCAAATTGAATTATGATGGAGTTTGTTTGCATGATGAGAGAGCTGGTTAAGGCATTGTTATTAGAGATAACAACGGTGAGTGGATATGATGATTTGCAAAGAACCTGGGGGTATGTAGTCCTTTTATGACATAACTCTAAGAGGGTTTATGAAGGTTTGCAGATAACTAGTCGATTGGGTGTAAGAGCTATTGAGGTCAATGTGAATTCTATTCAGGTGGTGAATGATATAAATGATAGGAGTGACCATAGAACGGGTAGAAATTTGATCAATAAGATTCAATCTTATTTATAGATTATTGGGAGGTGGTTATCAGTCATGTCTTTCATGAAGCTAATCAATGTGCAGACGTTCTAGCAAAAAGTGGAATTGAGCTTAATGAAAAATACATTCATTTGAGAATTTCCCTAGTTTAATCAGGCATTTATTTTATTGCAATATGATGGGGACCTCGGTCTCCCATGTAGTTCATTTGTAGTTTTCTTTCTTTACGAGCTTAGGCACTCTTTGAAACTAAAATAAGTAAGCGCGCGCACACACACACATACATGCGCGCGTGTGTGTGTTTGTAAGTTTCATAGATATAGTGTTGGTTTAGACGGAACTTGTTACAACGAGATGTTAATTTACAACATAATACAAATAGCAAGAAGAAATGAAATAGGTATCTAAATATATTAATAACATGAAGAATCCAAGAATCTCAATTCCCTATATACCATGTGAAAAGGTGATGTGGATAACGATTTTGTTAAAATATCATCTAATTGATTTTTCTTATCCACATATTAAAAAATAACACGTCCCATTAAGTGTGATCTCTTAAGAAGTGGTGCATGATTTCAATATGTTTAGTGCGTGAATGTAGTGTTGGTGTAAGCCCTAGAGGCCAATACTTTTTGGTACTTGTATAAAATTATTTATTAATAATAAAAGACATTTATTTATAATGTTTGTTTTTCCAATATAATAAAGTCCCTAGAATTGTTAGTCTGTTTAATAAAATGTTAAGTGTGACTTAATCATGAGATCCCATTAAATGTAAGGACACTATTCTTAAAGTATTTGTAATTGAGCTTTAATGTGAAGTAGGATAACATTAAAATATTGAGATTATCGTGTAGATAGACTAATGATCGCATCTCATGGGTCATGGATAAGGAATTATCAAGTCTTGACATATGTATGAATATTAGGAGTAATATTTATACTGGATTGATCCACTATGAGAATACTACATAGAATTTTAAGCCAAAGTGTCATTGGTTATTCTCATGGTGATAAGTGGTGTATACCACCCTTCGACTTGAAACCACTATGGATCCTAGATGTAGAGTCAAGTGCTTTATTATTGATCAAACGTTATCCATAACTGGATGACCATAAAGACGTTTGATGGGTACTTCACAAAACATGCTGAGGGACATGAGTGACCTAGATGGAATTTTCCCATCCCGCGTAACAGGATAAATGTCTAAGGGCCCAATATTAAACTGGACAAGGGTGACACTGTCTATGCCTTGTGTTCAATATAGACATAAGGGCAAAAGGATAATTGTACACACAAGTATTATCACGAAAAGGTTTTGTCAGACCACATGACATTTTTGTGACTTGGGTAGCAGTGATGTGTTGCTAGATACCACTCACTATTTATTATATTAAATGTGTGATTTAATATAATTGCCAACATCGTAGAAACCTACAGGGTCACACACATAAGGACAGATGGATGAGAGATATAGTAAATGAGGAACACCGTAAGGTACAGTGCACTTAAGTGAATTGTAGGAACACCGTAAGGTACGACACACTTATGTGGAATATAGAATATGGTAAGGTACCACACATTTAAGTGATATGCAGTACTACTCCGGTCTGATTTATAAGCAAAGGTTCTATTTTAGGTTCATTGAATAATGAATGTATCTGGTTGACATAAAAGATCAAATACATTTATTATTCAATGAACCTAAAAAGAGAATCTTTGCTTATAAATCAGGTCGGAGAGAGTACATCATAAGGTATGAGGCTCGTATGCCTAATTGGGCTTTTAGCTTGCAGCCTTAAATTGGGCTTTTAGCTTGCAACCCACACTTATGGTTCTATAAATTAAACGCTTTTGGTGAAGTATTCCACTTGATGAAAATTCGGTCTTGAAACCCTAGCCGTATTTTTGCTCACTCTCTCACTCAAGGCTTTCGTTCATAAGCAACTAGCACTGTGACCATAATAGATCTGTTCATGTGGACTGAGTAGAGGCGTTGTTCTTCATCAACGCTCGTGATCATAATATCAAAGGTCTAAATCTCCACAAGAGGTAATAGATTCTATCACTAATCATGATCATTCGTAAGGATTGTTAAAGGAAAATTTTAATTTTTGTTGCATATTGTATCACTATTTTCCTTCATGTAGTACATGATTCTTAAGAATACTTATTACACTAGTGTTATCGCATTTAATTAGAATGTAACTGAGTTTTAAATTGTAATCTAGTAATTATTGCTTAATCCATACGACTTATGCATAATAATTACCAACAACTACATATTCAGACTTAGCGGTAGAAAGAGCAACACTATGCAGCTTCTTACAATGCCAAGAAACCAAATAATTTCCAAATAAATGTCAGGACCCACTTGTACTTTTTCAATCCAAATACCGAGACTCAAAGCACATCATTTCAAGGCCTCGCTTCAAAATAACATAATGACGTAACACAATAACTTATCGACGAGACCAACATTCCAAACTAACATATCTATTAGCCTCCATCTCAAAATAAAAATCGTTAAAAAATATTATACACAAATTAAAAAGAATAATAAAAGAGTCGATAAGGATCCGGTTGGTGTGCAAGATAAGAGACATGATAAGATATATGTATCATATCCTATCTCAACTCAGTATTTGATAACACAATATAATATAATAAGTTAATCCTAAAATTATCCTATCCTATTCACTAGTTTAAATTTGTATCTTCAATATGACCTGAGTTAGAATCCGGCAGGATAAGATAAGAAAATAATGTATTAATTTACCGTTATAAAATATAATTCAAAATAAAAAATTAAATATGATAAAATATAATTAAAAATTAATTTAATATGATAGTTATATACACATTTATTTCTCTCTCTCTCTCTCACACACACACACACATATATATATATATATATATATATATATATATATATATATATCTTATTTTATATCCTATCATGTTTTTATCATATTTTGCACACTAAACAGACTCTAAAGATAATATTTTTATTAAATTATCTTTAATTATTATTAATTGTTATACTTTATCATAATTTAAAATAATGTAAATAAGGAGTAAAGGTGGAAAAATTAATTAATGTTACATTGAAAAAGTAAAAAAATCTTATTTGAGACAATTTTTTATGAATAGAAAGACAATTTTATTTTAGCAGTTGAAGTATCTTGAAACATCAACATGCATATACAGTTTTAACATATATGAAACATATTCAGATGAGATAGATTCCACCACCTATCTCAAAGTAAAGTACGACAATAAACTGGTACTTATCCATCGATGTTCTTTGAGATCACCTCATTATAAAAATTTCATTAAAATTTGCAATTTCACAGAGGGTGTGCTCAGTTGTAAAGAAAAGTGGTGTGAGAAGAAAGAAATAAGAAGATGCAAGTGCAATAAGAAGATGCAAGTGCAATAATAAAATAAAATAAACAATTATTTCTCTTTCTTCTCATTTTAGTAGAGATTAGAAAAAGTTACGAGATCTACACAATTTTATTCTATCTTCCCTATTTCTCACCTAATTGAGTAAGAGAAATAAGACATCTCTACTTAACTCTTTTCTCACAAATTCTCTGAATTTTTTACCACTATGCTACTGTTTGGAAAAAAATACACCATGGTGCCACCTTTCTAAAACAAAATATCAAAATGCCACGAAAAAAACACATGCAGTAATAGTTCGTCCCACTGTTGGACGCACGGGCCCACTTTGAACCTTGCATGCACCGGTTCGTCCAAGGGAGGGACGACCGGGTTAAGTTTTTTTTTTTTTTGTTTTTTTTCTAATTATAAATATGAATTTATTTAATTAAATTAATTTTTATATATATTATTTAATTGATTAATATTATTTTAATATAATAAAAATATTAAAAATAGTTTTTTATTATATTTTAAATTTGTATTAATTATATTTATTTGTAATAATATAATTGAATATTTCAAAGAATATATTTTTTTAAAAATAATTTATTTATTATATTATTATTTCGATACAGTTTGAAAATTTGTTACGAAAATGCCACATATTGAAAAAAGTGTGTCAGGTTCGCCCATCCAACGGACGAACCGAATAATATTTTAATATATAATTAATTGAATATTTCAAAGAATATATATTTTTTTAAAATAATTTATTTATTATATTATTATTTCGATACAGTTTGATTTTTTTTAACGAAAATGCCACATATTTAAAAAAGTGTGTCAGGTTCGCCCATCCAACGGACGAACGGAATAATATTTTAATATATTTTTATTTGTTATAAAGAGGTCAAGCGTGCTCATCTCTTTCTCGCACCAAAATAATTATCTCGCTTGTAAGTATGTCTGAATTCTTGAGACAAACACGTCCATCATCAGGGTCAGAGGAACCACTTCCAACTTTTCCGTTCATGAAAAGAGATGCTTATGTGATTTATTCACCAATAAAGCCTCTGATGAAGATGTTGCTTTGGAACACGCAGACGTTGGAGCATTTGAAGAGGGAATTGAATCGTTGGTTAGACGGAGAGATTGCTGATGGTGAGAAGATCGTTAAAATTGAGAGGACAGTTATGGTTGCCGGCCCAAATGGAGAAACTCCGTCTTTAAGACTTGTGCATAACGACGCCTGTGTCCTTATGATGATGCTAACACCGGAGGATCCGATTGTGTTGATTGTTGTGATCGCGTAGATCTGTTGTGTTCTTGGTCGTTTTATCAGTTTATTGTGTCATTATTTGTTCTTAGGTTGTTGTTGTTTGTTGTTCTTGTTGTTTGTTGTCTGTTGAATTTGAAATGAAAGGAGCCATTATAAAGACATGACATTACATTGGTTGATATTACATTGCTAAAATATTTATGAAAACACTAAGGCCTATTAGACGGGCCAGCTACATTCGGACATTTGCTACGTATATGACCTACTTCACGACAGATCCCACACAACCTCTTTTGTTTTTCACATTCATCCATTCAGTTTTAATGCGAGTACTATTTGGGCGACCTTTCTTTTTCCTTCGCATATTATCGTCATGGCAGAGTGTAAGTCCTGTATATTGTGGCCAATTTTCCTCATGTGGTAGTCCAAGGAAGCTTTCCTGGTAGACTTTAAAAACATTAAGAATTGTGAACACCTCAGGTATGTACATGGTGTAGTCTTGTCGTATACTAGCACATGCTGTGATAGCATGGGAGCAGGGCAAGTGAAAAGCTTGAAATTTTCCACAATCACATACTCGCTTCCTAAGATCAACACTGAAAGTACCTAATGGTCGACCGTCGCGCCGGTTTATTCTTTCGGCCACCATGAAATAGAATCTTTCACGGTCGAATTGCATGACATTATGACTGTTTGCTTCAATAACTTCTTGTGCCAATCCCTTGATGCATGTAGCTGTATGGGTTTGACCAGAAGCCAACAGTTGTGTCCACTGATGACCTAGTTTCCCAAACAAAGATCCCATTCGAAAGTATGTTGCCTTAGCCAAAGCTGTGATTGGAAGATTACGAGTATCCTTAAGAACCGAGTTCAATGATTCTGCAAGATTAGTTGTCATGTGTCCCCATCGTTGTCCACCCATATGCCCTTGCCCATTTCTCTCGGGGAATGTTGCCTATCCACCTTATGGCATCCTTATTTGCTCTACGTATTTCACCTCCGTAGTAATTAAATGATGCCTCCGTCAAGGCATATCCTGTTGTAACAATTGTCAAAATTTTTTTCCAAAATATTGAACTACAAGTAGTAAGTTTAATTGCAGATTCTTACCCATGTTGATAAATTTTTTGCGAAGTTCGTTGTCCTTAATCTCACGCATGAAGTTTTGCGCTATGTGTCTTATGCAGTACACATGTGTAGTTGGAGATTGTTGCCATCCATTTTCAGGGTTTTTATATGCACTCTTGATTGATGCATGCCTGTCAGATATAAGACACAAGTTGGCTTGAGGTGTCACATGCCTTCTCAAATTCCTCAAGAAGAAACTCCAAGCATCCTTTGTCTCACCTTCAACTATTGAAAAAGCTATAGGAAAAATGTTACCATTCCCATCTTGTGCGACAACCATCAACAAGGTGCCTCTATACTTCCCATACAACCATGTTCCATCAATCTGCACAATAGGCTTGCAATAAGCAAAACCTCTGATACAAGGTTGAAATGCCCAAAATAGCCTATGGAATATCCTTGTGTCACCCAACTGTGTTCCTTCATTTGAAATCGCAGGTAGTGTTTGCAAATCTATAACGGTACCTGGGAGGTAGGTTTTCATAATCAACAACCATTGTGGAAAATCGTTGTAAGAGGTCTCCCAATTTCCATACAATGATTTTATGGCCTTTACCTTAGCAATCCACGCTTTCCTATATGATATTGTGTACCCGAATTTTTCAATAACATGAGCGATGATTACCTTGACTTTAAGTGAAGGGTCACTATTAACAAGTTCCCTTATGCTTTGACTTACAAGATTTGAAGTAAGTATGTGGTCTGACCCATGGAACGCTGCACAAGTGTGTGGACCACGTAGCTTAGCAATCACCCATTTTGCGTTCTTCTTACGGACCGCAGCTCTGCATTTGAATGGACATGTTTTGTCTTTACACTTTATTATGTACCTTGTATTATCAGATTTGTATGCCCAATAGTCAAGACAATTGATTATATGCCATTGTTGCATAAAAGCCATGCACACTTCCTTGTTTTCAAACTCCATTCCAAGCTCTAAGTTATCACCCATGTGATAGGGAGCCAAGTTGCTAAAAACAGAAACTGGTTGTGCCTCCAAACATACATTTGTCATATGAACATGTGGATTGTACAAGTTCATCGGTGGCACGTCTGGAGTATGGGAAGTATTGACCTCATTGTCATCATCATCTCCAAATAGATCTTCATATTGGATCTCACCGAGTTCATCGTCACTGTATTCACCAACCTCCTCATTTGCTATGAATGGTTCGTTGTTTTGTGTAAGTTCCTCATCAGTTGGTTGACTCATTCCATATTGGTGTTGCTGTGACTCTTGCATTTGGTCTGCCTCCACAGGAACAACATGAACGTAAAGTTCAATAGACTCAAGTTGACCAAAAACAGTGTGACAGTCAAACATCACTCTGACGCTGTCGTTGTCTTCTAGAGGTTTCATTACATAAAACACGCCTCCATCGTCTCCGTTAAATAGCGGAAGTCGATAAATAATTTCTCGTACCGACAATTGTATTTTTTGTTCTATCCGCTCTTTCAAATGAAGCAAATCGGAATTAACGTGGATCTTGAACCGTTTAATTGCTGTATTGACAAATGAGAAGTCAATATTAACATCATTGAAAATTGTACCATTGTAATGTGCAGTTACGATGATATTTCTATGAACCATTAAAATTTATAGTGTTTAGGAAAATTGATTGTGTTTGGGAAAATTGATAGTGTTTGGGAAGATATACATATATAGTTCCTAAGAGAATGCATGCATATATAGTTCCTAAACCCTTTGCATGCGTGGAAGAAGAGTGGAATAATACAAAACCGAGTGGGCCCCCGTGCTTCCTAGGCTGGGACGACCCACTGGCAGCTTTTCAGCCAAACGTCCTAGGGTGGGACGATCCCCTGGGGTCAACAGTGTGCATGCGTCCTAGGGTGGGACGATCCCCTACGGTCAACAGTGTGGTTGCGTCCTAGGGTGGGACGACCTATTAATGTCCAGCATGCAATGTTAAGCTTCCCATGCATTGTCCTGCAAACCTACGTATTGTCCAATCGTCTGAGAAACATGTTAATACACATTAGGTTTTTGCATGCATTCTTAGGAATTTTCCCCCTATAAAAAGCCTCCTCATTACTATAATCAATCACACAACCATTCCTCTTCATTATATTCTCATACACTCTTTAAATTCAAGTTTTATTATTTTGTTAACTATTTCAATGGAGCAATTGTTATGGATGGGAGACAAACACCGTGGAACACCCGCTAACGTCGCTGAATACGTAAGTTTTTTAAATTATCAATGAGGTTTGAATTTATATATATCATTGTCTTGAGGCATTTTTTTAAACATTTTTTTCCAACAGGAACAAGGTCACACTAGGTTTAGACTTCATTCTCATTGTCTTGAGGCACCTAGTGCTCGTATCATTCCATATTTAAATCAAGCCGGATTTGGCGACGTTGCAAAAATCCACACAACTAAGGTGGACTCAAAGCTTGTTGTTGCTCTGTTAGAATGATGGAGACCGGAGACGCATACGTTTCATTTTTCAACGGGTGAATCTACCATCACTTTGGAAGATGTACGTATGTTATTTGGTCTTCGTATTGATGGCCAAGCTGTTAATGGTCCAACACAACTTGGGAGAAGTGTATATATGGAACACTTGGGTATAGAACCGACGACTGAAGATAGAGTGAAAAATCAAGTAAAAATAACATGGTTACAAGAGGTGTTAGCCTATCTAAAAAATAGGGAAGCACCTACCGAAGAGGAAAACATCCTCCACGCAAAAATCTACATTTTACTTCTTATTTCTTATTTTTTATTCCCTAACAAAAGTCAAAATTTGATGCATTGTTGTTGGATACAGTTTGTTGGAATTTAGAAACATGCAATAATTATAGTTGGGGCTCTGCATGTTTAGCTAACTTGTATAGGTGTATGTGCAAAGCGTCCTATAAAGGAGTCAAAAGCATTGGTGGTTGCGTACTCCTCTTGAATATTTGGGCATTTTAGCATATACCGTTCATTGCTCCTATGAGTAACCAAGTACCCGAATATCCATACGCCACTAGGTAACTTTAAATTATATTTTCATAGTTTAATACACAAAATTCTATATGCATATGGATAATTTATGACATGTGTTTGTTTTCAAAATGCTAGGTTCGCTCAAAGAGGCATGGAGTACGAAACAAATCCCCGTAATTTTTTACGTGGATATCAAAATCATTTTGATCACATGATTCCTTCTGATGTAAGTCGTATAACCACAAAATAACTATTTCATTATATGTATTAGAACACTTAATTAATTTTTTTTCTTTAACAGTTTAAATGGAGGCCATACCGCATATCCGAAGTTGTTCGTGCTGATAGGCGTGTGTGGAGTGCGACGACTCCGATTATATGTCTTCACATTGTTGAGATGCATCAATCGGATTGGGTTAAATTCATGTTTGGATTTGAGCAAGATATCCCTTCTCAACCAAGATGTCTGATAGAACAACACGATACCGACATGCAAACCAATTGGGGTGTCCATTGGAGTACCGTCAATGAACAAGAAAATCAAGAGTGGAACAATAGAAGAAATCTGGTTTTGAATGGGAACCGTTTGAATGGAGAATTCATCCATGCCAATGAATATATTAATTGGTTTAGAAGTACTTCTTTTGTGTTTCCTTCTCAACCACAATTTTTAAACGACCCCCGTCAATTTGCCTCTTATCTAACCCAACAACCCAACATGCATAAACATATTCCATAAACAATGCCCCCACCTTTCCAACAACATATATCACCTTTCCAACCACAAACATCACAATTCCAACAACAAACATATCATCACACCCAAACCACACAACACAACTCATTCTATGCCAACTCTTCACAACAACCCCTAAATCCGTTTCCACCACATCAACCCTTCCAAACCACAAATCGACCAACCTACCAGTACTCTCCAATCCCTCAACCAAACTTCGATTACGCTCACTCTCACTCTCACTCTCACTCTCAACAACATACCTTTACCCCATCCTCCTCTCAACCTAACTATGACTTTCCATCCTCACAATTCCAACAACCAACCTACAACCCATCGTTTGAAAATGTATATCGTCCACCTTTTGAATCTAATGTTCCACTCTCAACCATACCGGTGCCTCAACACATCTCCAACTTTGATCTAACAGATGAGCAACTATTGAGTATGTCGGACTTTGGTGTTGATGACATTGAACGCGGCACTGAAGAAGGTCCATCAAACCAAGAGGAAGAAAATTTATCATCCGATAGTACTCCTCCAAGTGAAGATGATCCTCCAACAGAACCGCGTGGAAGAGGACGCCGCCAAAAATTCCCAACTAGATGCTACACAGGTTCACATGTTTTTCAACCACCAAGAAGAAAGTGAAAGTGAACTATGTAATGCATCTTTATTAAATAAATAAAATTTTATTATTGTTGGATGTTATTATTTAAATATTTAATTATATTATTACAAATAAATATAATTAATACAAATTAAAAATATAATAAAAAAATATTTTTAATATATTAAAATAATATTATTCAATTAAATAATATATATATATAACAAAAAAAAAATCATATTAAATAATCAATTAAAATAATAATCAATTAAAATTCATAATATATAATAATCAATTAAATAAATTCATATTTATAATTAAAAAAAAAGAAAAAAAAATTAACCCGATCGTCCCTTCCTTGGACGAACCGGTGCATGCATGGTTTAAAGTGGGCCCGTGCGTCCAGGAGTGGGACGAACCATTGCTGCATGTCTTTTTTTTTTGACAGTTTAGTATTTTATTTTAGAAAGGTGACAGTATAGTGTATTTTTTTTCCAAACAGTGGCATAGTGTTAAAAAATTCAAATTCTCTCTTTTCTACTTCACAATTTTATTTATCTTCCATATTCCTCACCTTATTGAATAAGAGAACTAAGACATCTCTACTCAATTTTTTTCTCACCAACTTCTCTCTTTCCTACTTCATCTAAAACAAACACACCTCAAAGAGTAAGAGAGTCTAATAATTATATAAATAAGAGACTAACCTCTCGGAAAAGAGTACAAAATCAATCTACTTACTTACTACATAACTCACTACATAACGTTAGCATTGAAATATCTTTTGCATGTACTCTTTTCTCCTTCATAGTTTAAACCTTATTTTCCGTGACTATTGCTTCTACTTCAAGTTCATCATTAATTCATGTCTATGAACCAATTATTTTAATTCATTACCATTGAAGTTTGTCATAGTGAAAACTCCATCATCTTAACATATAAATATGTGAGATAAAGTGTGGAATCCATTTATGATAAATGCCATATAGTTCAAGGATTGCATGTGATTGAAATGACATATGATCCAAGAATTTATCCACATGGTAATGTTAGGGAGCCTTTACAAGACTCATGGCACATGCTCGCTCGTCTGAACACAAAGGAGGATTGAGTTGAGGGGTGGGGGGCCCTAATTAACTTAAATTATAACATGACAAATTCTTCACTAAAGGGTTGGATATCATATATACGTGTCTATATAATATTCTTTGCCAAATATATGGTTGTAGGGGTCCATTCAGTTTGTTCTTTATAGATGACACTATTACCAAGTGGAAAATATAAGTCTATTTCGTGATTAATACTATTTGGATGAATCTCTGGCTCTTTGTTGCTTGTTGCATCTGCAATAAGGCTCTGGTTCGTTTCATAAAACTTTTGAAACAAAAATGTCACAATCAAATGACTTTTTTTAAAAAAAGTTATGGTGTATATATTTAAAATGTTGATTTTAATTAAATGGTTAGTTCAAGTGATAAATGAAAATTCAGAAGATTTTTTTTTATAAAAAAAATCCAAATTTATATCATATAACTAGAACTATTTGATTAGATGTGTTACTTAATTTTTTTTAATTATATTTTCAGGGATTTTCTCATAGAAATCAGATGATTAAACAAATAAAATACCTCATTGACTTCACCAATAATTTATTGGAAAATTTTATTAACTATTTTTAAGTGATCTTTCTTCTTTTTAACCACGTTTTTACCTATAAGATTTAAATATAAAATATTATTAATAATATGAGAAAATTTATATAGAATTGTATGGTTATTATTTTCGATGATAATATGACAATTCCGCTTAAATATCTTTTAACAAATTGAAAATTGTAGAAAAATATATATGTATGTTTGGAATTGAGCCCGCGTTCACCTAGTATTAGGCATATGTTCACTTAGGTCCAATCCAACCATATTAATAGGGCAAACAAATTAGGATGGATCTGTCCATCAGTCGACCGGGCAGAGGACCTATTCTCAAGGGTCGATGACACTTCTCTCTGAGAAGGCCACTTAACAACGATTACATCCTTTGGATCCAGGAACAATGATTCGAGGATAATGTTGCTCATACCACGAGTAACGACGTCACCTCGTAGGGTAGACACCCTACATTTCCGAATATCAAGGGGTCTCATTTGACTACGAAATGGCTGGCTCCACTTTCACCGGATACTTCAGAGCAGTTCCTTCAGGAGCGGGACCACGTGTTGGTCTCCACACACTCGTGAATTCTGACAGTCTTCATATAGACCTCCTACACCAGCCTAACATGAGGACCTTGGCCTAACGTTTGGGGCTATAAATACACTTTCTCTTGATAGGGTCTGATATTGATCTCTTTACACATACTAGTACTTGCACTCGAATTCCTTGTGTTCTTACTTTGGCATTGTAGTACCTTGCAAGTACTCTATACTCTTTGTTCAACCATAGCTATTCAACAGGTACGTGGGCTAGAGACGATCTTTCTGATCATGTACGATCAATGGCGCCCTCTGTGGGAATCTAACTGTTTCCCCGTCTTTTATAGCTTAAGACCAATACAAATCTCTTCCTTCATATCGTCATGGTCGAACAAGCTAACAACAAAAACCGGAATGCCCACTTCACTAACATGGGCAACAACAACAACAACAACAATGTCAACATTCTTGAGCATGACCCTAGGGACGGGCAAACTTCTTCATCCTCAACCAGGCAACATCCGCTCGACAATCCGCACCAGAACATGCCCAAACCGACGATGTTTCACGAGATTCATGTTCCAGCGAATGCGGATCCCACCACCACGGTCCTGTTCGCGACCATTAATCTGATCAACTAACTGTTGTTCGTGCAAGTAGAGCGCCTCATCATGCTGGAGGAGACCCGTAGATCCCCGAGAAGATATTAGAGAGTAGACTCGCGAGCTCCCTTCCCGCGAAGACACAAACAACGCTCCTGGACTCCTTCGTAGAGACATATACAAGAGGATTCTCAAAGCCCAACTCGTTGATGTACCAGGCGCATACCTACGCTAGAAAGGCCCCAACCCGAACCTGCCAAGAAGTGCACCCTGTCTCCCCTACGTAAGGAGCAACGAGTCGGGGACTCTAAGAAAAACAAGGTCAACGAAGACAGGAATCCCCAACCGAAAGACCCCCTTAAAGGAACCGTCACCACGACCATTCCCCGACCCGTTCCCTTGAACACAACGATGAAGACGACCCCCACGGTCCCTTATACCAAAATATCATGGAAGCTCCTATCCCTAGGGGAATGGATAAACCTCCCCCTCTAATTAGCTATGATGAGATCACTGACCCCATTGACCACCTCGACAACTTTGAAGTGATACTTCACTACCACAATGTCGGGGGTCCCATCATGTGCAGACTATTCAGCACGACACTGAGGAAAACTGATATGGACTGGTACAGAAGCCTTCATCCCTGGTCCATCCACTCTTGGAGAGATCTGAAGAGACGGTTTGCCAGAACCTTCATAGCTTCTCGCTGATATCTAAAGACCGAGGCCTCTCTCGAAGCCATCATCCAATGAAGCGACGAGACCCTCTGAGAGTATATAGATCGGCTCAACATGGAGGCCATCCAGGTCATCTGTGACGACCTGATGAAGATATAATTGCTCGAGAGGGGACTCCTCCCGTGCTTCTATTTCATAAAGGATGTCGGTGTAATACAGTGGGAGAACTAACTTGTTTGGTTTACATTTTATCGCAAATGTTGCGGTTAGCAAGAGTCGCCACCGACTTTTCTTTTATTCAATAAGGAAAGGTGAAAAGAACAGGAAAGACCTTTTATCGATTCTGAGTTCAGGGGGTAAGTTATGAAAAGGAAGGTGTTAGCACCCTTTTCATCTGTAGTTATCTACGGGCTCTTATTGCTTATCTCACTTTTGAAAACTTGCTTTGTGTGTGTGTGACTTGTTTGAAAATATTTAATTTTGACTTTGTAATGGTTCTTGTATCAGTTCTCAAGAATGTATACGAAGTGTTTGAAAATATTTGTTTGAAAATTTGAGGTATGAAAAGTATTTTAAGAAAGCAATTAAGAGTTTACCCACTCAAAGGTCGTTCTTGTTATTTTCCTTCTCCTTTAGGGATAGTGCTATCCATACCATTATTTAGTAGGTAGCCCCATCCATTGGATGTGAAGGGACATGCGTCGGGTCATCGTATGGTCATTAAAAGCAGCATTGTAAGGATATCTTAGCAACTTCATAAGGACTATCATCATTTTAATCGTAGGCAACATCGATGGACTATGATCTTTATATTGAAGGGACTATGATGATGTTATTCGTAAGCGTCTTTGCTAATGGTATCCCTATATTCGAGGGATATGACCGTGTTTATTTGAAAGGAAACAATAGAGGATACCCTAGGGGTGCAAGTGTGAGAATTGTGTTGTTTTCAGATATTTTATCTTGATTAAGATTATCTAACGATTGATTTAGATCTTTCCATACAAACCCTAATTAGCATACATCTAGCAGTTAATATATATACAGAAAAATAAGGGTGCAGAAAGTAAAATACGGAAAAGTAAATCCTAAACTATTACATGGCTTCGGGGCAGTTATATAATATAGGTGCAGAAAGTAAACTAACCTAGGCTATTACATCCCATAAGCAGTTACATAATAGAAAAAAATGCGAGAAAATAAAGATCTACGACAAAAATATCTTTGCGACCTATACATCGATTTCTAATAATTAAAATAAAAGTAAAGCATACATGAAAGAAAAATTATTTTAATAAATATGACAATGTTCTAAAATCCTAAAATTTAGAAAAATATTTTTGGTATTTTTGAAATTGAATTTAAATGAGAAAACCCTAATTCTAAATTAATTAGAAAATAATTATGAAAATAAATTTAAATTAAGTGAAAAATAAAAAAAAATTGTGTCTAAAATTAATTAAACACTTTTTAAACCTAAATCTAAAATAAAAATATTTTTTAGGGTTTTTTATAATAGTGAAAAATATTTATGAAAAGAATTAAAAAGAAAAAGAAATTAAAGGGAAAATAGAAAATATGAAGGAAACAAGTATAAAAAATAGGGATGCCCCCCCAGGGTGTTGAACTCGTGACCTTGGAGTTGTTGATCCAAAGCTTGACCACTGGGCCACTGGCCTGTGGTGATCATATGCTGCCTCCGAAATAATATACGTGTTATCCTGAAAAATCCAGAAATTATGAAAAAAAAGAAGCAAAAGGCAGGGATCGAACACGTGCCAAGAGGGACAAGAGGACTAAGTGTGCGCGTTCTACCACTGAGGTGGCTATACATCCGTGTATTAAACTGAAACAATAAATATATATGTGATTTTTATTTCCAGAAATCAATTAAAATAAAAAACGCGCACTTGTGGGATCATGAATTTCAAATGGACAAATCACATAACACCACGCCTAGGTCATCGGGGTCAAAGGAAGTCAGAGACGCCGGAGCTAGCTCCAGTCGTCTTCTCTGGTCGATCGAAACACCAAACATGCAACATATCACAAATAAATGGAAACGAATGACCCTACCCCCTAATTCGAGGGTTGCGAGTCAATTGGTGGCATTAATTTGTCCTAAAAATCCCTGTATCAATGGGTTCGAATCTTTCAAATCGTTATGCCCTAACAATGGTGTATTATGATCAAGCTTTAAAGCTCACATGTAACTCGTTGTACCTGTTCTAATGGGTGCCCTGAACATAAATACACACATCATATATATCAATGATACATAAAAAATCAAAATCGAAATTGAGAAACCAAACTGGTGCACTTGGATGACAGGTTCTGGGCGCGATTTGGCTTTGCAAAGGACTTGGATCAACTCTTAGGAACTTCAGGAGAATGTTTTGATGTTTGGGATCGATTGAACCTGGTTGGAAATAAGGATTCACTCGTGCCCTAGTTCTTGAATTTTTTGAGAATTTTCTAGGGTTTTGAGAGGTAACAATCTGTGTGTTTTGCTCTTGGTCCTAATCTTGTACTTATAAGGAGTGCCTTAGGTCAAAAAATATGAGGAAAATATATTGCCTTTGATGAGAAAATATTTGATTGAAAATCAAATGCAAAATTTTCAATTTGGCCAATCTTCATGAAAATATTCTCTTGTGCGTTTTTTCCAGCTTTCTTTGACTTACTTGGACCTCAAGACATTTAAATATCAAGCCCACACGCCTTGCATCTCTTCCTGGCATTTTATTTTAATTAAAATTGAATTTAAATGAATTAATTCAAAAAAAAAATGAAAAAATAATAATATGGCGTGTGACTGGCCTTAGGGGTTATGGAGAATGTTAGAAACAAGTCCAAATCATGAAAACATAGGCCCATTTGGAAAAATTCAAAGATTGCTCAATATTTTCTTTATGCATTTTCTTAAAATTTCCAAACTTGCACAAAATACATCTTGCTCAATTCTAATCATTTGTGGATGATCTTGGACTTTTTAGAAAGCTTAAGATGTCCTCTGAGAACCCTCTTTAGTTTCATCTTCATTGAAGCTTCCATGTCCATGTACACTTCTTTGAGAAAAGATGACTTTTTTGTTGACTTTTGAAAGGACCTATAATGTCTTGGCCCATATCTCTCAAATGATGCATTTTTTTGGAAAAGTTTTGTATGATAAAAAGTTGTAGATAATTTAATTCCCTTTAAAATGAGCTTTGGTTGAGGAATTTCTGATGAAGTATGTGAAAGTTATGCTTGGTCAAAGTTCTATTGACTTTCCCTTAAGAAACCCTAATTTAGCAACTTTTGACTCTTGATCAATTCTTGAGTTTTCTAGATGAATCATGATCAATCCTTGATCAAATGATGAATGTGACTTCAAAATCTTGTTGTTGACAAAAAATGATGCAATTTGACTGCATGTTGACCATAGTTGACGTTTTGTCCAATACAATTGATTTTCAACCATCTGAGTAATTGACTGAGCAAACTTGGGCTATGAGGCTTGAAACTTGACATGGGGATGCTTTGAAGTATATGAGGAGCCATGAAATTCACTTGAGCCATTAGAAATCACTTTTTCCTTAAGAGAAACAAAACCCTAGTTGTGGGTTGATTGCTTAGGAGAAGCACTTGAATGGTCACTCCTTGAGTAGTCTTGGACATGAGGAGGTATCTTGACCTTAAAATTGGAGGGCAAATTTTGGGGTACAACAATCAGCAATGACCCCCCCCCCCAAGACTTTTGATGCCCTCCTCGACAAGGCCCGTGCCTACATCACTCACGAGGAGAAGGAAGCAGCCAATAACACTCGCGAGACGAAGAACCGCAGAGAAACCGGTATCCCGCGCCACCATAACGTGAGACAAAGTAATATCGTCCCTCTTAGACGAACTAGAGAGAAGAGAAGGGAGGAAAAGACTCGGGATACCCGCTAACACCGCAGGCCAGCCGAGAGCTTCACAGACTACACCCCGCTTACCACCTTCCACGAGCGTATTTTGGCAGATTATGCAATGCCAAGTTTAAAGACGGTGGAGTCAGACGCCCTCGACCAACTCCTCACAAGCCCGAGGTTGATAGTAACAAGTACTTCTAGTACCATAGGGGACATGGTCACCTGACTAAATACTACGTCTATTTGAAGGACGCCACCGAGACGGTGATAAAGGCGAGGAGGCTCGGGAAGTACAAGAGGAATGAGACTTCTCGGGAAACCCGAGAGGTTAAAGACATCGATGAGGAGGCTCAACCAACGGGTGAGACCGGTCCCTTTCAGATCTCCTACTCTGTGTCCAGGCGCGAAGACTTCCACATCTCCAATAACCTAGAAGAACACTTGCCCGTGTTCACCCACAATTTTCCACCGTTGCAAAGTGAATACAGATTTTCCACAGTTTGTGGACAGAGAGAAACTCTGTAGAAACCCTAATTTCTTATCTTCCTTAATTTTTTCCTTTTCATTGTTATTGTGTGGTGATAACAATATTTTTCATCAAGATTAATAGAAATTTTCCATAGGTTGTGGTGGATTTCCAACATTTGATATCAGATCTTGGTTGAGCAATCAAGGGAAGAAGAAGAAAATCACAACAACGATGAATTACGCAAATGAGAATTTTCTAACAAGTCTTCCATTTCTGAAAGGTGATAATTATGAGAATTAGTGCAAACATATTAAGGTTATATTTTGTTTTCCATGTCTTTGGGATCTTCTGAAACATGGATTACAACCGTTTGAAGAAGATGCTTCAGAAGAAGAACATGCAGAATACAACGAATCAAAGAAGAATTATAAAGCTCTTTTTATAATTCTCCAATCTGTTAGTCTAGAAATATTTGAAAAGGTTGGTGATGTAGAATCTGCAAAAGAAGTCTGGGAGATTCTTAAAAAATCTTTTGGAGGTGCAAAAAAGGTGAAAGAGGTAAAGTTACAAACAAACAAAAGAACGTATAAATTTCTTTAGATGGAAGATAGCGAGAGCATATCTGATTTATTCACTAGTGTTACGAAACTAGTGAATCAAATCAACGCTTATGGAGAGACGTTAACAACAAGAGTTGTTGTTTCAAAGATCTTGAGATTTTTCTCTCCAATGTCCGACCATGTGGTAGTTATCATAGAAGAGTCAAAACACATGTCAACTCTGTCGAAGGAATATCTTCAAGGGACGCTTGAATCTCATGAACAAAGAATGGCTGAAAGAGCTGCAAGAAAGTTCAAGAGTGATATGGCTTTAGAGGTACATTTAAAAAAATAAAGTAAAGGAAAAGGAAAGTGGTTGGATAAAGGCAGAGGTGGCTACAACGATTCGAACTGTAGGTAGAGGAAAAGGTTGTGGTTGAAAACCTAACAAGAGTTACATTCGGTGTTATAATTGTCAAAAGTATGGTTACTATTCTAGTGATTGTCCAGAAAAGTAAAAAAATCAAGAAACTGATGCACAATTCGTAAAGTATGAAGAAGAATAGATGATTATGATTGTCACAATAAGAGATGAAGAAAAATTCAAGGATCAATGGTACTTGGATTCATGATGCTCATCACACATGTCTGGAAGGAAAGATTGATTTGTCAATCTAAAACTTTCAATGAAGAATATGGTAAAATTTGCAAATGACAATACTCTAGAAGCTGAATGTATTGGATATGTTATGAGTATGAGAACAGATGGCAAAAGTTCAGTAATTTCCAACGTGATGTTTATACCAAGCATGCAGAGCAACTTTCTTAGCATAGCACAATTGGTAGAAAAGAATTACAAAGTATTGGTCAAAGACAAGATGATGAGAGTCTTTGATGCAAAAGGAAGATTAATCTTGAAGACTTCTATGTATTAGAATAGAACCTTCAAGATCGAACTTAATATGATGGAGCACAAGTGTCTTTCAACTACATCTAGGAGACACGAATGGATATGGCACTCTCAACTAGGCCATCTCAACTACAGAGACATCCGAGATTTAAAGAGAAGAAATATGTTTTCAAGATTACCAGAATTTGACATTCCAAATTAGGTGTGTGAGGAATGTGTACAGGAGAAACAACACAAGAATAACTTTAGCAAGGATGTAGAAAGCAAGTCGAAGGAAATCCTTGAAGTCATATACTCTCATGTATATGGACCTATCCATGTCGATTCGAATGGAGGTAATAAATATTTTTGTGACATTTATAAATGATTTCAGTCGAAAATTATGGATTTACCTGATCAAAAAGAAAAGTGAAGTCATAGAGGTATTTACCAAGTTTAAATATACGGTCAAAAGGTAAAGTGGTCGAAAGTTCAAAGTTTTAAAACCTGATGGTGGTGGAGAGTTGTTTAGAAAAACTTCAACAAATTATGTGAAAAAGAAGGGATTGTGCATAAGGTGGTGCCACTCTATACTCCACAGTAGCATGGAGCTACTGAAAGGAAGAATTGAACTATCATGAATATGGTGAGAAGGATGTTGAAAGGCAAGAATTTACCTAAAGAGTTTTGGGATGAAGTTGTATCGACTGCTACATTTTGACGGATGTCCGAAGAAGAAGCTAGAAGGAATTACTCAAGAAGAATGTTGGTCTGGTGTAAAACCTAGTTTGACTCATCTAAAAGTGTTTGGATGTATGTATATATATATATATATATATATATATATATATATATATATATATATATATATCACCACTAATTTGTACAAAAATTGATTTGGTGGTTAATGCTAATAGACATACCAAGTATTCAAGATGAAAGAATTTATGATAAGCTGTTACTTCAAGATCAGAAATCAATATTGCACAAGAAATAAGTTTTTTAATGCAAAGATTGGAAGTCAAGCTTTGCTCATCAGAAAAGTTGATGCTTCTAATTCTAAAGACAAAGTCAATATTCTGAACACATCAAAAGAAATCTTCTACTTTTAAATCAGAAGTCAAGATTTGTGCATAAGAAAAGTTGTTGCTTCTAATCTGAAGACAAAGTCAAGATTCTGAAGAGTCGGATAGTTCGTGGAATACATGCACATCTTTTGATCATCACAAGTATTCCATCAGAAGTAAGATCAAGGAAAGTTTGATCATCTGGACTCATTACTATTCAACATCATATAGTCTATTAGAAGACAAGATCATAAGATGATATCTTCTCAAGCCAATCAACTTCATCGGAAGTAATATTCATCAGAAAACAATATAATCAAAAACATGCGCTAGAAGAGTTAGTACAAAAGTACAATTACACATTCCACTCAAATGGATGTCATATGTACTATTTGTCTCACATGATTATTTCTTACCATTGGCAGCTGGCAAGATGAAAGTGACGTGTGTACTACTAAAATGGTCTACTTCCTCAATGTCTATATAAAGTTTCAAGCAATTAATTTGAAAGTAGACGAAAGCTGAATAAACATACTATTGAACAAGAATAATAACGCTGCCAAAATAAAAAACGTAAAGAAACCACTCGAGAGAAAAGATTTAAAAACACAAAAAGTTATTGCTCGTTATTTGTGTTATATTAGTTCATCATTGTTCATCCAAGAAAGAAGACAAAGAGACAAGGGTTATTTCTCAGAATTGTGTTATTATTTATTTTTCATCTGTAGTGATTAGAATACAAGAGTTGTTTCTAATTATTGTGTTATCATTGTAATTTATTTGAACACAAGAGTTGTTGCTCATATTTATGTTAAATAATTTGTACTTAAACATTTGTGTAATTCGCTTATTTCAAACAAATTTGTAAACACATCACTCAACTATAAGTTGATTAAGTCCTTTTGCAAGACATAGAGAAATCTCCTTCAAGGGGCCGGTTAGGTCAGAAGCCTTAGGGGTCAGTGATCGTTATATCTCTTAGGGGTTCAGGTAGGTCAGAATTCTTAAGAGATTACTAACATGTTATCATTGTATTATTGTTAGTCACCGTCGGGTTATCCCTTTTAGTTGTAATCTTTCAAGATTAGTGGATTAAGTCCTTTTCTAAGGCAAAATCACCTTGGCGGGTGGACACGAGTAACCTTTCCGAAGGTGAACTTGTCGTTATTTCTCTTATATAACATTGATTTTTAATCTGATTATTTGTGGAAAGCACTACTAAAAGAAAAGTTCTGAAAATCCAATTCAAACATCCCCTTCTTGTATTTTTCTCAACCTTCAGAAACCTCCTCTACCTTTTCATGCTTGATTGAATCCTCTCCCCCGTTGAAGTTTCGATTATTTCCATTACTATCCACAACATTAACTAGTACTTATAATTCAAGTTTTTTCACATCAACACGACCACTAACTCCATAACCTTGTTGTATTTCTTCTTTCAGCACAATAGAAATGACTTTATTAATGGTTGGTAGAAGATCCATAAACAAGATTTGAGACTTGTCACTTTGATATTGTTCATTCAATCCTATAAAAAATTGAATAATTTGATCTTATTTCTTAAACAATCTTGCATTACGCATACTACACAAGTGCAAGCAATGAGGCATGTGCTTCGAGGCATGGGCCTGAACTGGTCAAGTTCTTCCCATAGGGCACACATTTCTGTAAAAAAAAATCTAAAACTCTCAATTCACCTTGTTTAAAGTTGGAAACATCTTGATATAACGTATCAACATGAATTTTATCACATTTGTAGATATCGTTCTTTTAGATCATTCCAGACATCCACCACATGTTCGATGTAAAAGCACATTCTCTACAATTTGCGATTTCATGAAATTAATTAGCCCTGAATGAACCAGAAAGTTACACATTTTCCATGCAGTGAAATTGAGATCATCGACTGGTGGAACTGGATAGAACCATCCACAAACTTGAATTTTTTTTCTTGGCAGCAAGAACACATTGCATTTGTTTTGCCCAACAATGATAGTTGGAGTCTCCTTCCAATTGCGATGTCACGCACACGGTAGTTGGGTTTTTCCAATGGATGAATGTAATAAGGACTGAGTTCTACATCTGAACCTTGATAACCACCATTGTTGTTTCTCGCCATTACTAAACCTTTGAGCTCCATGATATACCATAACAGTAAAACTAAAGTTTGAAAAATATAGTGAATAAACTCATTATTTTCATTATTGATCAATGAGTACAAGCTATGCTTTTATAGAAACATTGGTCATAACTAATTCTCTAACTCACTAGTGAAGCTTCTATCTAATTAACTAAGATGATTCGTTCAACAAGATATCTTTCTCATCTTCCTTTATTATTATTAGGGATATTATATTTGCTAATTTTTACACAATATAAAAAAATTTCAATAAATTTTATCCGTGCAATACACCGGATGCACGGGAAAACGACTAGTATCATATATGGTGCGAGTGGATTATATAAAAGTATGCATAAAGAGAAATGGACTATATATGTGGTTCTTTTCAACAATTTTTGCATTGAAAAATGAAAATGAAATAATAAATTAATCATATAATTAAGAGAACCGATTTGAATCTTGAGAGTATGTTCCTCTCAAAATACTGAGTTCGAATTGGTTGCACGCCATATACTAAGATTTTAAAAAAAATCATAAAATTAAGAGTAATTTAACATATGAAAAGTCAATTTAATATGTAAAAAACCTATAACATGAAATTGTGGAGTACTAATTAGTGCACCACAATCAGAATTGCATCACAATATAATACTATTTAGCAAAAGTGTCAATATTCTATTAAATATTATCTAAATATTTATTATTTCTACAACACAATGCAAAGGTGGCCAATAATTTTTTTAACCATATAACTAATTCATTAGTTTTGGTCCGGATATTCTACTGTCTTTTTCAGCATACATTCTTCAAAAAGGTTCTGCATAAAAGTACAATGAATTGTTCAAATTTTGAAATAAATTACTTTAGATTGTGTGCTATACAATTTACATTTTCTTCTTTGCGAGCTACATTTAACAACCAGAATATTCATAACAAATTAAAATCAATAAGTAGAAACTTTCACCTCTTACATAGTCCTTAATTATACATGGTTCTATCTAATTAAACATGTAAAATATCATCAATAATTAATTTCAACTCTAGTGACAAAGCAATATATGAGTACTTTTAACAGTTTGTATATAACTTTTAGGTTTTATATGATCAAAAGTGGAAAAATAAAAATATTATCTCTTTCTTTGGTCAAATATAAAAATATCTCACCTTGTTTTCCAATATATAAGAAATATCATATTGGGTGCTAGTGGACACTATAAGAGTAATGCTTATTCTTTTGGTCTATCAATTGTCAAAGAGATTACTTTGTTCTAATATCTGTGGTCCATTTAATAACAGAGTATTTCAAAACAACAATCAGATATATATATTTAACCTTTTTTCAGTACTATCTAATTTACACTTTTTGCATTAAAAAGTGAAAACATATAAATAATTAATCATAAAGTTAAGGGTACTTTACCATAAAGATACATCAGTTTAATGTTCGTAACATATGAAATTTAGGGTGTACTTAGTGCACCATGATCAGAAATGCAACCACAATATAAGATTTAGCAAAAGTATTAACATTTTGTTAATATTATCTACAAATTTATAATTTTATAGTTTGCTAGCTATGATGATCCACCCCATAAAGGATTATTATCGATGTAACATTGATTACTTATTGTTCTGAGTAATGGGAAAGAAGCTGGCTATAGTAGGAGTAGAATTGAATTACATGGACTGATGAATGATGAACACTAGTGCCTTATTGTTCCAGTAACCTTTTTCCTCAACTTATTGTATCCTCTAAATATCAGTAACATGGTTTTGAAATTGGCCTATCCCTGTGGTGCAAGTGTACTACAGTAAACTACACGACACTCATACTCCAGTTAAAAAACATATGGATTTATAACATTTGGTTGTGCGCGTTTTCACCGCCAAATTGTAACACTGTTGGTGCATAAGAATTAACACTAGTACAAAAAGATTAATTTACACCTATTTTTTATTATAATTACACCCATTAAACACTAGGGATAAATAGCTTATGATTTACATCCGACTTTTATCAAATTGTAATAAAAAACGGGTGTAAATAAGTTCTTATCGTTCATATGAACATCCTAAGCTATTTTACACCCATTTTAATAAAACTCGGGTGTAATTACACCATTTTTTAATACAACAACACCCATTTTAATAAACATCGGGTGTAATTACACCATTTTTAAATACAATTTAACACTTTTTAAATATAATTTAAACCTTATTTTAAGGTAAAAAGGGGCATTCGGAGAATCGAACTCGGGACCTCTCGCACCCAAAGCGAAAATCATACCACTAGACCAAATGCCCTCATATGAAAAGTTTTAGTTTGTAAATAACATAGTTGGGACAAATGTTTCGTGGAAAAAAATTGAAGTACATACCTTATATTTTTCCCATATGTGATCACTAAACAAGTGAAAGACAAGATTTATTTGATACTGGAGATCCGTATTTCACTGCACATTTAAGAATTCAATCCAATTAATCAGTCAAATGGGGCACCTACAGATTGTGTACACGGAAATCCCTTTGAGATTTGATAATCATAATTTTTTCCCTTGAGCTCATCATATGTGTCAGAAGCTAACTCAATTGCATCAATAACAGTAAAGATCCCTACTAATAGATGTGAGTAGAATAAAAAATGTACTCGTCTTCCTTTTCTCCACGGAGCATCTCTGCTCTAGCACTGTCTATGACTTCCCATGCATACTCTCATATAAAACTTCCAGCTCGAATACAGGGTAGCCAAACAAAGATCCAAATAAAGGCACTAGAAATAATCATAGAGGCATTAAGAAATAACCATATAGCTTATGAGTTTGTAGCTTAAATGGAAACAACCAACTATTAAAGACTTATGTGAGACGATGATGACAGAGTTTCAATTCTCCTCCGATCTCCGAGGTAATCCAAAAAATTAAGTAATGCTAGATAAGTTACCTGTCTTTAACCTACATCAACCCCATAAACATATGATGCGCCATACTGAAGTAAGCAGTCAGTAAATCCTCCAATCGACAGCGCAGAGAATCAAGTGCCACTTTGCCAACAACATCAACGCCAAGCTGTTCAATGGCACCTACCAGCTTATGTCAAGCTCTGTTTAGATATAGAAAACCAAAAAAAAATCTTGTTTGTTAAAGTTGTCGTTGAGAGATTATTTCAAGTGAACAGAGATTGGTGACTTCACCTACATACATATTTGGGAACTTCAGCTATTATCTCCACTACAGTTTTCTCAGAAATAGGAGTACCGGCTTTAATCACCTTCCCTTTCACATGTACTTTTCTTGCACAATATATGTTAAATACTGCAATGAAACAAAATCCTAGATAACTACAAATAACAATGTCACACGAAACATCTGCAAAAAGGAGAATCATAGCTTGGCCACCGTGCCTTGAGTCCTTACATTATTGCGAAACAAAATAAAACAAATAGGGTATTCGAAAACGAATTGCGAAAAAAAACAAAACAAAACAAACATTTTAAATTAATTAAAAAGGGGAAATAGAATGCGTTGTGGATGATCGACACAAGGAATTTATTTTAGTGAACGATTGTGATTGTCAAGTTTCCAAGTGCACAAAGAGAACTCAGTGCCTCTTCTCTAAATCCAAAAGTAGTAAGAGACTGAAGATCATGAAAATCCTCTCTAATTATGAAGTATGATGCTTGAGTGCAAGAACCTAATTGCCTCAAAACTCTAAAACTAGGTTTTTACGAAGGTGAACGATAATGATGATATATGATTACCTTGAAATTGTTTGGTAAAATTCCACAACCCTTATCGATGACTTGAAACCATTCTTCACCGGAGTCTTTAAGAGAGATTTTGATGCTGGTGGCGCCGACATCTAAGCTATTTTCATTTTTCACTTCCCTTTCAATCCAATCCATCACATAATCCTTCACCTTCTTACCTTCCCCAACTGCAGTTTGACCACAACCTCATTATTATGTTTCCACCACCAATCCCTAACCGGATTACTCGCTACCCCTTTCACATTCCCCTTACCATCCTCAATACTAACCACATCCCTCACACTCTTCACACTAGCCTTATCCAAAAGCTCAACATCAATCGGCTCCGATTTCAACCGAGCAAGTCCAAAATCTCCAATTTTAGCAGCAAAATCACAATCTAAAAGAATATTACTAGGCTTTATATCACCATGTATAACAGAAGGATCAAAAGAATGAAAACGGCACCGTTTTGGGTCCGACGAAAACCCTAATGGAGGAACTATATACAGTATTTGAAACTTCGAAGAAAAGAAGAGCTTGTTGTGAAAATCCCATTCGCCTTGCTGAGATGAACTGTCCATGAGCTTAACAGCGATTGGTTTTGAAGAGAGAGTGTCGGAGAAGACAATGCCTAAGCCTCCATGGTTGAGTGGAACTTAGAAGGAGTTTGTAGCATGGGGGGAGGGATTAGGAGAACTGGTGCGGTGGATTGATAACGGAGCGGTGCGTTTTTCCAGATGCGACAGAAAAGGAATATGAAGAAGGGGAGGATGGTTAGTAAGACGGAGATTGCGGTGAACTGTGAATCGTCTCTGGTTTCAAATGCGATGAAATTGGGTGTAGATTGAAAAAGAACGAGTTTCGTTAAAAAAATTTATGCGGTTTGTTCTTCAGTTTTTGGTGAAACGGGTTTAAGTGGTTTTGTGAGTTTCGTTGAAAAAGATTTATAAATTTGTTTAAATTAGGTTATTTGTCTATAAATGTTTCTAATAAATTAGATAAATTTCATATTAAGTTGTTAATTTGTTTAAATTATATTATTTTATTTGTATAATAACTTTGTTATAAATTTAGACTCATTCATATTAATTTATTAATAATGCTTAAATTATTTATTAATATATCATAGATCATGTATTTTAAGTTATAAAATTAAATAAATTTTTTAAATTATATAAATTTACATTCATTTTTTTAGTTTAAAAAGAGTAATTGAAATTTAATTATAATAATATTTTTAATTTAAACCCATTTTTTTAAAATAGGGGGTATATTGTCTCATGATAATACTTAAAATTATACTTAATTTATAAAATTGTCATCGTTTTTTTCATTTACACCCTTTTTTCGTATATCCGGTGTAAGTTTGAAAATTACATTGTTCTTTTTGTACTAGTGAAAGATGATAGGAATAATAAGAGAATGATGGCTACCAAAAGAGTGAAAGAAATAAGAATTGTTGTTATAAATGACATCTACCACTAGTCTATTTATACAATGAGAAAATTGTCACATAGGCCCTAATAAGGTAAACTTAATAACTAAGAAAATTATACAAACTAGAAAATACTAAAGTACCCTTCAAACTAAACTTAACAGTTACGCTAACAAACTCAACACCAGAACATCATAAGCTACACATACTTCTGGAGGCAACCTCAGAAGCTTCTACTTCTGACTCACAACCTTAGAAGCTTTACTGCTTCTGAACAACTCTGCTTCTAAGTAACAACATCAGAACTTCTGATTCTAACATTAGCTTCTGAATATGAATTACTCTTCAACACCATCCCTTAATTCATATTCTGCTAACCAAAATCTACAACACCAATTCCATCCCTCAAACGGATAAGGTGTCCATTCTTGACATTTTTCATCAAAATATTTGTAAGTTTCTTCTTGTTGCTATAGTGTGCAACTCCATTCAGAAATGCAGATTTGTCCTTGAAAACCCATCTGACGCTGATGGTTTTCTTCTCTGTTGGAAGCTCATTTAACTTTCAAGCCTTGTTTCCTTCTAACACCACAAGTTCTTCTTTCATGGCATTCAACCACACTTTCTTCTTGAGAACTTCTCCAATATCCACTTGTTCAAAATCTCCTTCTGATTCTGGAACCTTATCTTCGTCTGGACTTTCTTTGGAAGTTTGACTTCCACCAGAAGTTCCACCTTTTTTAACTTCTAGACCTTGTCCAGAATCATCACCTTCAAAAGTTCTTCCTTCAGAAGGTCCACCTTTAGAGTCATGATTACCACCAAAATCATGATCATCTCCAGAATCTTGTCCTCCATAACCTACGTCTTCAGAGTTTTTCCTTCCAGAAATATGATCACCACCAGATTTTGGATTCTCATCAAAATCTAGATCAGAATCAGATTCACTATCTGACTCATCTTTAGAGTCTCCAAAAGATTCTTCATCTTCTGACTCTAGATCTTCTTTAGAACTTTTAGGTTCTTATTCATCTTCAGAAGCAGAATCTCTTTCAGATTCTGACTCGTCTTCTGATTCTCCTTCAGACTCATAATCACCTTCGAATTCTGACTTGTCTTCAACTTCAGGGTCATCTTCAGAGTCATCTTCTAACTCTGACTCTTCTTCCGAAGCCTCGGATTCTGACTCATCTTCAAAATCTTCAATGTCATTTTCTAACTCTGACTCATAAAGAAACACTCCTTTAGAATCAGAATATTCAGAGTCATCTTCTTCCCCTTCAGAATCAGAAAATGATAACCTCACAGGTTCCTCATCAGATTCATAATTCATCAATAGCACAGGTTTGTCATCAGAATCACCTCTGTCTATTTTTGCTTCTTCTTTGTTTGACCAACACTCTTTAGCAAAGTGGCCAAACTGCTTACAATAGTAACACTGAACCATTCTCTTGTCATACTTCTCCTTTTCCTTCTGATGTTTCTCATCAGAATATAAGACTTTTGACTTTTGAGACCTAGCATGTTTTTTCAGCTTCTGGTCCTTGTTGACAAAAGAAGCCTTCAGAGCTTGCTCAACTTCTCTCTCATAAGTTCTTTCGGTCAGACGCAACTCTTGCGCCTCTAAACTGCTTTGCAGCTCTTCTATTCTCATGGTTTCCAGATCTTTAGAATGTTCAATTGCTACAACAATGTAATCAAATTAAGGAGTAAGTGGCCTCAATACCTTCTCTATGATTACTTGTTCCAAAAGGGTTTCTCCACAAGCCTTCATCTTATTAGTGATCAGAATCACTCTGGAGATATACTCTAAAACCTTCTCGTTGTTCTTCATGTTGAGATTCTCATATTGCTTTCTCAAGGACTGAAGTTTTACCTTCTTCACATATGCGCCACCACCGTAACATCTGACCAGTGTGTCCCACGCCTCCTTTGACGTCATTGAATCAGCAATTTTCTCAAACACGTTCACATCCACACACTGATGGATGAAGAACAACACCTTATGATCTTTCTTCCTCTTGTTTCTCTATGCAATTCTCTCTTCTTCTGTCGCATCTTCTACAACCGGAATATACCCATCAGTAAAAAGCTTAAGAACATCTTGAGCCCCAAATAACACATGCATTTGAATCATCCATTTGTTCTAGTTCTTGCCATCAAAAACTGGAAGTTTGGTACTCATATTGCCATTTTCGTTCATCTTCAATCTCTTAGAGTACACTCAGAAATAAAATCAATCACACAACACAAATCCACGTTTCACTTGTGTTTCCCTATGTTTCTAACTGGAGCTCTAGATACCAATTTGTTGGTGCAAAAGAATTAAAGATGATATGAATAATGATAGAATAATGAGAGAATGGCGGCTACCAAAAGAGTGAAAGAAATAAGGATTGTTGTTATAAATGACATCTACCACTAGTCTATTTATACAAGGAGAAAAATTGCCACATAGGCCCTAATAAGGTAAACTTAATAACTAAGCAAACAATACAAACTAGGAAATACTAAAGTACCCTTCAAACTAAACTTAACAACTATGCTAATAAACTCAACATCAGAAGCTACGCATACTTCTGGATGCAACCTCAGAAGCTTCTGCTTCTGACTAACAACCTTATAAGCTTTACTGCTTCTGAACAACTCTGCTTCTGACTAACAACATCAGAACTTCTGATTCTAATATTAGCTTCTGAATATGAACTACCCTTCAACAAACACTATATTTTCTGCTATTATACTCATTCTGCAGAATTACATCAACACACTTGGACCAAACAGCTGGTGAGTTGGGGCATTCATTTAAAATTAACTGATTTATTCAATTATTTTAGTTGACATGAGTAACAATGAATATAATGAAAAGTTAAACTTACGTGAAAATAAGAATACACCATACATAATGAGGAATAAAACCTAACTCAAAACTTGTAAAAAAAATGCATATAATATCATATAGTGATTAACTTATCTTATCTATGAACGTGATTCATTCTAAATTACTATTAGTATTCTTAAAACAACTCTAAAAGGTCGCTCAAAAGTCAAAACTGACCAAACATCAGTGTTGTGCCCATTGAATATCATTGATGTTGGTACCTTCCTTCACCATTCATAAAGTGGACTAATTTCCTTCAATTTCTCGATTTGTTGAACTGTGAGCTTGATGGGTGCAAGTGTGAGTGGCTAAAAAGTCCTACATTGCTTATGAATGGGTGAAATGTTGGATTTATAAGAGAGATAACTCATTTATTTAACATCTTAAAGGTTTTAGGTTGAGATGTTGAGTCTCCCTCTCTTGTGATCCTAGAGCACTTGCCTCATTGATCCTCCCACTCTCCCAGACTCCCCAACTCTGGTATCAAAGCCGTAGTTCAACTTGGTGGGACAGTGGGAGTTGGATCTGGTGTTGGATATTGTTATAGGATATGGGGAACTTACGCTAGTGGAGGATATTCGGTGTTGGATCTTGTTATAGGATGTGGAAAACTCACACTTGCGGGGGAGAATATTGTGTGCAAGTGTGAGTGGTTAAAAAGTCTCACATTGCTTATGAATGAGTGAAATGTTGGATTTATAAGAGATTATTCATCTATGTTAGGTTGAGATGTGGTGTCTCTCTCTCTCTTGTGGTCTTGGAGTATTGGTCCCATTCGTGCTCCCGACTCTTCCGAACTCCCCAACAAAGTTGAACCGCCTGTCAATTTCATCCTCCCTAGCAAACCTTTCAATATCAAACCTAATAGACGTGTGGTACATATCCTCTTCCACTACCAATGCATTCAAAACAAAATAAGGCTCCAAACTAGCACTAGTACAAGCACTGAAACTTGAAACATTAACCTCCTTCATACCCCATAAGCAAAACAAATTCAGAATCCCAATATATCGCTTTTCCATACTCCTATTCACCCCAACCCCATCAAACTTATCTCGAATCCCATTAATTAGCCTATGCTGCAATGCATATATCCTCTTCTCATCATACTCCATCTCCTTCAAAGTCACCTCACAAGCAACACCCATCCCAACCACCAAAGGCGTAGGCAAAGTCCCGCTTCGAATCCCCTTCTCTTGTCCATCACCATTCATCTAAGGCTCGACACAGATCATATGTATCCTTTTAAGATACAATGCTACAACCCATTTTGGCTCATAAATGTTATGACCACTCAACAATATCAAACTCACATTCCACTTATCGAAAGCAACATGGATTTTCTCTAAATCTTGGTATTAAACAGAACATTAAACTCCTTACAAATTTTTCCAATTTCCTCCAAAGGTTGAACAACACCAAATGACCAAATTCATTGTTAACTTCCATAACTGAAACAAGTCCAGTATATAGTATAACTGATCCCTTAAGCTTTTCCAAATTAACCAACTCGTCCACGACAAGAATCAAGCACCACTTGTTGTTAGTACAACTTCACCATTAGATGTTTTGTATGATGTCAAAACTAGGAAAATTTGTCATTTATGTATATTGGACGGTATATGTAACGCCCTGTTTTTATTAATATTATATTATATTAACATTTTCGAATTACCGATCGATATTTATCTTGCGACGAGAATATTCATATTAATTAATATATCTATTAATTTATCTGGCGACGTTGTGTTCGGTCCGGGTTTTATTCCGTTCGGTTCGGTAAAATACTATTCGGATCCGATATTTAATTCCCCGGAATTATTTCAATTGATTGGATTAATAATATTGGTAGATATTATTAGTGTGTTAATTTATAAGAATAAATTAGGAAGGATTGGGTTTACACCTTAGTTTACTAGTAAGGTTATCATAAAACCACTTTCCTCATTTTCTTTCCATCCAAACACTTTCCTTGTTTTTCTTCCAACTTAACACACCAAGCCAAACAAGAGTAAGAGAGGAAGCTAGTAAGGAAACAACATTATAAAACTCTTTCCTTTGTTTTTCTTCCCATTTTTCCAACAAAACCAAAATAGAAACTTGAGAGGAAAAAGAAGGGTTTTGTGAGGAGAAGAGCAAGAGGAGAAGGAGAGGAGGAACATGAGCAAGCTTGAGGATGGGGTCTTGAAGAATCATCATGAATCAACCAAGCTTCCATGGTAAGGGGTTTGATTTCTCCATCCATATTGTCAGGGTTTTGATGATATATTTTGTAGATTTGGAAAAAATAGATAGGTTGATTTATGAACTTTGAGTGAATGATTGATCAAATAACTTAGAGAAATAGAGTAAAGAGTATGGTTTATAGGGGTTTATTTACTAATCTAATTTTGGAATGGAAATAGAAAAGAAAAACATATTAGTATAATGGAAAAATAAGAAAATAGAAAATGAAAGAAAACTGTATGAGAAAAATAAACGCAGGGAAAAGAAAACAAAAATTAATGGAAGAATGCATATGGGGGAGGTGCTCACCTCCAAGTGTGGGGAGGCAACCCCCTTGCTTGAGGCCCTCGCCTCCAAGCTCATGCATTGTAAGGGACGATTGTCCCATTTGGTAATGGGAAGGAGACGGATTTTCTGTTTTCCATTTTGCTGTATGTTGCATTTTGCTGTTTTCTGGTTTTCTGGTTCCTGCATAATTTTGCAAATAGGTTCAGTCTGTTTCAATTTCATTATTTCCATATACTACTAGTTAGTATTAATAAAATTTAATTAGGACACAAGTTAGCCGATTAAATTTAGAACCCGATTATGTTCCGATTTTCTGATTCTGGTAAATTCGACGACAGAGCAAGTTGCTCCGAATTCCACGAAAATTGACGTGCTAGCTAAGTTCGATGTGTAGAACGTAGTGGTGAGGTTAGTTTTTAGAAATTACGAGTTTTTACGAGACGACCCGAAATAAGCCAATTTACGGTAAAATTGAATAGGATTGTGTTTTAGTAGATTTAAGGCACGTATGGACAATTCGTTTTCGACGTTGACGATTATGATTAATACCGGTTATTAGGAATGGCTTTCGCGACGATTATTGACGTTTTGACTATTGTTCCGTTTTTGGAATTTGGCGAATTAATTGATAATGATGCGGTGTGAATAAACATAATGTTTGCGACGGTGTATTTATTAATGAATACTTGATGATATGCGATGTAATGATATATGTCTTTTGTACATGAAGATGTGATGATTAAATTGATGTTGTTAATAAATGCTTTCGATTTGTGAATGCATGACTTTTGGTGAATTTATTAGTGATGTTTGCATAATGCAATTATGATGCGATGATATATTTATCTTGTTTTGGATAAATTATGGCGATGTGGGCTTTATGCCAATTTGGATGAGCGATGATGATGTTTTTGTGTTGTGTTGTTTTATTGTCGAGTCACATACATTTCATAAGCGAAGAGGGCTTTTATGCCAAGCGATGAGGGCTTTTATGCCGAGCGAAGATCGGCTTTATGCCAAGTGTCCCTAATTACGGACAAAGCGATGGGTACCACATGCATAACATAGTCGTGTCTCATGGAGTCCATTATGTTTATTTTGGAGTCTTTTAGTAATGAGTTTTATTTGATGGCTAATGATGAGTTTTGCGATGATTTAACTGGATGAAGTGCTTAATGCAAATAGGATGTGATGATGTTTGTGATGATATTGTGATGATGGGCTTTATGCCACAAGCGATGATGGGCTTTATGCAAAAAGCGAAGATGGGCTTTAGCCAATTTGTGATGATTTATTTATGTTGCTTATATTATTAGCATTATTTAATGTTGTTGGTTGATGTTGTTGTTTTAAGACTGTCGTGTTAATTAGTGATGTATTAGCTCGTGACGATTTCGTGGTGACGGAGGGTTATGTGTTGTTGCGATGAAGTATGCCGATGAGGTTATGACGATATAGTGTAATTTATACACATTAGAATAACGATCAAAGTAAGTGAAGTTTGGATACGTGTTGGAATGCACTTATTAACTTATATCCTTTATAATTCCAAAAATATATATTTTTTCTATTATGCCTTTAATTATATGTTTTGGAGTATCTCACCCTTTACTTGTTTCGCCGTTAGTCGAGTCGGTGTCGCTCTGATACGTAGCACTCGGGGGGAATATTTATGTTGTCTTGTTGTTGTTCTTTTGGTGTTGTTCCTTTATGTATAAGAATTATATTTTATGAAAACATGATTTATTAAGGAAGTTTAATAAAGAAGATGTTTTGATGTTTATGAATCAAATTATGTTTTCCGGCGATGCTATGTATATGAGATTTATACTTTAAAACAAATTGTTTAAAGTGAGTTATTTTTGAAGGTGTGATGCCTCAGTATTTAATCTATGAAATTTTTAAATTACTCTGATTTTTGCATATTAAACTTTGGGTAATATTGGGGTGTTACAGTATATTTATGTCTCATGGCACTCATTTTCACTAGATGTCTTAGGAATTATTAAAAACTATTTTGAAATTGACCAAAGTCTTAAAAAATATGTTTCTGCACAATTTTTCCTTGCATATGTCGGCACATATGGGTTTTAAGATGCACATGAAACTCAATATTGAAGCTTATAGATTCTCAGAATCACAGGCCGCCACATGAATTCATATAAGCCGACACATACTGCAACTTTCAAATTTTTCATTGCATGTGCCAGCACAAATGATTTTAAGGTCGGCACTGTTATACAATATTTAAGCAAAAAAGCTATTGCCTTGCATAGGCCGAAACATTTGCCCCTTCATGCCGACACATACAGCTGGTTTTTGACTTATGCGTCAGCACATACGAATTTCACGTCGGCACAAACTGTTTGATTGGGCCAATTGTTCAATTATTTTTAATTCCGAAAATTACTTATTTGTATCTAAACTTCCATAATTACAAATACATCATTCATGCATCATTTTAACTCAATGAAACTATAAACATATATTGCATTTTTTCTTCACCTTCAACCTCCAACATATGCAAACACACTGATAAATCACACATAATCATCTTTTGTCAAGGGGCCATCTAGGCGAGATTTGATAACGTCCAGTTAGGTTCTTGTATAGCCGAGAATATTGGGTTGAGATTTGCAGGGGTTACATCCGGAAAAATCGCGGATTTTTCCTCCAAGATCTTTGGAAGATATGAAGGTTTTTCGTGCAAGACATTCAAAAGAGGATTGTGACCTAGTGAAAAGCCTTCGGAGTTTGGTATCCAAGGAAGTAGCGATAGAACGCCAAATCAAATTGAAGTGTCTTGTGTTCAATAGTTACAATTGATTATGCACATAAGAGATTTGGAGTTTGGCACCCAAATGAGTAGCAAGATTTGATAAATCAATTTGCATGCTATTGTATCTTGGTCTTGCTCAACTCAAAAGAATAAAATGTTTAAATCAACAACAAACGGTTAAAGTTTGTAGGGTTAGGGTTTGTAGCGTTGCTCTTGGAATACTTATCTTGTAACGACTTTTTGCATAGTAAGAAATCATCCTAATTCTAAAACTGGAATATGGAGAAGATGTATCCATAGCGTAGATGATTGGAAAACTTCCTAAACAAATCGTCATGTCTCTTTTTCTTATCTTTTTAATTGCTTTATTATTCATTAAGAAATTTTTCAAATAACATTAGTTAAACATTCTACTCGTAAGAATTTTTCCATGGTTATTTTGCTCTAAATTAGGTGTTGCGTTGCTTATAATCACTTTTGATTATAAGTGTTTTTTATATAAACACAACTCAAAGGAAAATTTTGAAAATTTGGTCGCACACCAAGTGTTCGACAAATTGCTTTGTTCGTTGTTATTTCTAGTTACCATTGGAAATTATATTACTAGTTGTGAACAACCCTTTACATAATATGTGCTTATGCATTTTGATAGTTTTGTATGATAGCAAATATATGTGTTTGATTTTCTAACTTGATCCTAAATATATGTGTGCTTGTCCTAACATAATAACATGCATAAGAATGGTCAAAGTATGATTTTGATCATGTACAAACCTCTTGGGTCGATGCAAAAATCCATGCATCGATACATATAACTAACTGATTTCACAAATGCAATTTTCCTTCAGTATGGGTCGACTCATACGAGTTTTATATCGATACATGTCAGTTTGATGGCTCAAAAATTCAAGCTTTACATCGACACATATTGATATGGATCGATTCATATGAACATCAAAAATTGAGATTCACCTTTGCTTGTTGTTTGTATCAATACAAGATCCTTTGCATCAATTCATATCAGTTATTTTATTTTAGAAATAAATCTCATACAGTATGCATCGATGCATACATGTTTTGTATTGACACATACAAGAACTGAGGTTTTGGATTCTTGCATGTCTTAGATTTTGCATCAATTCATAAGTGCTTGTATCAATACATATTTTACTTGCATCGACTCATCTGTGCCATGCATCGACTCATGCTTTATTTAGCTTTCTGGAATCATTTTAATAATAGTATGTATTGATACATAATCGTTTGTATCAACTTATACTTAACTCAATTCTCTGGAAACAATTTTAGTACAATATGCATCAATACAAAATCACTTGTATCAATACATTCAGTGACTTGTGTAGACACATATGAAGTTTGTATCGACTCATACTTAACTCAACTCTCTAAAAACAATTTTAGGACAGTATGCATCAATACAAAATCACTTGTATCAATACATTCAATGACTTGTGTTGACACATACGAAGTTTGTATCGACACATAAGTCTGTTTTTCTTCTAACAAGTTTTTGTTTCCTTATAAAAGAAAAGTTTGGCAGTGTAGTTTAACAGGTGTCACAAATACAATTGGTGAGCATCCATTTTTCTGAGCATTAGAAACCTGAAAGAGACTTCATCTTCATCATCTTCTAAATCTCCTTGGTTCAAGAACATTGACACATAGTCATCATTGTTTATTGGATCAAGGGATCAAAGAGATAACATTCAGTGGTATGACCGGTGATCTAGCTGAGTTGAAGATTCAGAAGGGGGTTTCGAGGAAAAACCAGAAGGTTTGTCCAGCAAGAACGGAGGTGTTCTTGTGGGTTTGTTAGTCACGATTGCACATGGCAGATTCAGCCGTAGCGTAGGGATTGGAGATCGGGGTGATTTTAAAAACAGGTCGTGGAAGCAGTGAATTGTCTGTGAATCTTGCAGGTGTATTCTTGATCAGCTCAGATCAAGAGAAGGTTCATACAAGAAGAAGAAGAAGATATATGGGATTTGTTTTTCTGTCTTTGTATCGCAACCTTGTAAATAATTTTCAGCATATTGATAAAGAAAGTTCTCAATTCCAATTTGGAAATTGAGAGGGAGACGTACCCACACGCGAGGACAATAGTGGGGAACTTCCTTACCAAACTGCTTTGCGTATCGTACTCTTTCTCTTTCTCTCTTTACTTTTACAATACGTTTGTGATTCAATTGGTGTGCAACTTTTCACGTTCATTGATACAAGGTTGGAAGAAACTCTTTATCAAAACTCTATTGCCATTGATCATTGAATAAGCATACTCCAACTGTTTGACAAAAGTGCTAGCTTGACTTTATTCATTGGAAATAGTGTCATAGTGATAAGTGCATTAATTCAATATAAATTATGTGTTAATTCATCTTATTCATCTCAATTAAAATCCAGCAAACTATCGCATGTCCGGTTTTCTAGTAGCTGGTTCATAATAGATGGAAGTCAATTCAGGACCGTGTGTCGCTTTCCACAGTTTTGCTATTAACTCTTATAAATAATTTTAAATCCGTGATAATAAAAGAGGTGATCTATTCACCCCCCTCTCGATCACTTGCCACACCGTCTAACACTAGTAACTTGCTATAACTGAATAATATTATTGTCGCTACCACGAAAATACTGATGCAAATAGAGTCACCATCGAACGTTATTTATCTCAAAGAAGGGAAATGAAAACATCGAGAAAACCTAAGAAATGGAAAGAACCTAATCTCGCGATCAAGAGAATGGTACAGAAGTTGATTATACAAGAGAAAGGCATTAGAATCCCTCATGTATGTGGTATTCCACGGATCCTCTATAGTTGTTCTAAATCAAATGGTCTATTATATCTAAAGCTTACTCGCTAAGAGAATGCATTAGAAAATTAATTAAAGAGAGAAACAAAACAAAAGTTTTTTTTATTATTGTACTCGCTTAAATTTTGCAACATAATTCCTATATATCCTGAAAGAAGCAGAGCATTGTAGTTATTTTTTTTAAAAAATGATATGTTGGTATTTTTTATGGGTAACAACCCTTTTTGAAAAGCTTTCAAAAGAAAAATCCAACCAGAAAAAGAAGTTTCAATTTGTTGTGTGTTTTGATGTAGATACTAGTAAATGGATTCCAATGGAGAGGCACTTACTAATTCTCCACTTATTTGTGAAAATATTTGTGATTTGAACCACACTAGAGACTATGAATGAAAAAAAAAAACAAGGTTGGGAATGTACTCTCACCATTTTCCATTTCTTAATGCTCGTGTGAAATATGCCTTAATGCTCGTGTGAAGTATGGTTCTCATCTTTATCTTTTAGATGCTTTTAAATTTGAAGAGGAAAATGAACTTTTCTGTTAGAAGCATGCAATGCAAGAAACTAAAAAAATAAAGGGATCTCAATCTTACTCATTGTCATGCAGGTGGCCCTAAGATTAAGATCAAGAGAACTCTACTTAATTGTTATCATGCTTGGATATTAATCCTAAGATTTATCTCAATTTAAATCTTAACCAAGATTAAATCAAGATCCTAAAGGTGCGTGATAAACATAAGATGAATACGTAACAAGCAATAGGCAAGTGATTATCAAAAAATATCAAAAGAGGCTCCAAAATAGTAATGGACCACTTAAACAAGCCATAAGTGCACATTTGATCAACACATCATGAAAAGTTCCCACATAAACATGTTATCAATACAAGCATGTACAAGATATCACATAATCCTAAATAAGAAATAGGATAAATGCGTCATCAAGACAAACATGTATAAGAGATATCACAATGATCCTAAACAAGCAATATTATAAACATGTTATCAAGACAAACATATATGAGAGATCAAAGAATCCTAAACAAGCAATAAGATAAATATGTTATCAAGACAAACATGTATAAGAGATCACAAAATCCTAAACAAGTAATAGGATATCAACGACACAAATTAGTGGTGTGTGAAAATAACTCAAGAATATATACCTATACATGCAATAGGTAAACACAACCAGTAAATGTTTCAAGGTGAAAGAGTATCTAAACATGTATTAGATAACACAAAACAAGTAAATGTCATGGAAAAGGGACAAAAACAATAAACTAAACAAGTATTGGGCAAACATGTGAACATGCATCACAATGAGCAAAAGCACATTAATAGAACAAGGGATAACATCTAAACAAGTATTAGGTAAAAAGGGTGAACATGCAAAGGCATGGTGTGAGAACACTTAAGATAAAGGGACATAAACAAAATTAGGTAAAATTTGAACATGCATCACATATCAAAATTATTTAAACAATTAAGAAAAACTCAAACAAGTATTAGGTAAATATGGATCATTACCAACAAGGTAAGGATCACAAGACTTCAAGAACATGTGACTTGAAGATGAAGATCTAAACATGTGTTAGACAAAATACCAATTTGAACATGATTCCAAATAATAAACAAGTAAACAAGATGAATTTGAATCAAAGGAAACAAACAAGCATCCAAACACTAAGTGTATAAACATACCAACATGCAAACTAAGAAGGTGAACAAGTAAATACATTGAACAAGTATCAAGTAAGAGAACAAATTTTCAAGAAATAAATAACAAGTAGTCACATTCAACAAGTATCAAAGAAGAGAACAGATATTCAAGAAAGAAGTGAACAAGTAATCACATTGACCAAGTATAAAAAAAGAGAATAAATATTCAAGAAAGAAGTGAACAAGTAATCACATCGAACAAGTTTAAAAAGAAGAGTGAACAAGTGTAAGACATGAAGGTGTTAACAAGCATCACAAAGATATGAATAAGTATCACAAGTAATAGAACATGAATCAAAGTGTTTGAACAAGTGTTAAAGATGTACAAGTATATAACAAATAATGAACATAATAAAAATATGTGAAAAAGTATCACAAGGTTTGAATAACTATTAAAATATTCTAATAGCTCACTCAAAATTCAAATATTATAATTAAAGTCACACACACTTGAATTTTATGACATAATATTTATACATTGTTATATTTATACATCATTAATTAGTTTCAACAAAACAAAAACATAAGATAGATTTGATATAATACTACATAAAGAGTTTGATTTTCATGTGTGACACCCCTAAGTTAAACCATTCAAACTGCACCGCGAACACCTTTATGTTAAACTAGTTAAAAAAATTATAAAATCTTATAAATACTACATTAAATTAGATTAATTCTAATAAGTTGTCAAAAAAATCTTAATTTACTATCTATTTAATTTTGTTGAATTAATAAAAAATAATATTAAATATTTAAGTTTTAATTTATTATTATAAAATAAAATATATATTTTTTTATAAAATAAAATAAAAAATAATAGAATTAGACACAAATAATAATGCATTATATTTTATTAGTTAGATGATTACAAGTTGCCTGCCTTTTAAGTACTATCAAACTCACGACCACTATTTCCGAACATCACGCCTATACCGTTGGGACGCTGCAACTATGCTTCTCAAATTTAGCACACATTATATTTAGTACTTATATTTTTATTTTAATATTTAATTATTTTTTTTCTGATTTTGAGGCCCTGGTTTTTTAAAGTCCTAGGTCATGAGACTAGTTGACCTGGTCCAAGGCCGACCCTGACAGTAAGTTCTAAATTTTTTTTATATATGTTAGATCAATGAGAGTGCATGTATACAAAATTATATAATTTAAAATAATTTAAAATAATTTAGATTATTATTCTCATATTATCATATATTCTTGTGTATAAAATATGACATATTCTAAGAAGATTTCAAAATGTATTCTAAGAGGTCTTATTCTATTATACTAAGATAAATATTATTCTCTTAATCTCAGAAAATATCATTTGATGTTTAGGTCGATATTGAAAAGACACAATAATTCTTTGGCGTGCAATAATATTGTGTTATTTTATCTTTAATAGTCCACTTTTGTCAGATCATAATATGAAGGTATAAGTAAATATCAATACGATTGTGTTATGAATGTACTTATGATTAAATGTAATTGCTCTTGTAATAGGGTAATACCTATATGTAATTATTATTCTTAGACCTACTTGGATTTATACAAATGAGTAAATCTTATGATATTTTGGGTTAGTGGGAGTTTATCAATATCTTTTTCATATGTTTTGGCCATTGATTTTTAAAATATTTTTCTCATATAAAATATGTTTATCTAAATTCATCTTTTTAATATAAAATATATTTTTTTTGCCTTATATGATTTGTTTTTTCTTTCGGATTCATTTATGCAATATTGAAGTTTACTTTTGTTTGTGAACAAGTGTTTTGACCATAACTAAAATTTTAGTATTAAAATTTATATGATTTTAATAATTAATTATTGTCATCTAAGTGGGAGAACGTTGGATTAATTATTTTAATTAATTAATCATGGATTAATAATAATCAATTATTATAAATTATTATTAATATTAATTATGACCTATTGTTATTAAGCATTTATTCATAAATTATTTAATTGGGTTATTGTCTCTGAATAGACCGTGATGAGTTTGGCCCATTTAGTTATGTCCAGTGAGAGGTCACTGGCCATTTAATTATTTAAGCGTTGCCTCAATAAACGATTAACATAGAGTTTGAAACCCTAGACAACAATGAACGTAGCAATCCTCTCGTATTCTCCGGCGACAATCTCTATAATACACCGACAATCTTTAGATTCTTACAAGATACACCATTCACATTATTTTTTATTACTCTTTAATATATAATATACTATAATTTGTGTCTATTCGATTTAGTTGAATTTATTATTTTAATCTTTTCATGTACTTTAGAATTGGATACCAGATAAAACCGTGGAGGTAGCAAGTAAAATATTCATATGAGATGTGTTTTGAAAGTGCACTTTCAAAAATTAAAAGACAAATTTAATTATATATAGTGGCTTCTCAATTCTCACCACTGAGAAAGACAAATTTAGTTATATATAGTGGCTTCTCACTTCTCACCACTGAGAGTGAGAGAAATAATACCTTTTTTATTGCTGTATACATTTTATTAAGTGGAAAAACATTTTAGCTTTCGTTTGTTAAATGTATAAGTATCTATCAGCACTTTGTTTTTCACTGGACTATTCCTTTCCTTTGGGCTAGCAATGGTCAAAAGAGATGGACTATGTCCTAAATCTGTGGTTCTTTGAACAAGGTTTCAAAACAACAATTGGTGTTTTATAAATCAGGGTATATTTGACTCTTTTTTTACCATTTAATTAAATATTATTTACATTTTTTGAAAAAATTAATGAAATTTTATAAAAATAAATAAATGTTATATAAATTATTAATTGTATATGAACACTTAGATACTCATAATTTCAACCAATCAAACACTACAATTCAATGCTACATCACTTTTCTATTTTATTTTATTTTAAAATAAATTAAAATTTTAAAATAATTTGCCCTAATGATACGTACTCGTACCCAACTTAAACTCATGGATACCAAGAGAATTTTACCAGTATTTATTTAAATACAGAATGTAGTACTGGGCTTTAGGTTAACTCACATTTATTGAAACAAAACCTGAAAAAGCTCTCACACTGTAAGAGTGTAAGGCTTCTCTCAAGATGCTCAAAAGGCAGATGGATTTCTCAATCATACAAGGTACACAATGTACTGTTTTGCATGTGTTTGGTGCAAAGACTGTGTTATAGTTGTAACAAACAAAACTTGTATTGGTACAATTCCAATATAGAGCATCATACATGATATCCTATTCTATACATAATACTACACCATCCAATTCAATATCCTTTACAGTTTGTCTGAGTCAGATCCATTGCAAATTTATACATCTAACTGCATACATGTAGATTGTGGTGTGCTATACAATATACAACTTTTGCAGTTTATCTGGACCTGTCAAATTAATAAACTCATCATCATGCCTTCTCAGGCACTTCGAGACGTGACTATATAACACAGGACATGGCAAACATGGTGCATGGAGAACCTACAACACTTCTCAATTCTTTGACAAGAATTAAGAAGCAAAAATTGCCAAGCTTAACACTATCGTTATGCTTGGCACTGAAGGGCGGAGATTCAGCTTCTGAGTCTTCTTCTTAGACCTTTTTTCGTCCTTGACGGAAGCTAGACCCCTGTAATAAAGTCAGACATTTGTCAGTCCATGGAAAAAGAATGCATCAAGTTTGATCCTTTTTTCAGGTAAAAGTTTTCTTTTAAAAGAGATGGTTAAAAAACGTACATTCAGTAGCTTCTGGTTTGGCTCAAAGGATCATAATCGTAGGCCTCGCCAGCTTTGACAAACCGGCCCTTCACGCGTCTTCGTACATCAGCTCTTTCCTTGCGAGAGGCATACCTCACTCTTTTGTCAAACCTAGAACATAATAACAATCAATGTTAAATCAGATATAAACACTATTTGAAGTTTTGAAACAAGACTAACTCACTCATTGTTACAAAATTACTTACTTGCGAGTCTTCTTCTTTTCCTTGTATCGCATAACAGCACTACAGCGGTTAGCAGATTGTAGCTGAAGCTCGTTCTCCGGACAAGTGTTTAACCAAGGAGGTTCTCCCATGAGAAACATTGAAGAAGCTCCACAATCTTGATAATCTCCAGCACAACCGTCTTCGTTGATACCAGAAAAAGAAAGACTCGATTGGGATTGCTTTGTCGTAATACAAAAGTTCGGTTCAGTTTTAGTACTCAATATCGAATCTGCAGATGCTGCATTGCTGCATGCTGGTTGCGCTGCATTGACGTGTCCAATCGATGAACCCTGAACATAAAAGTTAGATATAGAAATAAGTACTCTACTTAAAATTAAGTGCAAGCAATTAATAGATATGTCCTAAGTTGGTTCCTTAAGCTCACTCAAACAGTCTCACAAGTGCTTATGTCAGTAGATAAGTTCAAATAAGCCGATGGAATCAAATTTTAGAAAAACCAATGATGACAAGAATATAGTACCTCGGCAGCTATAGCATCTTGACAATTGGAATCTCCAGCAGACATGGCTTTTGCTCTGAATAAGCTGTTAAATCCACCATTTTCAAAAAGCTCTTCAGAATGAGTGAGGGCCATACCGAAAAGTTCATCATAGTTCTCCATATTTATATCCATTTCATCCATATCGAAATCACCGTACAAATCATCGTCATCTTCACTAATTTCAAGGCAATTTGTAGCAGGACAGTATAACTGGAGATCAACAATAAGTGTTAGCTACGTAATAATTCGACAAAATTATGAGAATTTCAATTATAAACAAGACATTATGACAACATAACATTCATATATACCTTTGGCGCACGTTCATTGGAAGAAGGTCCATCAGGGCGGTCGGTCATGTGCGGTTCTTTGCTTGATTCGGGCATTGAAGATGTACCGACGAAAGACTTATCCAAATCAGGCTGATCAGTAACTTTATCCGAATCAGACACATTCTGGTTTTTCGGATCAACCCAAGCACTTCTATTCTCATTAATACTCATGAAACCAAGTTCTTGCTCACAAGTAGTTTCACTTAGAGATGGTATATCCAACACAAAAGACCATATCGAAGACAGTTCCGCCGACGAAGGACATCCCGAGTAACAATTGATTGTTTGCCTCTTATGATTGGAAGACGCCGAGTTACCATGGCCTAACCAATCACAATTCTGACAAAGCGAAATCTTCTCTTCCGAACACCTAACCAAAGCAGGCTCTGAACTGCATCTCTCACATAAAAGTGTCCTCGAATGCCTTCGAGCAAGCGTATTCGCTGAATGAACATTTCGATCGCACGACAAACATAAACACGCTGCATCGGATCGGCAGTACACCATCGACCTCTGGTCTCCACAAAAATCACATATGTATCCCATCTTTTAACCAACTTTAGTCCAATAATTGTGATAAAAATAGCAAAATTCCAATACTGTGAATTCAGAATCTGCAAAAACACAATACAGTTAGCAATAATTTCATACCACAAAGATTATGGAAAATTGCAGCAAAGATCAAAAAAATTAAGAAAAAGTTCAAAGCAACTAAACATGTTTTATAATAAAATTATAGTACTCTCCAAATGAAATTTTAATTTTCCCCATCATCAAAACAACAGCAAAAAATTGAAAGAAGAAAACTTATTACTAAACTAAATTAAAAGTAACAGATCAATATTAAATAACTTAAAAATCATAAACATCATTAACACAAAATCATATACCTATAAAAACATGAACAGGACAATCAAGAACAGATTATTATCTAATTAATTCAAGAACCAAATAGCAAAACAACTACCAATCTTTTAAAATTCCCAAATTTTCATGCCTAAAAACAACATCAACTAAAAAAAAACATAGAAAAAGCACTAGAACTGAAACAAAACCTTAATATTGATGAAACATGAAAAGCAAAGAGGGAAAGTAAGTTAGTTACCTTAAGGAAAGGAAAACACAAGGACAAGATCTGTAAGTAAAGATAGAAGAAGTCTTAAAGAAGAAACAAGTGAACTTTATGGTGCAAGATAGATATTTAAGAAGACTTTTGTGTTGTGTTGTGTGTTTCTCTCTCTTTTGGAGTTGAAGGTTTTGATAGATAAGAGAGTAGGGAAGGGAAAGATATTATTTGTAGGTTAGATATTATTTTAGAAAGATGAGAGGAATAATAATGGAAATGGTGTTTGATGTGTGTGTATGGTTAAATTAAGGGTGACATAATCAAAAGTTGATAAAAAGTGCAAACAAAAAGAGTAAAAAATATATAATGGATGTGGGGTCATGTCCTTATCCTACTCAAAAGAAAAGTTTAGGACTTTCCTTTTGCTTGGTCCCTCTTTAATTAATAATATATATTTAACAGCTGCTATTTCTTTTATTATTATTTTATGCACTTTTTCTATTTGTCTTCTTCCCACTGCCATTGCACATTGCACATGGACATCCCTAGTTACTCACTTATTCTTCCTATTTTTATTTTACTATATTGTGTTTTTTATGTTATAAATATATATCTATATTATCAGTTTTTTAAAATGAAAAATGGATAAATATTATTCTATATATTTATAGTTATTAACTTATTTATTATTATTCAAATAACAGTTATCTACCAATAAAATTGGAGACGAAATTTTTTACTATAAAATAGATAATTTTTAAAATTGTTTTAAATAAAACAGTTAAACATAACATATTTATCATTTATCTTTGTTATTTTTAATTTTCTAAGAGCAAAAAGAATTAATCTTTTATAAATAATTTAAAATTTTATGCAATATTGCATCTGATAGACTATGCTAGGTTAATAATTAGATCTAAAAAAATTGTATAAGAAAATAATAAGATAAAATAACATTTTTACTTGACTAATGAATAGCACAAATAACATATAAATAACATATAAATAGTGCTAGAGTTCAAAGATAAATGGGCCTAAGCCACTTACAAATAACAAATAAGAAAAATTTAACGGAATGATAAATACATCCATGTAATTAGTAATAAAATTCTTCAAAAATACTGATGGCTTGTTAATTCTTGTAGACTTCTTAACGGTATCTCTTAAATTAATTAATATAATTTTTATAAATATTGATTTAGAAATGTAGTTTATTATCTTTTTGTGTTTTGTATAAATTCTATTATATATTAATCTTAATTTAAATATGAAATAAATGTTAAATAAATATTTAAATACTCATTGGAAGGTTGAACTTTGTTGAAAAGTGCATCACATGCTTGTTAAGGTGGACAAATGTTCTATGACTTTTTTTGATTCTTTATCTCTTTAAGATGAGATTTTTTAGAGTTTGGTGGTGGCAAGTCATTCTGGATTTTTGAGAACTTGGTTTCGTTCCCTTGCAGTAATTAATTACTTGCTTAATTGGCAAATTATTACTTAATTTCCATAACTAATTAGCTAAATTACATCTCTATCACAAACCCTGCCTACTTTGATTGATGTAATTACAGTAATTACTTACCTAATGTCGATTGTTTACGTGATCTTTGGCACTTTTTAAAAACAGTGATTGTATATTTACTGAATAAAAAACTAATTGAAGAGAAAATATGGTCAATAAAGAGTAGACAACTCAACAGACCAAATAAATATATAAGATTAGACAACTCAACTTTCATAACCTCCCTTAAGTCGTATTCTATAACCTCCACTGTATACCAATTATTTTGAATATTTTTGTTTTTTCTAATGGATAATGTATGAGACTTTAACTATTTCAATTTTTGTGTGTTGATAAATCTTTCCATTATACTAGAAGATATCAATATCATCTAACAATATCTTTGAAGATGTTATTAATTGGATCCTGGAGATCGTGAGTTGTTTTTAGAAAGAACATATTAAATATATGAATTATTATATTTATATGATTCACTAATGTAAAATTATGAATCATACGTGATATATCAATAATTTTCCTATCAAGTTTAAACTCATTCATTCATTGAATTTTTACAACCATGATCGTTTGCATAATTTTTTACACAACATTGATAAAACCCATATTGTTAGAAAAACTTCTAATGTAATAATCCATCCATTCTAAATTATAAGATATTTTGGAAAAAAATTGTCCCAAGTTATAAATTACTTTATAATTTCAATGCAGTATTAATCATATTTTTTCCAATATATCCTCTATTATTTATTTCTCTTTCATTTTTCTCTCTCATCTATAATTAGTGGAGGATAATATTGTAGAGTCATACATAATTTCTTTTTTTCATACAACAATGATTATTTTTCTTAATATGTGTGAAATACCCAACAATTATGACCTAAAAAAATAACAATCCACCAAATCAATCGCAATGTATATGTTTTATCATGAGTTAGAGTACAAACAATTCAAATTCAGATCCATCTCACGACTTCTCGTATCCCCTGTTTAAATTTTAGTGGGTTGTTATAACCACTCTAATATATAAAGAGAAAGTCTGCCATTTTCCCGATACAATTTAAATTCAAATTTCACGGAAATAAACATCAGTCAAATAAATAATAGAAACAAAGAGATAGAATTAGAGAAATGACACCAAAAACTCATCTAGGTTCGACCCAATGTTGGTCTAGTCTTTTACCCAAGTGATCTTCTTTAAATTTCACTATAATATTGAGTTTTTACAAGTTATAATCACGAGTCTTTGATACAATCGAATTAAGAAATTTTACACTGACTTATTCCTTACCAAAAGAGATCTTTTTCATGGGATGAACTCACGAACCGATTAGAGATTTTATAGGTTGATGTCAATAATTAATCAAAACTTTTACAGACTGAGTTCTATAACCAGAAAGAGATTTCGAATGGTTGATCTCAAGAAACAAACTCAATTCTTCAAGAGTATCACACTCTTGAAATAACAACAGTGGCATGACACCAATGCAACTCTTTTCTCATAAGTAGTGTTCACTCACAAGACACTAAGGCATCTTTGGCGAAAGAAAATATTTAAAGAGAGATGAGAGAAATAATTGTAAATAATTAGGAAAACTCTGAATTCTGGTGTGAAATGAAGTGAGGAGATGCCTTCTTTATACACAGGGAGAAAAATTGACTCAAAATGAAAATAATCCATGAGTCGAATTAGTGGTGAAATTGATTATGCTAATCGATTAAAGGCATCAAAAAATTGATTATTGTGGCCCAAAACGGAAAGTTTTGATATAGTCGTTACAAATCATTAAAAGACTTGTATAATCGATTATAGACTCGATTATTCATCATCTAATTGATTAGGAATATAATCTAACCGATTAGAAATTTTAAAAAATTCTTTTAATCAAGCAGAGAACCTCATAATCAATTGGCCAGGCCTTGAAAACATTTTATAGGTGATTTTCTTAAGTACATGGAGGCCTTAAAAGTATTTTAAGTGTGTGAGTTGCCTTAGATCTAGGAATTACTCTCCTACTTTCACAAGACTCTGGTCATTCAGGTAGACACGATTAAACGAGCTTTGACGCTTTCTCTCTTTCGCAACTTTGAAACTTTCAAGTTCCTATGTCAAATACACCTAGAGTGTCAAAACAGGTTACCTGATCTTAAACATGTCCTCCCTGACGAGCCTCAGACTTTGTAAGGCCGGGTCAAAAAATTCATGTATTAATATGGATCCAACAATTATCACTCAGGTCTGCCCCTTTACGAGCTTTGGGCTACCCTGTCCTAAACAAACTCCTTTTTTATATTAATAAAAATTTATTAAAACCTATAAAATTTATTATAAATACAATAAAAATTATATTATTTTAAATATAATTTATTTATAAATATTATAATATTTTTTATAAATACTATAATATATTAATGCATGTCTAAATTGTATAAAATAATACTCAAGTATTTAATATAAGAGTAACTAATAGAATGTGAGAAAATTGTGAATTAAAACAAAAAATAAATATTAATTTGAATATATTAATGTATAATATTTAAAAGAGAAATATTGAATAGAATAGAGATAAAACATAGTGAGGTGAGAAAAACCAATGTTTGGTTTTAGAGTGAGACGACATAAATATTTATATTTTTTTTTATGAATTTGTAGTTAAACTAGCATAACGGACTACTAGAAGCCCATATAGATTAGCCCTAATGGATGTCAGGTTTTTTAGGACTGGACTAAGAAAATTTTGAAAAACATGGACTCTAACTTTAAGACCCAAGCCTTATGAGGCTTTTGGGCTTAGCGGGTCGGCTCATATGGACTAACTTATTTTGACGACTCTATATACACTAATTATATAAGCACTTCATTTGAAACTTAAATCTTCTACTTGGTGAGACTTGATATATTTTCATGTTAATTACCATCATCAAAGAGTTGGAAAAATATCACTACTAACTTCAGCATTCATCAATGTTGTCATCATCACAACACAAGGACTATTGTCTTCATAAGAATTATAAATTTCATACCAACAAGCACATAGGTCCCCACTGATATCGTGGTATATTTCTTGATAAGTAGTTGACTCAAGCTTATCAGGTTACTTTCTATTGAAGGAACATATATAAAATCACTTATGATTGCTTCTTGTCAATCTTTCCTCTTCATACAAATGTTTCCCATACCCTTATGATTTTTCTGTTATCAACAAATTAATTTTTGTTGTCTGTCATGTGATTACTGCAGCCTATGTCAAGACATCATACATTATTTTATCTTGTGCCAAATATGTATTAGCCTTTAGTATGCATTATTCCTTGCATGTACAAATTATCTTCTTTTTGTTCCTAACATTATATTCTTTATTGAGTTAACAATCTCTTGCATAATGAAAAAACTTTTGGCAACAATAACATCACACTTCCTTCATATCCACCTTCCTTTTGAATTTCTTATTATGAGAGACACCATTATTTCTTTTTTCTCTTTGAATCTTTGATTTATATTGCCATCACCTTCATCATTCCATCTTTTTTTTCTTTTTCTTCTTCTTCTTCTTCCATTTTTCTTTCCCTTTTTTAATCTTTGAGGCATTTTCTTTCAATTTCTTGAATAACTTGGCTCGCAGAGCTTGTTTTATGACATTCTCAAAATTTCTATGCTATAATCTTAACTCGTGGGCCTCTAATAATGCTTTCAATTCATTAAATTTCATCTCAAACATGTGCTTAGATTCTTTGATTGTCATGATGATGTGATCAAATTTCATCTCAGACTCTCAAGACTTTCTCAACCTTATGCAATTTACTGATCTTCTCACCATGTGAATTAATTTGATTGGTTGAAAACACCAATATTAATAAGAAATTCACAGCTACCTCTCAATCATTCATCTGTGCATTCTCATATTGCTTCCTCAAAGATTGTAGCTTCACCTTCTTCAATTTATCATCACCTTCATATGATTTCTTGAGTGTATCCCACACATTCTTAGTTATTTCTTCCTCAATAATATTCTCACAAGTGTTTGGATCCATATATTTATTGATCAAGAATAAACATTTCTCATCTTTACTTCTCAATTCATGATGAACAATCTTATGTGCCACAGTCGCATTGGCTTCCAATGCATGCAAATCATCCATAATTTCAAGAGCATCTTGAAATCTGAATATAACCTTCATTTATGTATACCATATAATATAATGTTCTCCTTTTAACATTAGTATATTTGCAAGAAATTGATTAGAGATTGTGCTTCCATTTGCCATTGATGAAAGCTTGGATCAAATCGACGCTCCTAATACCCAATTGTTGGAATTACTTGATTCATACGTTAACAAATATAAGAAAATGTTGAAGGAATTTAGAGATATGCAAGGTGTAATTAGATAGAGAGATTTGAATTAATGATCTAGAAAGATACAACAATTAGCTATAGTATATATAGGTGAAAAATAACTAACTAACTGATTTATAAAAAATGTTAGTTTGTGTGTATGTGTGTGTGTGAGAGAGAGAGATATTTTAAAATTAAATTAAGTATAATATTAATAGTAGCTTTATGGGTTGATGAATATTCATCATCCATTGAAAAAATGGATGGATTTGATATATTTTATCTCTAATGGATGGACTTGATTAGTTTTTTTTTTCTAAAAGAAATCATACTTGTTTTGATCATTAATTACCACATGTTCTGGTTTGGACCATGGTCTAACCTACAGGGACTAGGTCACCCATATCCTATTATAATGGACGACTCAAGAGATGGACAATCCATGAGATTGGAGACATAATAGATGGGAAATCTGAGAGATGGGAAAGTATGGACTAATGCCTAATACACATAGAACTATGTTACTAGGTGTCATTATGTTAGGTGTTCTAAGAGATGGATACACCCTAAATACACACATAAGTCATAGTCCCTTTAAACAAATAGATAATAAGGATTTGCAAGATCCTTAGACATATGTCCTCTGAGACAAATGTAATAAATATCCAAGGTTATAGGTTCATGAAAAATCATATGACCTCATTATAAAATTCTAACAAATTCCTCAAATTAAAGTACACATTATTATTACTAAAAAGTCCACACTTACACTTATTACTGAGTTATATGTCAGAGTGTTTGAATGCCCTTCTTTCCACTAAGGATTACAACGAGAACTAGCCCCTTTCCACTAGGTCTTACTACTGAAACTTGCCCCTTTCACAAGGGCCTATGAGAAAAATTGGACCCCTTCTACCAATACTATGATGGAAACTGGAACCCCTTCCTTCAAGACGTACAACAGAAAGTTCTACCAAACACCATTGTCATCCTCTATCAATATGTCATTTATGTTGTGAACTTTAATTCTATATTGAAACTTCATTCAAATTTAAATTGATGAGATACATCTATTTTATCACCTATTAATTTTCACTCCATCTTTTAAAATCATGTCTATAAAACAAAAAATTTCATTGAAAAACACATTGTCCAAAAAAAATTCTGATAAAAGATTTAGGTTTACTTTATATAACATACATGGTGACGTCTTTTGTGAAAGACCTTAATAAAACTTTCACGTAAGAGATTTTTTCTCTTTTTTTAATAATAACGGAGATTATTTGCTATTTTAGCAGAATTATTTTTTTGTGAAAGTTAAAAAACTCCGCTATTTCAAAATAAAAATTACAGTCATGAAAGTTTTTTTTATTGTTCTCTAATATTTACGGGAGTTATTTTTATCGGGGTCAATAACTCCGCTAAGTAGTTGAAAACCAAAATATCAGAAAAACTTGCTCTAGGTGAGACACCTACTCTCATGGTATGCATATACACTATTGTCTCTTATTTGGTGTATCACATTTTGGCAAATGCAACAACAAAATAATGATGATGTAAGAATCATCCTTACACATCACATGTCATGGTCGGTTACATATGGACCCAATTATATAAATTAGGAAGCACAGTGGACTTAATTTAAAGTCATTGTATTATACATTTCTTTTATGCTTAAAATATATAAAGTTTTACAACTAAAAAAACAAAAATGATAAAAATAAAATTAAACTTATACATAACATATCATGGTCGGTTTATGGACAATTATTACATTTAAAATATAGGGCACTAATATCTATTTTATTTCCTTGATTGCCCTTAGCCTATGATATTTTTGTCATCAAAAGTTGAAAAAGTCTTTGCTGACTATGATAAAGAACATTTAGAGACTTAAGAAGGTGTATTAAAGGATCTATATCGTATTTATCTAAGTGCAAAAATGATTTGCGCACTAAGTGAAGATTTTGTCTTGGTTGGGTGTTTTAGTTTCTTATATTTGCCTTACGTAGCTTGCTATTTTGAAAGGAATGTTTACCAGCAAAAATACAACCCTTCCTTTGACACGTCGACAGCAAAGATGAACAACTTTTATTTATTTATTATTATTATTATTTTGGTAGCGATATGTTATTATTAATTGTTTTGAAACTATACATCATACAAAGGTTATTAGTTTTTTATAAAAATTATGTAGAATATGGGTTTTAAAATTATTGATTTTATATGTAGAAAAACAAATGAATGTCTAACCATTTTTTTAAGTTTAAAAAAGATACATTGGAAAGAGATTAAAAAAATTAAAATTTCACTACTTTGAATTTAGTTGAATACTATACTCTCAACCACATAATTTATAAATAAAACTTAAATACAATTTTAAAGAATTTTTACTATTATATAACTAAAATAATAAAGTAAACTTAAATATTATTTAGGAGGTGAAAATAGAAAGAAATTACATTTTCATTAGTAAAATAATAAACTAAAACAACAAATAAAAAAATATATATAAAAAATTGTATATAAATTTTCTTCATAATTAAAAGTTACATTATATTTTTATTTTATTTTATTTTATTTTAAAATAATTTACATTAAAAGTATTGATACTCAACTTAAAATCATGAGTATAAAAAAATTAATTAAAAAATAGAGAAATCTTTCATATTTTTACTAAGAGGATACATAGATATTTATTTTTAATATATATTTAATTTTGAAAATATTATAATAATTAAAATTAAATTACAATTTTATTTACATTCTCCAAAATTTTCTTTCAATAAACTTTTTAGTTTTGCCATTTATAGAGTTTTGTTTTATGAAGAAAAATCTAACCATTCACAGCAACCAATAAGATTTTATAAAGTATTTTATATGGCCTCACTTCCTCTTCATTTAACATATTGAATGTTTTCAACGTAAATTAATTCACATCACTTTTAACAATTCATTCAACAATTCATTACAAGCATTCTACTATTAGAAAAAATTCAACACCTCCATTATACATAGTATTATGACCAAAAATCTGTTCCACAAGTATGAAAGAGTTGTTTTTGCAAAGGCTATGTTTACGTCACTTCTTGTATATGATCTATAATGTTTTAGTTATTCCCATTTCTTTGTGACATTATGGATATAATAGTATGTAGAATATGTTTATGTCACTTCTTGTATATGATCTATAATGTTTTAGTTATTCCCATTTCTTTGTGACATTATGGATATAATAGTATGTAGAATTTTATTTGGCAAAGAAAATAATGATCAAGTCATGCATAGAAATGATTGGTTGGAACAAAACAAAAATAGAGCGAAGAAATTGACCCTTTTTTGTGCAAAGTGATAAAGATAGATTTTTCGATTTAGAAGAAATTACATTAGATTAGAATAATAACGCAATTGTCAGTAAGTGGGAGATCATTTATAAGTGAATTTCATTTATAAGTGGGAGAATTCACTCACCTATCATTTTAAGGTTTTAAGTGGGTAAGTGATGTGTCTCTCACAAATGTGTATAATCTTCAACTTTGTATCAATACTCCTAGTGAAAAATCTCCCCCAACAAATGGTATCATGAGCCTTATTATGGACTCACACTTGAGGGGAGTGTTAGAAAAATAATGCAAGTGTAAGTAAGTGGGAAAATAGTAAGTGGAGAAATAGTCTCACATTTGATAGGAATATGAAGTAAGTGGGGGAAATAGTACCACATTGGATAGAAATGTGGTGACTTGAACATTTATGAGTGGGAGAATCCAATCACATATCGCCTTAAAATTTTAGGTGTATAAGTGGTGTGTCTCTCACAAAGGTGCATAATCCTCAACTTTGTATCAATGCTTCTAGTAACTCCTCCCAACACATTGTGTTAGTTAGAAGTAGAAGCTTATGAGGTTGCGTCCTAGAATAATGTTTAGCTTATGAGGTCCTAGTTTATTTTGTTATCTAAACTATTAAGTATATTTTTGTTATGACCTATGTGACAGTTTATTTTGTGTATTTAAACAAGTTTGTATTTAGTGTTTTGAAATGTAATTGTTAATAAAGTTTCTTTCTCAACAAGTTTGTTGTAGTCATCTTTCTCCTTTTCTCTTTCTATCTCTTCTTCCATCTTCTTCTTCATATTCAACCTTTGCACCAACAATTGGTTTGTAAAGCTCCAGTTAAGACTCACATAAAAACACGAGTGTAAGTTGTTGAGAATCAAGTGTGAGGAACAAGTCTAACGTTGATTAGAAAAGGGGAGATTAAACACTTTATAAGTGAGAAAATCCACAGATCTATCACCTTAAAGTTTTCGGTGAATATGTGGTGTGTCTCTCACAAAAAACGTGTGTCCCAAGTGTAAAATTCCCCCTCATCAGAATTACCCCTAACAATGGGGTTAGAGCCTTTGGTTTTGAGATAGGGACATGCTTACTTGTATCAAAACACTTCCCACAGGTGGTGGATAGAAGGTCTTCCGTTGAAGAGTTTCAACGTTGGTACAAGTGCATGTGGAAGAGAGAGATTCCACATGAGGGGGAGCAATGTGACTCACACTTGAGGGAGAGTGTTAAGAATCAAGTGTGAGGAAGAAGATCCACATTGATTAGAAAATGGAAGATTAAACACTTTATAAGTAATAGAACTCACGCATCTATCACTTTAAAATTTTAGGTAGATATATGGTGTATCTCTCACGTAAAAGGTGTATCTCAAGTGTAAAATGCTCCCTTCTTGAAACTGCCGCTAACATACATGAGGCGTGTGTGTGATTGATTTCATTGGTTTGAGTTCGCGTTGAATTCATTATTATAATTGTAATAAAATTGCATTTCTTGATTTTGCGGGACCGGAAAAACAAGTGTTTGGTGAGATTTGAGTTTAGGTTTCAGTGTACAAAACAAAAATGAGTAGCGAAAACAACTTGAATACTAAGATTTGGTGTTTGATGGAAATAATTGGAATTGGTGGATAATTCAAATGAATGTTTTGTTTGATGCTCAATATGTTCTTGATCTTGTCTTCGAATGTTATGTTCTGGTTGCAGTTGATGCGACAGGGGAACAGAGAAATGCTCAAAGAGATACGAGGAATAAATATCAAAATGCATTATTCTTTATCCATCAGTGTGTGGATGCGAACGTGTTTGAGAAAATCGCTTATTCGACAACGGCGAAGGCTGCATGGGATAACTGACATGGTGTTATGACGGTGATGCGTTAGTGAAGAAAGTGAAGCTTTAATCCCTATGTAGGTAGTTTGAGAATCTTAATATGAAGAACAATGAAAAGGTACAAGATTACATCTCTAGAGTGACTCTGATCACAAATGAGATGTAATCATGTGGAGAAACTCTTCTTGAACAAGTAATCATTGAGAAGATATTAAGATATCTTAGTCCTCAATTTGATTATATTGTTGTAACAATTGAACATTCTAAAGATCTAGACGCCGTGAGAATTGAAGAGCTGTAAAGTTGTCTAGAGGCACAAGAGTTGTGTTTGATTGAGAGAACGTCTATGAGAGAGGTATATCATACTCTAAAGGCGTCTTCTGGTAAGAAGTATCAGAAGCAGTCTTCATCAGAGGCCAAGAAGAGACATGGTGGTTCCTAGAAGTCAGAATCCTCCAATATTGATGAGAAGTAACATTAGAAGGGAATGAAGAAGTTAGACAAGAAGAATGTTTAATACTACTGTTGTAAGCAGTTTGACCACTTTGCTAAGGGTCGTTGGCTAAACAAGGAAAGAAAATCAGAAGAGGCAAATATAGCCAAATGAGACTTTGATGATGAACATGTGCAATTGATGGCTTCTGAGTCTGATGGTAGGTATTTTGTATATTGGTGATATATGGATATTGGCTGCTCAAATCACTTGACTGGAAACAAACAATGTTTGATTGACTTTCCAGAAGGAAGACAAAGATCATATGTGTTGGTGATAAGTACCTTAATGCAGAAGGTATGAGAAATATCAAAGTCAGAGTAAAGAATAGAAGAACTGTTATGATCAAGGATGTTTGATATGTTCCTGAAGTGAAGAGCAATCTGATGAATGTAGGCTAGCTTATTGAGAAAGTTTTCTTAATTACTATGAAGAACGATCTCTTAAAGTTGTATGAATTTGATAAGAAGTTGATTTTGCAATCTAAACAGGGAAGCAACCGAACATTCAAGGTGGATGTGGCGACATCTAAGACTAAATTCCTTAGTGTTGAAGGCGCTGAAGGTGGCAGTGAGTTGTGACACAAAAGATTGGGGAATCTAAAGTTCATAAGCTTAGGGCATCTAGGTTCTAAGAAGATGTTACATGGCATTCTGAAGATAATGACACTTCTAGCCTTATCCACCATCTCAGTCTTTTGTATTTTTGTAAGCGTTGCAGACATCAATGTTTCACCCTTCAAAGTATCAATACACCTCTCTTGAATTAAAATTGTTTGCATCTAAACTTTTCACATTCCAAAGTCATTGTTTTCGGAAAATTTCTCGATCTCCCATTTACCATGGTGATCTCTTGTAAACGATACCCCTTTGCCCCAAGTTGGGCGCCACTTGTTGTGATAATGACAAGGTTCAATTCCAAACAACACTTTGATATGTGAGGCAACAAACAATAGCAACGAAAATAAATTACCTTCAACAACAATAATTAATAAGCAAAAAATATAACAAAATAAGACGAGAAAAGACAAAAGGTTTGTTTACCTAGTTCGATCAAAAGATCTACGTCTGGGGGGAAAGAATAATTATCCAATTCACTATACTCAGAAAGTTGTTACAAGAAGTTACAAATGAGTTACAAGAAAGTAGCCTTCGTCTTCTCCTTTAGAGTTCTCAAAAACAAACCCTGAAGGCTTCCGAAAACAAACCCATATTTTTTCCCAAGTGTTTCCCAACCTCTCCAACTCACAATATACGAATCACTCAAACTAAAGGTTTTAGAAGTGTTTCTCATTCCGCTTAGATAATTCCAAAAAAATTCCATAAACCCTTGTCTTTCTAAGTTTTTCCTTAGAATTCCATAAACTCTTTTTTCTCCCTTTTACTTTAAAGCTATAAAATTGTCACAATATAATACATATTTATAATTGCTAAAATCAAAACTCATTAATTATTAAAATAAAATATTATAAATATTTTTTATATTAATTTAGACTATTTTTAAATTAGTATAAAATATATATCAAATATTCTAACATCAATGAATAGACCTCCAAACCGAACCGATCAAATCTAAAATTAATCTCGTCAACCCTACTTTAGAACCAACTTTTTCATTTTCCTGATAAATTCTTTAGAGCTTCACTATTTTTAAATTGTTTATTAGATTTTAATATCTCAACTAAAATAGAATGAAAATAGATGTAATGGTACAAATATATCAAATATATCAAATGTGCTTATAAATTTAAATTTAAAATATAAACTTTAAGTAAAATGCACACATACTATTATTCAATTAGTTGAGGGAAGGAGAAATAAATAAAAAATGTAAAGGTAATAAGGGAGTAGAGATTGTCTTTATTTCAAAAAATATAAATTAAATGTCCTAATATTTATTTTCATGAATAAATATTCAATAAGCATTATTAATTTTGATTATGTGTGATTTTATAATTTTTTATGAACTTAAAATTATAGTAGCTGGATTTTATTCATTTACAAGTTGGAGGTATTTTTTGTCAACAAAAAGTAAAGAAGTAGAGTACCTCTGATCCAAAAGTACAGCTGAATAATAATCACACAGAATCAAATAATAATTTGGATATTTAAATGCCAATATGCAAGTGGGCATGTACATGAAAATATCATGAAAGTGAAAAGGTTTCATAAAATATCACGAAAAAGTTGCACTTTTTCTGATGGTGGGGTTGGATTAGATATTTTCAATATTTTGTTTGACATAGGATATTTTCAATATTGTCGATTTGAGTGAGTGGGCACTGTAGGAGTATATGATTTTAAAACTAGCATTAATTCCAAAAAAAAAATACCTTATCTATATAAATAGTTTCTAGGATATTTTTCTTCTTTTTGTAGTCGTGCTCGTGCTCACTCCACTTCTACTCTTTGATTGCCATTTGTTACCTGCTCATTTATTGAATCGACTTCTTTGCTTACAAGCTCTAGCTCTGTATTGCACCACGCTTGGGTTTAAGAAAGATATTATTGCAATAAGATAAAGAATCTTATATTTGTTCTGTACACTTTTTGCATATTTTTTTTAATACGCTAGGACAATTGCTTTAAGTTGTTTTCAACTTCTTGACCAAGTTGAAAGCCAATTGTAAGTAAGGATGAAAAGCGTGCTGCTTGACCTAGTTAAAACTACCCATAAGCAGGGGAAACTCTAAATCCATCTTATATGGTAGAAGAAGACTTTAGAAAATACCTCTTAATTTTTATAAATACATATTCGGACACAATTCATACATTTATATTTTGTTAGTTTCTAAACTATTTTAAAAATGTACTATCAAAATATATATGTATGAGATGCATCCGGAGATGTATTTTGAAATTTAAAATTATTTCTAAAATTTTAACTAAGATATGGTAGAGATCCATAGGATGCATTAAGATATTCTTATACAGAGTGAGCTTAAATATGAATTTAAACACCCGCCTCATCCCGTGCCATGATGAGTTGGTGGATTAATAGTACATTAAAAAAGTTGTTCTTCTCATTTTAATGATTACCCCTACACCATAGAGGCCAACGATAAACAATAATCTTCTAAACACAACTTACAACTTTCATCGTACTCTGCTCTCCAAAGAGCATATATATATATATGAATGTATCTCATTCACACACAACTCATTCATTATTGAGCCAAACTCTAATTTTATGTCAAAAATTAATACGAAAGTTCATCTTCGTATAACATACAAAAATGCATCTCCAGATGACTTTTTTATTAGAAATGTGTCAGACTCTTCTACTTCCCCATTTCTCTTTTACTCTCTCAAACCCATCAAACTTTGAAAGTTTCTCAAACTCTCCCAACCTCAGAAAGTGATTAAAAGTGATCTAAAGCCCGAAGGTAACCTCTCTTTGGGTGTAGTCCCCAGCAGAGTCGCCAGTTATGTAACACGGTGGGAGAACTGACTTGTTTGTTTTGCGTTTTATCGTAAATGTTGCGGATAGCAAGAGTCGCCACCGACTTTTATTTTATCCAATAAAGGGAAGGTGAAAAAAACAGGAAAAGACCTTCGTTAGATTCTGAGTAAGGGAGGTATTTATGAAAAGGGAAGGTATTAACACCCTTTCCATCCGTAGTTATCTACAGGCTCTTAATTGGTTAACTCACTTTTGAAAATTTTCTTTCTGTGTTTGTGTGTTTTGAAAAGTATTTCGAAAGACACTTCACTTTGACTTCGTAATGATTCTCGTTGGAATGTATACGAAGTGTTCAGAAATGTTTTAAATTTGTAATGATTCTCGTTGGAATGTATACAAAGTGTTTGAAAAGTTTTTGAAAAGTGTGAGGTGTGAAAAGTATGTTGATTAGATTGGAGCAAGCAATAGAGTCTTATTACCTACTCAGAATGGTCGTTTCTTGTTATTTTCATTCTCCTTTGGGATAGAGATATCCATACCATTAGTTGGTAGGTAACTCTATCTGTTGGATGTGAAGGGACAATCATAGGGTCATCGTATGATCATTGAAGGCAACATGTAAGGATACCTTTAGCAATTCGTAAGGATGTTCATTACTCTATTCTTGTTAATGCTCAAAAAGAAATAACCCACTATTTATATGTGTTAGTTAAAATGAATTAAAAAATAAGGCAGAAAAATTTGAATAAAATAGCAGTACAGAGGGATGCGTCGACCGCTCCAAGAGGGAGGGTCGGGGCGTAACTTCCAGATCCTAAGAGAGTGATGCCAAAGATGATTGTATCGACCATAACAGGGAGATGTGTCGATGCAAGTTTTCAATTTTTGCTCCCAGGTGATTTCTATTAGTGCGTCGATCATAGGGTCAACACGTAACATCCAGAGAGAAGGACTTAGGCATGCGTTGACCCGAAGAGAAGACGCGTCGATGCATATGTGAGGTTTCTTGCCAATAACAATTGTTTCTTCTACCTGTATGTTATTCTTGCTGGCCTAATCTCTCTTAGGGATATATCAGGCTAATTTGAGGTTTTCACATCATGAAAACGTGAATTATGCTTTCACATACTCCCCCTTTTTGATGATGGCAAAACCTGTGCAAGTAACTTAAGACCTGCATAAAGGACATAAACATATGCGAGAGCCGAAAGATGACAAAGCTATGCTCCCCTGAGAGTATGCATACTGCTATGGATCTATCTCTGGCCTTAATCAAATACATTCTCCCCCTTTGACAACATCAAAAAGAGAGAGGCAAATGGTCATTTATAACACAACAATGAAATATAGGTCATTTATCATACAAAAAGAAATTTTATAGCACACAAGGAACACACATAGTGTCAATGGGTGCAACATATAATAAATAAGCATCCATGATGAAGTGCATTGCATATGGAATAAGAGGCACAAACACACACAAAGTACATTCATGAAAATAAGATACGAAATACATAAGCTTGGTAATCAAAAGCAAATACATGCATAATTAAGTGGCCAACAATTTAGTTTTCATCATTAGGGTTAGGAGGTTGTTGATCAGGAGGGAAAGGGTAATGTTGCATGAATTGAGCTTGAAAATTGGAAAAGTTTTCGGTTTGTGTCTGAAGCATGTTGTGCAAAGTGTTATACCGCTGAGTTTGGGTGGCTTCATACATTGAGAATCTTTCACCTTGAAGATTGACAATTTGGGAAAGGTTTTTGATTATTTCATTTTGGAGGGCCAAGTCTTCACGCCGATGAAGCACCCCTCGTTCCAACTGAGCAAGTACCTGTGTCGTGTCACTATGAGCATCAACAACATCTTCCTCCATCTCTTCAGCATCACCTTCATTTCCTTATTCATCAAACATAAAATCAATCTCATCGTCAGTTTCATTGTCAAAATTTCCAAGTTGAACAACATTTGACCTCACAACGTGTCTGAAAGTTTGGGTCTGAGGATTCCAAGTAAATCCCATTAGCTTGAGAGATTTACTAGAAAAATCTTGATCCACGTCAAAAGACACGTAGGATATATTAGCCACTTTAATTCTTTATTTTTTTAGGATCCTTTGGATGAAAGAGCCATAACATAGGACAATGCCACGAGAGGAGTCACGGAGATCAAACATCCGACTAGCAAAATAGTATGACCAATTTACCTTGATCTTGTTTTTAATGCAGAACATGAGTTTCACTTCAGCTTTATCAATTCTTGAGATACCGCCTTTCTTGTGCTTGATAATGTGCACAACAAACCAATATAAAATTCTGTCAAGAGGCCCTAGGGCACCAGTGGTCACATTTGAGGGGAATAAGGCACTGTTCACTATGTTTACAGCTAAAGGTTTTCTAAGCATGGAATTCAAGGTTTGCTTGAAGTCATACCCAGGAATATCAGATGAATCGAAGAATTTAATAACATTAGCCTCAATATAATTCATACCTAGAAGATCTTTCCAGACATGAGGGAAATTGGGATCCCTCAAATTTCCCTTGAATTCCAGCATTGAACAACCTAACACAGACCTCATTATACTTGTTGTGGCATTCAAAGAATGCATGAAGCCCTTGATATATAATGAGATAATTTATTTCAGGAATATGTTCGTCTCCTAGGGTTTTCATAATCACATAGTAAGAGCACGAGTGATTTCCCTGTCCATACTTAGTTGTACCACAAAGATACCTAAGTATGCGCTTGACGGCTTTTAAATGTGACTCCTTGGGACATGATAGATATCGAGCACACATGCAAACACCAAACATAATGTTCGGAAGGGAGGCCGTCAAATAGAGAAGTGAGCCAATCATACCTCTATACCTCTTTATGTTAACTGGCTTACCATTTTCATCTCGATCTAAATTTACAACCGTAGGCATCGGAGTGTCAATTGCTTTAGAGTCAACCATATCGAAGCGTTTGAGCAGGTCAAGATAATACTTCGTTTGGCTTACAAAAGTTCCTTCACTCAATTGCTTTATTTGAAGCCCAAGGAAATAGTTAAAGTCTCCCATCATGCTCATTTCAAATTCACCCTGCATAAGCTTAGAAAATTCCTTGACCAAGGATATGTTAGAAGAGCCAAAAATAATATCGTCTACATAGGCTTGGACAAGAATTGAGTGATTTCCTTGACGTTTAATAAAGAGGGTTGTATCAACCTTTCCTCTTGAGAATCCTTGATCTAGTAAGAATTTGCTAAGACGTTCGTACCAAGCCCTAGGAGCTTGCTTAAGACCATATAGCACACACTTAACTTTGTAAACATAGTTAGGATTCTCAAAATTCTCAAAACCGGGGGTTGAGATACATAAACCTCTTCGTTAATGTAGCCATTAAGGAAAGCACTCTTTACGTCCATTTGAAACAAGTTGAAGTTTTGGGAGCATGTATATGCAAGTAAAAGGCGTATAACCGCGAGTCGGGCCACCGGTGCATAAGTTTCCTCATAATCGATGTCTTCCTCTTGATTATACCCTTGAGCAACAAGGTGGGCCTTATTGCGAGTTATTATTCCGTTTTTGTCAAGTTTGTTCCTAAAGACCCATTTTGTACCAATAAATCGATGATCTTGCGGAGGAGGGACAAGGTTCCAAACCTCATTTCTTTTAAACTGATTGAGTTCCTCCTGTATAGCTAAAAATAAATGTTCATCGAGTAAGGCGTCTTTGGAGTTTTTAGGCTCAATTTGTGAGACGAAAACAAAATGATAGCGAGTAGTAACTCCCTTTGATATGTCTCCAAGGATGTTTTCGATGGGATGATCCTTAAAGGTTTTCCATTCCAAAGGAAGATCATCTATATTAATTGAATGATCTTCCCCTCTTTCCTCAGATACTTGATCCAACTCTTCCTCATTATTAGTAGATTCAGAGTCTTTTTCTTTAGGATCTTTTAGTATGCTTTCCGAAGATACACCTGCACCATCAAACAAACTACCATTTCGGATTGCTTTCGGATAGGATTCATCAAAGGAAACATGCACAAACTCTTCAACATTATGTAACATTTTGTTGTATACCCTAAAAGCTTTACTAGAGTGATAGTATCCAAGGAAGATACCTTCATCTGCTTTTGAGTCAAACTTACCTAGATTTTCCTTACCATTATTTAACACAAAGCATTTACATTTGAACACGTGAAGATGAGAAATATTTGGTTTTCTTCCTTTTAAAAGTTCGTAGGGAGTTTTATTTAGAATAGGGCGAATCAAGACCCTATTCAAAACATAAGATGTCGTGTTTATGGCATCGGCCCAAAAGTATTTAGGAAGAAAATTTTCATTGATCATAGTTCTTCCGAGTTCTTCTAAAACATGGTTTTTACGTTCCACCACTCCATTTTGTTGAGGGGTACGTGGTGCGGAAAAATTATTATCAATGTCGAGCTTTTCATAAAATTTGTCAAAAAGGTCATTTTCAAATTTACCTCATTGATCTCTACGAATAGTAGGAATGCTAGTGTTTAATTTGTTTTGGAAGATCTTGGCAAACTTTTCAAATGCCGAAAAGGTGTCACTCTTATTTGATAAAAAAAGTGTCCAACAAAATCGAGAGTAGTCATCTAGAATGACAAAGCCGTAGTAATTTCCACCTAAGCTCTTAATTCTAGATGGTCCAAAGAGGTCCATATGGATAAGTTCAAGATGTCTCGTTATAGATACAATGTTTTTATATTTAAAGGAGATTCTTGTTTTCTTTCCTATTTGGCACACATCACACAAGTGATCTTTGGAGAATTTTATATTAGGTAACCCGACTACTAAGTCTTTTGAGATGACTTTATTTAGAAAACAAAATTTAAGTGAGCGAGGCGTCTATTCCAAAGCCAATAATTTTCATTTAAGGAGATTAGGCATTTGGCACCTTTCACGGATACTTCATTCAAGTATAGCATGTATACATTATTATCCCTCAAGCCTTTGAACACATCCTCTTTATTTACATTGTGTTCAATAGTGCAACAATCTTTAGAAAAAGAGACATTATATCCTTTGTCGCACAATTGACTAATGCTAATGAGATTGTGTTTAAGACCATCAACTAAAAGCACATCAGAGATAGTAGTAGAAGAGGGATTACCTACACTAACTTTACCGAGAATTTCACCCTTATTATTATCACCATAGGTAAAGAATCCTTTCTTCTTAGCCACAAAGTCAAAGAATAAGGATATGTCACCCACCATGTGTCTTGAGCATCCACTATCGAGGAACTGTCTTCTCTCGGTAGTCTTAAGACAATCCATCTGCGAATTTAAACAAGGGAAGTATGTACCCAATTTTTATTGTGTCCTTGTGTGTGAGTGGTACATGAGTTGCATTTAGGCAACCATTCAAAAATGCCTTGAGGAACTAGAAATCTCCTAAAGCAACATTTACGGATGGTGTGTCCCTTTTTTGCAACAATATAGGCAAGTCAATATGTTGGGAAAATTACATTGTCTTAATTGATCCTTAATTTCATAGGAGTACTTTTGATAAGGGTTAATCATACTACTTTTGAAATTTGATCTATCAATAGCATAGGTAATTTTGAGTTGTAATACCTTGTCAAGTTTGGCTTTAAGAGTTTTAACTTCTCTTTGCCAAATATGACAAGTTTCACATTCGGCCCAATCATGCCAAAAAATCTTGTCATCTTTGCTTTCACTTTTGACATTCTCAATCATTGTTGCCTTAAGAGCTTCTAGTTCCTTCTTATAATTGAAAACTTTATGCTCAAGGTATGAAAATATTTTCTTATTTGAGGCTAATCGCTTGAAATCTTCTTTAGCCTCATGATGTAGAGTTCAAAAGCTCTTTGCAATTCTAAATGAAACATTTTATCACTATGATCATATTTAGAGTGATTTACCATATTCTTCTTTCCTTGATGAGCCATAAGGCAAAATTTGACTGTTTCTTCTTCATCGCTAGAGTCACTTTTGCATGAAGTTTCATTATCGCTTTCCCAAGCAATGTAAGCTCTTCTAGCTTTATTAGGTCTCCTTTGGAAGTTTTCTTTCCCTTTGTCTCTTTTGAGTAATGGATAATCCGTTTTATAGTGAATGGGTTTTCCTCAATTGAAGCATGACCCTCTTGATTTAGATTTCTTGCCATCATCTTGTTTGGATGGTTTTGATTGTTGCCTATAGTTGACGAGATTTTTGTCCGAGTGTTGTACTTCATTCTTTCAAATATATCTGTGATATTTCCTCACAAACAGCCCCATGTTTTCACTCGAGCTTTCATCATCACTGGACTCACTAAAACATGATTTATTGGTGGAGGACTTAGAGCTTGAATCCTTCAATAAGATGGACTTCCTTTCCGTATCTTTTTTCTTATCCTTTCTTTCTTTCTTTTCATGCTTGTTGATATTTGTGAGCTCCTACTCATGCTCTTAGAGCTTCCCAAATAATGTTGTGATGTCAAGTGTGGCTAGATCGTTAGCTTCTTTGATAGCTATGACTTTTGGTTGCCATTCCTGATTAAGACATCTTAGAATTTTATTAGTAGAAACTACATTAGGAGTAACATGACCAAAAGTCATGTTATTAATCTTGGTAAGCGATTAATTATGTGAGAGAATCTCTTTTGCACATCGGCAATGGTTTCACCATGCTTCATGTGAAAGAGATCAAACTCTTGAGTTAATGTATTGATCTAGCAAGCTTAACATCGTTTGTACCTTCATGGGCAATTTGTAGGGCATCCCACATAGCTTTAGCAGTTGTGCAATGAGATACTCTAAAGTATTCATCAAAACCTAAGGTTGGTATAAGCATGTTTCAACCCTTCCAATCATAAGCATACTTTTTCTCATCATTCTCATCCCATAGTGCTTCCAGTTTAGGTAAGGTAACTTTATCTTTTTTGGTCATGGTTATTTCCATAGGACCATTTTTGATAATTTTCCATATCTTTCTATCAACGAAGTTGATATGTACACGCATACAATCTTTCCAATAGTTATAGTTTTCACCAGTGAAAACCGGAGCTCTCGTGTAAGCCCTTTTTTATTGTTCTCCATATTCTGCTAAGTAATATAGCGAACCCCTAGATAAATCGGCGCTCGTGATACCACTTGTTAGACGATGTGCTCGATCTAGAAGGGGGGTGAATAGATCGGTTGCTTTTAAAATTTTGCGCATTTTGAAAAGTTATTATGAAATTTTCCTGAATATTCAATCGTCTAAATGATCCACTATCGAAAAGATCAAATATGCAAACTATACGGGAAAGGTGAGAAAATTGCTCGAATCAATACAACTTATACTCAATTTGTTAATCGCTTTAACAATCTCAAAGGGTATCAAATACTTCCAATGAGTTTGTTTAAGAATAAAATCAAGCACAATGAATAATCTGTGGATGAGACAATTTATCAAACACCTTGGGAGCGAAATTCGCAAGTGTCGTATTTACCTATTTGTGTTGTCAAATTTAGTCAAGTAACAATCAAACGGATTGTTGCCAACGTGTATGTTAGCGCTCGACACACCATAAATTCATTTTATGCACGTTTGATAGTTTGAATCTCATAAATTATACAAAATGAATAATGAAAGTAAAATGCAAAAAAGGACACAGGAATTTGTTAAGGCAGTTCCTCTTATCGTCCTCGCGGAGAGTACGTCTGCCCGCAATTCTAGAATCTAAAATTGAGCAAGTTTTCATAAAATTGAAAATTGTAACAAGTGAAGAAATAGTTCCATATTTACACAATTCAACTGCTGGTGATGAATCTATCTTCTTCACAATCTTTGATTCGAGCCAAACCAAGCGTCGATCTCTTCGAGCACACCTCCGATTGACAATACTTGAAATTGCAACCAATTTGCTGCAAAATTTCTTTCTCTTGGCTGATATCGAATGAACAAGATCGACCCCAAATCTTCCTTCACGATCCTCTAGCTACCGTTACTTGATCAAGCGAATCCTTCGTTCCTCGACCGTTTAACTCGACTGAATCTGTTGAAGCGAAGATCCGTACCAAAAACCCCGCACCGATTCGGATCTAGGAGGACAAAATCCTAATGGTTTTATCCAAGAAAGAGCCCACAAAGCATAACCCAATTTTGAATTTGTTCTTCAAATCGGACTTTATCACCAATACTTGATTCTTGATTCAACAACTTTGATTATGTGAAGGTGTTGAATTTGGAGAAGAAATGATGAAGATAATTTGCTCTCAATGTGTATCTTTCACTTTATTCTTGTTAATGCTCAAAAAGAAATAATCCACTATTTATATGTGTTAGTTAAAATGAATTAAAAAATAATGCAGAAAAATTTGAATAAAATAGCAGTACAGCAAGGATGCGTCGACCGCTCCAGGAGGGAGGGTCAACGCGTAACTTCTAGAGCCTGAGAGAGAGAGATGCCAGAGATGGCTGTGTTGATCGTAACAGGGAGATGCATCGACACAGGTTTTTAAATTTTTGCTCCCAGGTGATTTTTGTTAGTGCGTCAACCATAAGGTCAACACGTATCATCCAGAGAGAAGGACTTAGGTCTGCGTCGTCCGGAAGAGAAGATGCATCGACGCATCTGTGAGGTTTCTTTAGTTCTGAGCACGCCCTGGGGGATGCTTACACTGTGTTTGGCGATCCTTCAGAGTGGTAGGTTCATCTGGTAACTTCATGTTCTAGCATTTATGTGTTGCTTCTCGTGTGTGGAGACTTATGTGTTACATGTATTGCGGTAGAACGAGAATAACATCCATTTTCAAAAAGATTTTAAAGTGAAAAGCTCTAAGGCAAAATAATTTGATTGATTGAATTGATTATTAGGGGTTGTATGGTAGATGGTCTCCTAAGGCGAAGGACACCTAGATACACAGGGAACCGAGAAGAATACACCCCAAATTCTTTTTCCACCTTTAATTGTGAAAATTGTTTTTGACTTGAATCGTGCTAAAGTCAATGAATAGAAGAGAACAAGGATAGAAATACATCGTCTCATTCTTTTCCATTTCTTAAATCTCATGGCGTGTAATATGCATCATAATTTTAAGTGTGTTTTGAATTTGTTTAGGAAAAAATAGTTTTTGTTTTATGAGAAAATGATAAACAAAAGAAGAGAATTTCTCCTAATGTTTGGAATCTACCTAATGTTATGGTTTACACCTAAAGTCTACCACTAATTCAATTTTATCAAATTAAATTACCTAATAAATTAAATTGAAGAATACCTAAGGGAACATGAAATTGGAGATAGAAATATAGGTAAAAAAATCACCAAGATCAAGCATCAACATTATGTACAAAAGTTATACCGTAAATTGCAAACAAATAAATGGCATAAAATGGTACAAAATGATGATTAAAATGATAAAAGAATTAAAATTAAATTAAATCCTAATGAATTCTAAAATTGGAAGAAAAAAAACTGTGTTTCAATTATTTTCTAAGTGGAAATTACTATAAAAAAAAAAAAAAGCTAAAAGAAAATGGGTGGAAATTAGTCAAAGAACCAGAGGGTTTAAACTGGAACAAGAGTGTTTGGCTTAAAATGAGTGTAAGTCTCTGAAACTGTGGGTAATTGGCTTCAAGGAAAGCCCAAAGGCATTGCTAGTCAGAAGCATGTGGAATATGGGTTATGAGAAGCACTTAATGCACAAAACCCAGTCCAAACATCACCATTTATCAAATACCCGAATTAAAAATAATAAAAACAATAAAAACTAAAAAAGAACTATGAGATGGAGCATTGCATTTTGATTTTGTTTATGACTCTTCAGCTACCTTTGAAACAAGTCTACTCCCCCTCTTCGCTCTCACATCTCTCCTCATGCTAGTTGAGTCTAAGTTTGGAGATAGTTGCAATGGACTCGCTGAGTTGAATCCAAACTCAGTTAGCTATGTTACTAGAACTCAATTAGTTGAATGTGTGATGAGCTGGATTTCCTATTATGACCTTGATGTACTTCCTTGTTAGTTGGCATGTTTTAGGATCAATGTTAGTTAATTTTGTATTTTCTGATTGTGTTGATTGATGAGCTGGCCATATGGCCATCTATTTTCTATCTTCTTATGTTTTCTTTTGTTTTTGGCATACTATCTGCTATGTTGACACGTGCAAGGGACGATTCAGAGTTAGTCCTCATATGACTTTTCTGTTTTTTTCCTTGTATGCCAGGCATAATTTGAATTAGTAGTGAGTTAGTGGTGGCCGAAATTTCTATCAGTTCAATTTGAGTTTTCACATATATGCATTTCTTCCTTTTTCAACTCAAGTTGCCTTTGGTTTCTGCACTGATGTGTTTTTGTATTGCTGTTTGCAGTGTGTTTGTGCTTCGAATATGGTAAGGCTTTTTGTATTTGTACATGTATGTGGATCTGCTTTGGGATGATGCATGGTTGTTTTTTGGTATGATGTCAAAGGCTTGGTGTTTGAAGTTTGATAAGTTTCATTTAAATCTAACATTTAATAATATAATATTAACATAATATTAAATATTAAATAAATATTGTGATGAAGTACATAAGAAAAAAAATTTTAATAGGTTTATCATATTACGATAAAAATTATACATTTAACACTCATTAGTACTTCCAATTGATCATTAGTAAGTTTGTCTTATTTATATGTTTAAAAATTTACCATATAAGAATCATAATTCATTATCAACATAATAAATACTATAAATTTGAATTATATAATGTAAAATAAAAATAGTGTTGAAAATTGCTATTAATATTTCTTTATATGTAATTTATAAAGTGATAAAGTGTTAAAAAAAAAAATATAAGAGTAATAATCTCAAAAAACATTGCTGTAAATTGCTTTAATTAAAAAAATCATTTCAAAGTAAAATTGAAAATTTATCATTTTTTATGCTTAATTATTTGATAATATAGTAATTAATTACATAATATCAAATATAAGTTAAATAATATGTGATAGAAGTACATAAGAAAACAAAATTTTAATAGGTTTATCATATTACGAATATAACAATTATACATTTTAACACTCATTAGTACTTACACCAATTGATCATTAGTAAGTTTGTCTTATTCTATGTTGTGTTTACTTAGCAAATTTACCTACATATAAGCCAAATCATAATTCATATCAATCAACATAAAATTTGAAAAAAAGTTCAACAATAGTTTGAGGAGGCTACATCTTATACCATAAAAAAAAGTTGACTACAAATAGTGTAAAACTGATAAAATTGCTTATATTCAACATTAGACAAAGGAAAGCACAAACTTGTTTATTACAAAATACATATTTCTGGGCTGCTTTAATTCTGCATAGGAAACACACTAAAAAGTCCATTCCTCAATTTCAAGCGTTAAAGAGACATTATCTATGAACCAAAACATAGATAAACTCTGAACCAAAACATTCTCTAAACTCTGGTCATATTCAGATATTTTGTAAGTAAGTTCCAGACAATGTTAACATGGCTAACTAATTATCAGCAACAATACCATACTCTATTAGACCCATATGCATCTTAGCATATACTTGATTATCAAGCCACCAGTTCTAACAAAACAACTTCTTTCATATTTATGAACCAATATAGTGAATTTCATGTGGTTAATGAAGTAATCTGCACTTGCATCAGTTGGATTGTACCTAACTGGGAACCTGATTCAATGGAAACAATGAATTCAAATTCAGAACAAAGTTTTCTGCTTTGCTAACTGTGAGATGATTCCCAGTACCTTTTATATATATATATATATATATATATATATATATATATATATATATATATATATATATATATATATATATATATATATATGATATTCAAAATTTATATATAAATAAATGGGAGATTAAAACTAAATTTACTAAAAAACAAACAAACATCGAAGAGGTGGATAATTGTCGGTTAGTAATAAAAATAAAAATAAAACGAAATTGTGGATAAGTGCGAGCAGATAGCGATAAAAAATATTCAGATGTACTTTATTTGCGGAATTATCTCATCTTAGAACGTGAATTTCGCACGATCAACCTGGAGGATTTGCACAAATTCTTCTATATATATGATGAAGCTTGCTGCACAAATTGTTCTATAGATATGAAGATACCGAGACGAAATTACAATGCAGATGAAAAAGAAGACCGGTTGAGCGATTTACCTGATAGTGTTGTTCTTCACATATTGTCTTTTTTGAAGGCCAAACAAGTTGTTCAGACTTCAGTTTTGTCCACAAGATGGTACAATCTCTGGAAGTATCTTCCCACACTTAAACTAGTTTGTTCAGACTTCAACAATTTCGATAATTTCCTCAGATTTGTCATTGCTATTTTCTATTATCGTTGTCGCGATCCCTCATTCTCACTGCACGAACTCGATATTGACCACGAGGATGGCGTGAAATCACGCCACAACGACGAAGGCCTGAGTCTTCGCCTCTTCAATGGGATCTTAGATTATGCTGTTTCACGCAATGTTAAGAAATTGCGAATCTTTATCAGATGTGACATTCAACTCTTTCCGTCTTGCATCTCTTCATGTCGCAATTTAACGTCTCTTAACTTTGTTGTTCCCCCTAGAAACCGTAGAAATTCTAATGGTAAAATATTATTTCCAAATTCTTTAAATTTGCCATCATTGACCTCCTTGTATTTAGGGTATGTATCCTTTGGTGACGGAGTTGATCATTTTTCGAGTTTTCCCCGTTTGAGTGAATTGACTATTAGTGCCTTTGAAATTTTAGGTGAACGAAACTTTAACATATCAAGTACCACCCTTACTGTATTAACCATGAAGAAGTCTTGTTATCCTTGGCAAGATTGGAAAATTCAGCTGTCTACTCCAAATCTTACTACTTTGACTTTTGGAGGTACTCCTTTTCATATATTGTGTGGGAGCCGTCTCAATTCTCTTAAACACGTCAAGATTTTCTTGGAATTGGAAAAAATGAATTATGCTGAATCTCCTTATCTTATACTGAGTTTGTTGCAACAACTTGCTGATATCAAATCGTTGGTGTTGTATTCCACTACTCTTCATGTTCTCTCTTTAGTTCCTGATGTATTCAAGGTTAAACTCAATTCCTTGCGTAAGTTGAAGTGGTTGCGCATACTAGTGAAAGAAATGCCCAAGACATTGGTTGAAGCTAAATTAGCCCAACAGCCTGCCAGATCACAAAAAGAAATTGCCAACTTAAGACAAGCATTTAACAAAGGGTCCTGTTCCGTTCCTTCTGAAATAATTGAATTTTTGCTTCAAAATTCACCCTCAGCTAAAACTCGAATCGTTCGTTAGATTCAAGGTGAAATATGCATTCTACTTTTATAAGATATCAATTATTTTATTTAGAATCACATAGGAGGAAAGTGTCATTTGTCAAGGTACTTATTGTCTAACTTGTGCCTATCATGGACATATAATTTGTAATCTATAGATGTGAAACTATTATTCTGTTTGGTACTAATTCTCTACTTTCTGTTCTTTGATTTATGAGCAGTATAATGCATTTTGGAATTTCTTTTTCTCTTTAATGTATTGTTTCTTCAAATTGGGAAGGATGGTTTTAGAGTTATTTTGGAGGAATGTGCAGTGATTTTGCAATTCCATTGCAATAGAACAGATGGTAAAGGTTGCTAAAGTTTGTCAACACGGGATTGGAGATGAAGAAGTTGATGCGGAAAGTACATTGAATCTATGTTGCACCAACACTTCATATACCTACACTTGTGATTACGGTTTAGTTTATTCATTTTTTTCCAATCATTATTGGGTTCAACGCATCAAAAGTTGTTAACATATAATTGGTTGCGATGACAAAAAGAGATGCAATAAATGATTGTACTATGTACTTTCTTTAAGATGGCAAGGAAACATAGAAGTTTGTAAAATACATGTAACTATGAGAATGAATTTCTTGGAAGTGGTCACATAATCTGTTTGGACACAGGATTGTAGGGGATTGGCTCTCAGATAGTTAGGTTAGACCTCTTTGGATTAGCATAAATACATGTGCCAGACTGGTTAATATAGCTTATATATCTCTAGGCTTGTCCATAGCGTGTTTTCGATTTATATCCCATAAACCCTTCAGTTATAACTTATTTAAAAGCATAAGTTGCTCAGATTTTGATAATACTTCAGTACTGACATATGATTACACTGTGAATCACATAAGTAAAAGTGAAATATTTTTATGTTTGCATTTGAGTTTGAGATGGAGATGAAACTTTACTAGCAGTATGATATGAACAATACTCAATGGTGTATGCATGCATAAATTATAAGAAAATTCCTTTACAGTTTTATAATTTTCAATATGGAAAATCACAAACAAATATTAGATAAATAAACAAGTTTTGAACATCACACACTTGAGCATTTAGAGCATTCAGCAGCAAAAATACTAAGTAAGAATTCAACCCAAGTGGAACTTTTTTAGTGTGCAGTCAATTAGTATCCTTTCACATTAACCATCAAATCATTTCTATTATGTACTCTCAAATGTTAGAATGTGTACATAATTCATGATTCAAATCGAATAAGGGGTAATCGAAATAGCTTAGCTATTTCGATTTGATTTGCTACCTTGGATAGCTATTTCGATTTGTTATCTTGGATAGCTATTTCGATCTGTTATCTTGGATGCTAGAAATCGAAATATAATGGATCTTAGATTTTGGGCTTTAGTTTAGTTTACACTATTAGGCCCAGAAAATGTGTATATATAAGGAGCATTTCCTTATATGCAAATACAATGCTTTTTGATCATTTTTACACAATACACAATATCGATTTTACTTCTCTCTTTTCTTCTAATAAACTTCTTCTTCCTCGTTACAATCATATTTTCTTTCATCCTCTGTTCCAACATCAAATGCCCTAAAGTCTCATGTTTGTCACGCTTATACATTCTCTCAACTCTTTCACAATGCAACAATGTTATTTATTTTCTCCTATTACATACTTCCTCCGTAACGAATTATAAGTAAAATTGACTTCTTCTTTTTGTACATTTGACATTTAATATATATATATATATATATATATATATATATATATATATATAAGTTGATCAATTATGCTATAGTTACTCTTTCTGATTATTCTCATTAATTCTTCAACTTCATCATCAGGAAGTGGAGAAGATTCATACAGAACAACTGGGACATACCCGTTAATCTGCACTACAGGATTAGAAACACTCATATATTATTTTCTCGAATTAATAATCATTGGTTGTTTTCTTTTAGCCCTTGCTAAAGTATCTGCTATTTCTTGTACATCTCGGCGAAACTATTTCTAGAATACGAGTTATCTTATAGGGGATAGAAACTATTTCCCCGTCCTTCTCAGTAACTTTCTTATACCTTCGGGGCCTATCAAACTGCAAATATCTCTTGTTAATCAACCTCTAGATACCAGCGTTCAAATCATCACAACCTTTTGGATATTCTCTACACTTACGTCATTCAGAATTGCAGCCTAGGAAAATGCTATTGTCAATCAAGTACCTTTTAACAAAGGTCAAAGGAGTGTCACCTGCTCCACATCCATAACCAGATTCATAATTTCACCATTATCATCAATCATGTTAATTACAACTCCTCCATGGACAAGCATCAGATTCTATACAGCATTCAGACCATTAACATGATTGAATTCAATTGTATTTGCATCCAACAGATTTTGAATCTTACATTTCAAAGCAAAGCAGTTCTCAGTAGAGTACCCCACCCCTCTAGAATGGAACTCACATATGGCGTTGGCGTCATAATTAGCTAGTAGTCTATCAGTAGGTGTTGGCATATTCCTCAAACTAATCAATTTCAACTCCAACAAGTGATGAATCGCTTCAGTATAACTCATTGGCAAAGGATCAAACCTCCTAGGTTGCCTTTGTTGCTGATTATTGTTGTTTTGACGTTGAGGGTTATGTTGTCTCTGTTGTTATGGACGCTATTGCTGAGCATTAATAGGAATGGAGACATGTTAACATGATGTGGCTGATTATTTCCTCTTTAACCCCTCTGGGCATATACTGCACGAGTTTCACCTTCCCTCTACTTGGGATATGCATTGAATTGTTTCTTTCCATTTCCACTTGAAGCGTCACTTGAGCTTCCCACCTGGATTCTTCCCATTTTCAAACCAACCTCAATTCTTTCACCAACCATAACCAATTCAGCAAAACCTGATGAAGTACTTCCAAACAAACTATATAATTAAGATTATGATAAATAATATATAGTCAGAATCATATAAAATCATTGTTTCGTAATCTTGCAACCAAATCAACGACAACCATAATTCAACCATACAATAACATAATTATGAGGTATATGATGCAACTTAACAAATGCAGATGCATGTGGTACCATCGGAGTAAAACTCCCAACGTGATCAATTGTCAGTTTACCGAGGCATCAAGGCATAAGCCTTCAATGTAATCAACTTTTTCCCCAACGGCCAACGTGTTTTTCGCCAACATAGGCCAACATAATATGCAATGTATGTATTCTACTAACATAAATGGCATACAAAAACAACCTCGTTCATAAGTTATTCCAAACCACAACGGAAAAAAATTCAACGTCAACATTGGCCATCAAGCCTTCAACACCATTCGTCCTTATTCGGGACAGCAACCATCATCATGTAGTCAACACGCATTCAGCAAAACAAACATATTCTAACAGTTCTACTAATGCATACAACCATTCTTACAAACCCTACAATTCCCGATTTGGTTAACTATGGCGTCTAATATTACTAACTCTCTAATCGATACTAATTCTACTCAATTTAGGTATCATTACCTATCAATTATTATCATTATCTTACTCATGAAAGCCTACTAAAAGTTATCTACTTTAACTACTTAAGTTGGGAAGAATTCAAAATCATAATTTATTGTCAAAATTCGCACAATACGCGTCGCGTCCTCTCTTCGCGTCGTGAGTTTAGCAGGTTTCAGTTCGCGCCGCGTCCACCCGTTGGCGCCGCGAATTGAATGGAACATAATGGATTTTCCATGTGCGAACAGCTTCTTCCTCAACCTAAATTCCTAACTTTTTGGCATCTAACACATCTATAAACCAGAACGATTCAGTTTTAAGATTCTAACAACATGGATAACGAATCACAACAACCTTTATCACTTTCATCAACCAATTTTATGGATTGTCAAGCATCAATTTACATTCCAATCAACTACAACAAGACACAAAAATCAGAATTTCATAAACCCCAACTATCTATCACTCGTCATATTCCCAATTATAGAGCAAGAATCTCACCCCTTACCTCTTTGAATTGATGGCAGCTCTAGACCTCGATTGGATTCTGGAACTTTTGGCACTAGCTTTCTCACGATCGTATTCTCCAAAACCTATTCCTCTTCTCTTTTCTTCTAATGACTCTATTTTCTTTTCCTTTTCCTACTAGTAATAATAATAATATTATTTTATTTAATTAATCAAAATCTACATGGGCTTAAAGTCATACACCCCCTCATTACTTAGTAACACCATAAACCAAGCCCAACTCTCTCTTCTACTTATTTCTAATAAAATTTCCCACATAAACCAACTAAGAATAAACCAACTAAGAACACATACTTGGAGCTGCTTCAAAGCTTCCTCCAAGAACAATACTCAACTCATTACCTAAAGGCTTCTGAGTGAGTACACGGTGACCATCCCACAAACCGGGTGGTTCATCTACAAACACAACCCTTATTATTTTACATGTTGGATGGATTTTTTTCTAGGTTACAATGTTTCTATTTATAACTTATTTCCAACTGGTCTTGGGCTTCTAATAACAACACTGTTACAAATCTGCAAAAAATTCTCCTACAAAATATGTCTTCAATCAAATTTTCCTAAAATATCTCCATATATTTATAACAGCAAGTAAGCTATTACAAATCTGCAAAGGATTCTCCTAAAATATCTTCATATTTATAACAGCAAATAACAAGCTATAAATTTGCAAAAGATTCTCTTACAAAGTAGGTTTTCAATCAAATCTTCCTAATATATCTCCATAATTAGAAAGTATCTTTTCATCTTGAATTCTGATTGAATCTTCTTGACCTGTCAATATAGAACCACATAGAATTATATAATATCTTAGGAATATTCTTCTTCTGTTAAAAACATAACAAAATCCAATCTGTCAGTTCATGCGCGATATCGTAAGCTTCTTCATAGAACATCTTCTTCGACATATTGTTCCAGATGTTGAAACACTTAAACACAACATATTACTTCATTAAATAGAACTTCAGCATGCTTTCTCCTACAAGTTATAAATCTTATTTAGCCTATTGTTGCTATATTAGTTTTACCAAACATAAAGCCAATCCTAAAAATAGGAAATTAAAACTCGACTTAGGTTGCTCGAATCATATGACTGGTCGAAAGGTGTGGTTGGAAAACCTTGACAAGTCTAAGAAGAGCAAGGTAAAACTTGTCGATTATAGTTCATTGCAAGCATGAGGTACTGGAAACATAAACTTTCAAATGAGGAATGAAGAAAAAGCTATAATAAAATATGTGCTCTATGTACTTGGAATAAAATGCAACCTGCTAAGTGTTAGACAAATTGTCGAAAAAGGTTTCTCAGTTGTCATGAAAGAAAGAGTTTTGAAATTGTTCGACACCAATAACAATTTGGTCTTAAAATCTCTGTTGTCTAAGAACATGACATTAAGGACTATAATTATTTAGATAGAAGTTCAATATTTGAAAATGATTGTCGATCACAAGGATAGTTGGTTATGGCATTTGAGTTTTATACATTTGAATTTTCGACCACTCAATCAACTGATTAGTCAAGATATGGTTACTGGTATTCCAAGTCTTGAGATGCCTGGAAAACTTTGTGAAGATTGTTTAGTCGAAAATAAATCCAAAAATTCTTCCGTTTTGACTATGCCAACGAGATCATCCCCCATTCTCGAAGTGGTACATTAATATGTATATGGACCATTCGAAGAACCATTGGTGGAAATATATATTTTATTTCGTTTGTCGATGAGTATAGTCGAAAGTTGTGGATCTATGTGATAAACATAAAGGACGAAGTATTCAAAATCATTAAGAGATTCAAAATACTTGTCGAAAACCAGAGTGAGAAGAGGATCAAAGTTCTGCAAACAGATGGAGATGGTGAATACTACATCCATAATTTTTGAAGATTTTTGTTCAGAACGTGGTGTCAATCATGAAGTAACTGTTCCTTATACGCCTCAACATAATGGAATTACAAAAAGAAGAAACATAACCATTTTGGATATGGCAAGATGCATGTTGAAGCAGGAGAATTTGCCAAAATATTTATGGGGTGAAGCCGTTTCGACTGCAGTTTATATCCTGACTAGGTGTTCTACCAAGATATTGAAGGGCAAGGTTCCTGAAGAAGTATGGAGTGAAAAATAACCATTAGTAAGTTATTTGAAGATGTTTGGATCTATGTGTTACAAGCATGTTCCTGATGCGAGAAGAATGAAGCTTGATGACAAGAGTGAACCTATCATTTTGGTAGGATATCATAAAACAGGTGCATACATACTATTCAATCCAATTAATGAGAAGATTGCGTTGAGTCGAGATGTTGTGATTGATGAAAATTATGTTTGGGATTGGAATTCAAATGATTCAATTAACAAGTCATTGATGAGTTATGAATTCGACGAAGAAAGTGATGAAGTTGAAGAAAGTGCTAATATTCCAGTCGAAGCTGTTGTTGACATTCCAGACAATTTCGTAGTCGAAGAGGTTATGGCTAGCACTAGCCATAAACCTCAATAGACTAGATTTCTTCTAACTATATTTTAAGAATATAAAGTAACTGGTGATCATGAAGTCACACCAGATGGAGAATTAGTTTATTTTACTTTACTTGTAGTGTTGAATCAATCAACTATAGCGAATATTTGAAGATTAAATAGTGGAAGTTAGCTATAGTCGAAGAGTTACAGACAATTAGAAAAAACAACACATGGGAGTTAGTAAAATTTTCAACATATACAAAAGTTATCGAAGTAAAGTGGGTGTTCAAGTTGAAACACAATCCAGATGAGTTGGTGGCAAGATATAAAGCAAGATTAGTAACTAGAGGTTTTCTTCAGACATTAACATTTCTGAATGGTCCTTTAGACGAAGAGGTCTATGTCACACAACCTCCTGGGTTTGTGATTCAGAAGGAAAAGAATATAGTATATAGGTTGCACAAAGTACTCATGGCCTCAAGCCGACACCTAGGGTATGGAACAAGAAGATCAACTCATACATAGTCAAATTAGGATTTGTAAAGTGAAAATCTGAATATAGTGTCTATGTTTAAGTTGTAGCATAAGATATACCAGTCATCTGCTTATATGTTAATTATTTGTTGGTAACTGGAAATAGCTTTGAGAACTTGTCGAAGTTCAAAGAGCTATGAGAGTATTTGAAATGTATGATCTAGGAAAATTATCTTATTTCTTAGGCATGGAATTTCAAATGTCGAACCAAGGTATGGTGCTACATCAAAGGAAATGTGTCAAAGATATACTCAAGAGATTCAAAATGGATTATTCGAATCCTGCATCATCACACGTCGAGCCAAATGTGAAGTTAGAGAAGAATGGAGAGGAAGACAAAATCGATGTAACTTTGTTCAAGCAATTGTGGGATCTCTAAGGTATGTGTGCAATAGCCGGCCTGATATAGGTTTCACTGTTGGGTTAGTGAGCAGATACATGAGTGAACCAAGGGTGTCACACATGAAGGTCGCAATAAGAATCTTGAGATACTTAAAAGGATCGATAAACTATGGAAGACTATTTCGACAAGACTCTGAAAGCAAAGTAGCTACAGTTAATTTCTTTTCAGATGTTGATCGGTGTGGAGATAAGGAAGATCGAAAAAGCACAACTTGATATTTCTTTCAAGTATTTGGTGCCCCAATCTCATGGTGTTCGAAGAAGAAATTTGTGGTGACAATGTCATCGTGTGAAGTTTAATATATAGTAGGATTATATGGTGCAAGTCAAGCAATTTTGATTAGATCTGTATCTGAAGAAATAGAGGTCGAAGTGTTTGCAAATCAAAAACAAGTCAGCCATAAATGTGGCGACGAATCTAGTTTTGCATGGAAGAATAAAACATATCGAAGCTAGGTTTCACTTCTTAAGGAAAAAGGTAAATCGAGGTGAACTTGAAGTTAGGCATTTCTCAAGTGAAGAACAGTTGGCCGAAATTTTCACCAAAGGATTGAAGATTGACAGATTCTTGATTTTGAGAAAGAAATTAGGAATAGTTCATATCGACTATGATTAGCATAGGTCCGACAACTTTGATTATGGATGGGGGGTATGTTGAAATATTATATTAGATTTGATTAGATTAGATTTAATATTTAAATATAATTCAAGTTGTGTAAGCCCAAACCCAATTAGGGTTGTATATAAATAGTCATAGTGTGTATCCTCATTTTTTACAATACAATTTCAAGTGAATAATATAATCATAATTTCCTTATTATTCTCTCTTTCTCACCTCACTAAAAGTGTCTCACGCACTAACACAAATTTTACCACTTGATTTGTGGACCTCCCTTGTGATTTCTTCTATTTGCTCTCCTCTTGACTCATACAACCATAACCAAAATTTTATGGTGGATATTTAAGCTCTCTCTCTCTCTCTCCCGATATAAATTTACAATTCAATCAAATCTTCATATTTGACTTTCTAATAAGAAAGAAAATCATTTGAGACATGTCACTTCACTCGTATATGTAATAAGATGCCCATACTTTTTCCTAAAGTATGTGTTAGATATAGTAAGATAAAAAACTGACAATTGTCGTAGACACCTCAAAAGCAATTATCTACTCACATTGTTCTCCCCCCCTAATATGCCCTAGATACAAAGAATCGTCGTCAAATACACGATGAGGCTAGTGAGATCTATATGGTGTCCAGACGACATCCTCTATGGTCAGAGCATCAAGCCTCCTCTAATACTTCACCAACCCTCCTAGAAGGACTTATTTAACCTTCCATATCCTTACACATGGTATAGTAGTCAGGACAAGCTGGATCTTTCGGTCACAAATGTAGGAGAAGTCGTATATCTAGCACTGCATAAATACAAGCAATCAAATAAATATTCTAAAGTAAATAATAAAAACCATCAAATAAATTATAGTATACTTGTAAAAGTCTACAGTAACCAGCCAAATGTTTGTTCTAAGGCCGAGTAGCAACTCTAAGTGTCGTGTACAACATTGTCAATGTTGTCTCTTCTCAATTCCAACAAGGAGTGTCAAGAGTGTTGAACAAAGACATGTAATGAACATCAACGTAAATTATATACATGGCTGTAAAGAGAGTATATGCCATCAAGTGTAGCATGTACGCCATAGCGACAGCCTAGTACCTATGAGCTTTCACCTGCTTTGTGTGCCTATCTCTAAACCAAGACATTCAAATGTAAAATCTCTAATTAAAGTTAAACTTCTCTAGCACATTCGCATTAGATACCCCTAAACCATCCATATCCATTTGCACTGTCGTCGCATGGTTAATATGAAGAGGTATGAAGAATGTACCAACAATTAAGATATGAAACAGGGCACCGACATCATCCAATGTGACTGTCATCTCCCCAAATGAAAGATGAAAAGAGGAGGTCTTTGGGTGCCAGCTCTCAATAATGGCATGTAACAGGGATGCGTCTGACATAGTCAAGGAGCACTAGATGAACTCCAATTGCTGAAAATCTATAACAATACTAGTGACCTCCTCAAACATGTCGCCCTCTAAGAAGTTCTTTAACTTTGAACCATGGGAAGCAACCTTTAGTATCAGATGCTTTTGTAAGAAGCAAAAATACACTATTATACATCAACTTTCAAACACTTGAAAAATATATATATTATACATCAACCAATTAAAATATAAACATCTTCATGTCATATCTAGCAAGCAACATAGTTAGCAAATCATGTGAGCACGAACATGTCTGAAAGTCATTCTAGAAAGGCTTTATAGTGTGAATTGATGGCTGGGTAGACACACGAGTCGTGGTGCCTGTATCCGTAGGGGACACCTCGCTAACGCGCTCAACAATAACCCTCTCCTGCTCCACAACCTGCTCAAAAATGGACTCCACAACCTGCTCAGAAATTAACTCCACAACAGGCACAACCTCATTAATAGTTTGCTCAAAAGTCTGCTCAATCACCAGAACATCCGTAGGAGCAAGATAATGTACCTCCTCAACAGTAGAAACTCAAACTCCTCGACAGCAAGGTCATAGAACTGTGATTATTGCTCAACCATCTATTTTCAGTGAGAACCGGTTGGAGGACGTCGTCTAGACTGTAGCTCGGAAGCATGTGTTTCATCAGCTCAAACCTGAGCTTTTGCTATATCAGCCACCTTGTTCGCAACAAAACTATCTTACCTCTGGTCCTCACTGAATAATGAATAAAATGAGGAAAATATGAACTACCGAAAATTTAGAATTTTTTTTGTATTTTTCAAAAAAAATTGAACTATCGAAAATTTTGAAATTTTCAGTACATACTGCAAAGTTCCGAAAATTTCAAAATTTCTAGTACAAAAGGTAAATATTAAACATCTGAAATTACCAGATATTCAAATTTTTATGTTAGAGTATACCCGATATTTTGAAATTTTTAGTACAAAATACCCGAAATTACATAAATTCACCGTAAATTAAATTTCTTTCTATTTCACGAAATTTCTAGTATCGCCTAGTGAATTTTAAAACCAAAAAATGCTCTTAAAATTCAGAGATGTACTTTTGAGCGCACACAATTGGACATCTCTTCTATTCGTAAGTGAGTCACACGCTCATTTTACCAAAACTGGTACGGATATGTATCTATGTACATCTTATAGAAATATACCTTTGGACGAGGTTTAAGTCAAATGTGTGTGCCTTTCTTCATTCTAGCAAAATTAGTTCTCTCACTCACTTCTCAAGTTTCTCTAATACCCCAAGTGCTTTATTAACCCAGGTGTTTTTTTCTACTTCATTTAATTCAAGTGGTTTATCAGTTACTTCTCAACATCTATTTAATCCAGATGTTTCAACTTATACTACACATTTGGTAAGTTTTTCAATCCAAGAGTTTTTTAATGCATTACGAACTAGATGCAATAGGTTGTGTTAGAAATATTATTGTATAGGTAGTTATACTCATTGTTAGGTGTTTTATTAACCCATGCATTTTGTGTAATTTTTAGTTTCTCTAGGTTTTTGTCGTTTTTGTGTTTTCTTTGTTTCAAGAAACTATATAAGTGCACTTCCATATTTTTTTTCTTCATAATTTGATTTTCCAAGAATAAGAAAATGCACTTTTGTTTTATGTAAGCATTATTTTATTTTGAATCTCTTTTATTTGTGTTTGACTTTTCCTGCTTTATCTGGTTTGTCTGGTTTGTTTGGTTTAATCATATGTAACATTGTTGGCAACAAAGAACGATTGAGATATAGTAGAGTGTCTCAGCATACATTTGTTCACATGAAAGGAGCATGACCCTCGTGACGAAGGTTGGTACAAGTTCATATGATGTAGACACGTCCACTTTCTGGGGTTCAAGTGTCTTTGGCTTCGTCTTTCCGAAGGTAGGATGTCTGCCACACTAAATAATGTGTCATCCATGTTATATCTTCCGACCATGGAAAAATTATTAGACCACTACAAAATAACAAGACCTGAAGCACCAAGGTTGATTTGTAACTTGCTTGTGAGCTTCATATATATGTCATTGCATGAGCGTGTATATAGGAAATACTTTCCGAAAGGAACTTACAAGAGTGTCGCTATCAAGAGCCTCATTTATAGAAGAAAAAATTGAATTAAAAAAATCCATATACCAAATAAAAATAATAATTTAATTGATTAAATCATGTTTTAATCGTTCAAAACACTTCAAAAGGTGGCAAACCTAACCCATAAAAGGAATTTCTAAAATGAATATATGAATTAATCAATTAATAACTTTTCTAATTGATTATAAGATATTTCTCATTGGTTTAATCAAATGAACCAAGTTCTTAATCGATTGAGCAATGAGTTAGTTTTCCAAGTTAATTAGAGACACTTCTTAAACCCACCGTGCCACGTTTTGTAAATCCTCCTTTATGAAGATACTGAGGAACTTGAGTTGTTTTACCTGAACCAGCTTTGCCAACCACTACAAGTACCAGAAATTATTAAACAATCAATATTGAATTTTACATACATTAAATTTTTCATGTGATTAAAAAGGCAGTAGAATATTCAACGGAGTTGTAACCATGCCTGATGCTTATCAACCGCTTTGAGCAAATCATCCTGATAAGCATAAACTGGTAACTTTTGACTCCCGACCTGAAAAAGGAAGTCAGAAAAACTGTGTACAGTTAACAATGAGCCCTATGGAATAGGGCTTTTCTGTGTAACTAAAAAAGTCCAGCTGCCACAGTCACAGTCTAACTATATTTCTTAGTTATATAAGAATGTTGATGATATTATCATCACAGGCAGGTTGGAGCATGAAAAAACGTGAATTGTAAGATCCTAAATCGGATAGTAAGATCTCACAAAATCAACAGAATTATAAAAATAACTAAAAAATATTTAAAAAAATCGAATATAAAAAATATTTAGATCAATAATATAATTTTTCCCGTTTACGATTTTTGGATAAATAATACATTTTCCCCGTATACAAATGTTATGTTTGTTTTCGTATCATTTACAAAAAAATATTTGGATCAAAAGTAAATTTTCATATATAAAAATATTAAGATCAATAATAAATTTGTTTCCCGTATACCATTTTTTAATCAAAGATTTTTGTAGTATAAATATCTTTTTTAGTATATACAAATATTATTTCTCGTATATAAATAGAGTTTTCCCGTATACAAATATTATTTTTGTTTAGGCATCGTTTACAAAAATATCTAGATTAATAGTAAATTTTCGTATATTAAAATATTTAGATCAATAATAGATGTTATCTCATATATCACTTTTAGATAAAAAAAATATTTGAATCATAAATATTATTTTTCGTATATAAAAATATTTGAATCAATAAGACTTGTTCCAGTATTCAAATATTATTTTTGTTTAGGTATCGATTACAAATATATCTGAAAATTTACGAAAAATACAATATGACATTTCTATAAATTCTATTAAGTTTCTCTCACCATTTTTATTTAAGAAAAAAAGATAAATCTATAAAAAAAAAATAGATATATGAAACTTGTTTAAGAACAATAAAACTTAATCTTTAAAAAGAGTAGATATGAAGAAAAAATATTATTTTCAACTATTTTTATTTTCAAAAAAAAGTTATATTTATTATTTCTTATTCTATACTTAGAGTTTTTCCCGTATACAAATATTATTTTTGTTTAGGCATCGTTTACAAAAATATCTAGATTAATAGTAAATTTTCGTATATTAAAATATTTAGATCAATAATAGATGTTATCTCATATATCACTTTTAGATAAAAAAAATATTTGAATCATAAATATTATTTTTCGTATATAAAAATATTTGAATCAATAATAGACTTGTTCCCGTATTCAAATATTATTTTTGTTTAGGTATCGATTACAAATATATCTGAAAATTTACGAAAAATACAATATGACATTTCTATAAATTCTATTAAGTTTCTCTCACCATTTTTATTTAAGAAAAAAGGATAAATCTATAAAAAAAATATAGATCTATGAAACTTGTTTAAGAACAATAAAACTTAATCTTTAAAAAGAGTAGATATGAAGAAAAAAATTTATTTTCAACTATTTTTATTTTTTAAAAAAAGTTATATTTATTATTTCTTATTCTATACTTGGAATGATGAAATTGAAAAACTATTTGAAACTCATATTTACCTTTTATCTTGAAAAATGTATCAAATGTTAAATTAATATTATGAAATGTTGAAATGAGAGATTTGGAAGAAGAAATTTAAACAATGAGGAAGTTTCAACATTGTGAGATAATGAAAAATATATATGAATATGGTGAGAGGAAATACATGATGAATGAGTAGGTGAGAAGAAATATATGGAGATATATGTGTTTGTTAAATAAAATGGGTTAAGAAATAAAAAAAGTATTGATGAGAGATATGATAAGATTGTCAAAGATAACATTGGAAATGAAAAAGAAAGATAAAAATATGAATATGATTTTTTGTTGCACATGAAATGATGAACAACCATGTGGAAATTGGTTGGAATCTATAATAAAAAGACAATATTTAACCTCAAATTAGTAATATGTTTGAAAAGTAACAAAGGGTAAAAGAGTGATTTCTAGAACATCAACTTTTCTTATATTATAGATAGATGGTGAACCAATGTGACTTAAAAATGAAACATAGCTTACATCATAGTGTAGTGATCATAAGATAAATGTGGCTTAAAAATTAAACATACCTTACATCCATCAATCACGAATTCTTTGACAAAATCAATTTGTTGTTTGAGCCCGTGCCTAAATACATAAATCGTAATGAAGTTACCATTTAGCAAATAAAACCTTTAAACAAAGAAATCTTACACCTTTAAACATACATCTAGCCAGTAAAACATACGTAACATTAACAAAGAAACCCATCTACGACCAAAGAAATCTTACATAACATTAACAAAAAAACCCAACTACTGTACCTCAATTCCACACTTTTATTTGACTCATCCTTAGAAGAATTAGATCTTCTAATTTTTTGGTTAACCTGTAAAGAACTCGATTCGGTTAAATATTGTAAATAATCTATAAATTAGGTTAAATTTTATAATTAAAAAAATGTAATCGAGAATACCTTTTTAACTTTCTTGACTGAATTAGTGTTGGACTGTTCGCAATCAGAATCAGAGATGACTAAATCTATGATAACATGATCGGTAGGTGATGCCATTCTAAGATTCCAGCTTGGTTGATAGTTTACCTTCACAAAGATTACATTGTCTAAAAAAATTCAATTTCAGAACAAGAAATTAGTTAATTGGAATTGAGATCGAGAGATGAGAACAAAGATCGAGATATGAGAACAAAGATCGACCAGTGGAGAACGGAGAATTCGGAATTGAGAGAGTAGAGAACAGAGATTGAGAGAGTGGAGAAGCATGAATCGATTGAGAGGGTAGAGAACAGAGATCGATCGATCGAGATTGTGTGAAGAAGCGTGAATCGGAACAGAGATCGTGAATTATGAATGTGATTATAGTGTAGGGTTTTGGGCGGGGTTTATTTGGTTATGGTTATCAATAAATTGGGTATCCAAATTATGAATGATCAAAATATGGTTAATTGAGGGTATGGGTATCCAAATTATGAATGATCAAAATATGGTTAATTGAATTATATTTCTGTATTGAATTGGATCGAACTATGAAAAAAATTGAACCATTTAATTAGTTATTAAACATAACCATTTATTCAAAACAATTTCAATGCAGATTTAAATTAGTTCAAAACAAGTTTTTATTATAAAAATTAGTATTTTATAAAAAAAATCAAATAAAACTTTTTTTCTAAAATATTAAAAAATTGATTTTAAAGAAATGGAAAAAAAAATTGATATTGAAAATAGAAACTGAAAAAATTTGTTTTTCTTGAAAAATAAAAAAACTGAAATTATTTTTCCGAAAAATATAAAAAGCTGAAAATTATTTTTTAGAAACAAAATAAAACAGAAAATTTAAAAAAAAAATTAAAAAATTGGAAAAAAAATTTCGGAAAAAATTCATTTTTTGAAAAATAAAAAATATAAAAAACTTTTTGAGAAATAAAATAAAATTTCAGAAAAAAAAAACTAAAATTATTTTACCGAAAAATATAAAAAATTCGGATTTTTTTTGAAAAATAAAAGAAAAATAATTTTTAGAAAAAAAAAACTGATATTTTTATTTTTTAAAAAAATATATATTTTCCAAAAAAAATGTTTTCCGAAAAAAAAAAATGAAAATATTTTTTACGAAAAATTTCAGAGCCTGGTTGCGATTTAAAGAGAATCTAATGGCAAACAGAACAACAACGTCAACACAACTAATGGCAAACATAACAACAACGTCAACATAATTTCCAGCAAATCCATCGATTTCAAAGGGGAAAACTACCAGTGATGAGTTGTGCAAATGAATGTTATCTTTAGATTTCAAGAAGTTGTTGAAATCTTGAATGATGGACTACCAGAGTTGGAAGGAGATGCGACAATGCTCAAAAAACTGCACACAAGGATCAACAGAAGAAAGATGATAAAGCATTGTTCTTATTTAACCAGTGTGTGGATTCTAATGTGTTTGAGAAGATAATTGAAGAAGAAAAAACAAAAGGAGCTTGGGAAAAGTTAAAGAACTTGTATAGTGGAGATGAGAAATTAAAGAAGGTGAAGTTGCAGACATTGAGGAAGCAATACGAGATGATTCAGATGAAATAAGACGAATCAATTTCTATATACTTCTCAAGAATAATGAGGCTAACAAACCAGATGAAAACATATGGTGAATCAATTACGAATCTATAGAAGATTGAGAAAGTGTTAAGATCTCTGACTTCAGATTTTGATTACAATGTAGTGACCATTGAAGAAGTAAAGACTTTGTCTGAGAATAAGTTAGAAGAACTTCAAGTTTCTCTAGGGGCTCATGAGATAAGGTTGAAGCAGAGAAACTCAGAAAGAAAGAATGTGGCTGAACAGACATTAAAATCCAGATTCATCAAGAAATCTAGAACAAAAAGTCGAAGCAGCGAAAGAATCTTGCTAGTGATGAGAAGTTAAGAAAGAATACTTATTTGATCAAGAAAGGTGTGGACAACAAGTATTCTAGAAATAAAGTTGACATGAAGGAGGTGTCGTTTTACAACTGTCAAGGATAAAGTCACTATGCTCGATCCTGTCAAAGAAGGAAAGTAGCAAGGGAACATACAATGATGAAGCTCAATATGCACGAGTTGGAGATAATGATTCTGATGATGTGTTGTTGATGGTCAACACTCAATCGAACACCGAGATTACAAACATGTGGTATCTAGATTTAGGTTGCAACAACCACGTGATTGGCAATAAAAATTGGTTTACCAAGTTAAGTGAGTCAGTTAAATATGTGATAAAGTTTTCAAATTGGGGGCACATCAAATTATGTGGTAAAGGAGATATTTCAATTATCATAAAGGATGGTCGAAAAGCCACAATTACTGAAGTGTTGTATGTACCTTCTATGACAAGTAACTTGATAAGTATAGGTCAATTACTTGAAAAAGGTTTCAAGATGAAGATAGAAAAGAATCAAATGTAGGTATATAGGGCTGATGAGAGGCTGATAATAAAAGCACCATTGGAAAAAAAACAAAACCTTAAAAGTTGAACTAATCACATAAGATCACAAGTGTTTTGTTTTAACTACAAAAGAAGACAAGAACCGGTTGTGGCAGCACATATATGGACATTTAAACTTCAGAAGTTTTAGGTATGCTTAACAAAAAGAGGACGGTGTTTGGTTTTCCTTAAGTAAAGGAACCAGAACAAGTGTGCAAGCAATGCTGCAAAGGAAAACAAGCTATGTGAAAGCGTTCAAACATGACTTGCCCGTGAAATCAAAGCAAAAATTGGAGCTTGTTCATTATGATGTGTGTGGACCGTTTAAAGTAAAGTCAAATGGAGATAACAGTTATTTACAAATCTAGTTTAATATTTCAACACACACTCATATAATCCAAGTTGTCGAACATCCTCAAAAATAGTCAATCTGAACTATTCCTAATTGCTTTCTTAAATTCAGGAATCTATCAATCTTCAATCCTTTGGTGAAGATGTCGGCCAACTGTGCTTCACTTGAGCAATTCCTAACTTCAATTTCACCTTGATTTACCTTTTCCCCCAAGAAGTGAACCCTAACTTCGATATGTTTACTTCTTCCATGCAGAACTGGATTCTTCGCAAATTTAAAGTTGACTTGTTGTCGATTTGCAACACCGGGAATTTCTTCCCTTCAATAGTGTTATACCCCTAAGTTTACCCTCCTATTTCTCAAGACACTCCACATCTCTATACACAAGAACTTCTCAAGGGTTGACCGAATGAACCCTCTCCTAAGCAATCAACCCACAACCAGGGTTTTGATTCTCTTAAGTCAAAGATGAGTTCTATCATCTCAAGTTGTCATCATACCTCCTCATTTGTCTCAAGGAATCACCATGACAAGTTTCAAGTCTCACAGCTCAAGTTTGCTTAATCAATTGCTCAGATGGTTGAAAATTAATTGTATTGGACAAAAAGTCAACTATGATCAACATACAGTCAAACTTCATCGTTTTTGGTCAACATCAAGATTTTGAAGTCACATTCATCATTTGATCAAGGGTTGATCATGATTCATCAAGAAAACTCAAGATTTGATCAAAAGTAAAAGTTTCCAAATTAGGGTTTTTGGAGAAAAGTCAACAGAACTTTGACCAACCATAACTTTCACATACTTTATCAAAAAAAGTTCCACCAAAGATAATTTTGATGAGAATTCAATTCTCTATAACTTCATGTTTCACAAGCTTTGGCCAAAAATGCTTCATTTGAGAGTTATGGATCAAGACATTATAGGTCCTTCTAAAAGTCCACAAAAAGTCATCTTTTTGCAAAGAAGTGTACATGAACATAGAAACTTCAATAAAGATGAAATCAAAAAGAGTGTTTAGAGGACATCTTGAGATTTATAAAAAGTCCAACAACACTTAAAAATGTTGAAAATTGAGCAAGATACAAGTTGTGCAAGTTTGACATTCTTGAAGAAGTGCATGAAGAGAAATACTTAGCAAAATCATTTTTTCTTCTTCCAAATGGGCCTATATTTCTTTGATTCAAACTTGTTTCTATTATTGCCAAGGACTTCTAAAGCCCATTTGCACGCCATGCTTGCAATTATTTTGAAATTGTTGCTTTTTATTTTTATAAATCTTAAGATTATAAGTTTGAAAGAACAAAATATATTTTAATTATACAAATCACATAATTAATAAAAAATATTATGTTGAACTATAATTTACTAATTTAAATTTAAATTTAAATTTTATATTTATAATAGACTAAAAATAGAATAATTTGAATAGAAAAATAGAGTTTTGTCTTTGAGTAAAAAAAATTATCCGCATTATGAAAATTTAGAATAGAATTTAAATGATTAGAATTAAAAATAATATAAAAATTTAAAATCAATTATAGTAAAAATTTCTCTATTTAATAATTTCTTTATATAATGCTAATTGATCCAACTTTATTATTTTCTAATACTAAAATGAGCACCTCTTAAATATAAAAAAGAAGAGCACAACGTAATATAGTTCTATGACATAAATAGATTCCAATTTTATTTTGTCAAAAAAATATGAATAGATAAAAATATCAATTATAAAAAATTCATGGTAAGTTAAAATACACTTTGCAGTTTTAATAAAAGATCATACGTTAGTAGGTTAAAATACAGTAAAAAAAAATTTGTGTCATATTTTTGTAAGTCAAAATACTCTTAAAATTAAAAGAATATAAAAAATAATAACATGAGTTCTACTTTAATTCCTCCGTAATATACTAAAATTAAAATCATACCATTCATGTCAGTGTTTATTCAAAATCAATCTAAAATCCTTAGTATTTTTTTAAATTAATTTTATTTATTATTTTTTTATAAGCATGTTTTTATACTATTTCAATACTTAAGTATACACATTTTGATAATTTGATATCAATTTACAATTGCATTTTCATATTTTATTTGTATTTTATATGTGAAAAAAAGAATATTATATATTTAATTCAATAAAGATAACAAATAACAAAATTATTAGACCCATTTTAATTTAAAAAATGGCTATATTGACCAAAAGTATGTAAACCACTCAAAAAATTGGTACACTAAAATTTTATATGATCTTTGGATTTCAAAAAAAAAATGAAAAAATATTTGTGTTGATTATAAATTTGATTATAAAGAATTAATAAAAAATCAATAAAAAATTGAAATTAATAAAAAAGAATTCATAAAAGATCAATAAAAAACTGAAATTAAAAGTCAATAATTAGTATGGTATCACATAAAATAAATCTAATATTTACGGTATCTTTAAAAATTAATGACATTAATATTAAATACTCGACCCTATTAAAAGTTATTTTAACTATTTGTTAATAATCAATAAATTTTAACTATTTGTTAAAAACAAAACAAAATATTTTTTAACTATTTGTTAATAGTCAATAAATTTTAACTATTTGTTAAAAACAAAACAAAATATTTTCATTATAAAGAAATTCAAATTGATCATTAGCAATCAATTAAAAAGATTTAATCACTAATAACGACATTAAATCATTGTTCTTATGTATTCCAAAAACATAAATCTAATTAATTGTTACACAATAATAATTGAAATACACATTGTAAAATTATATCACACAATGATATAATTATTCACAAACTTGACAGCAAATCAAAAGAGAGGCCATATAATCAAAATTGTTAAAACGCTGATTTCCAGAATCAATTGGAAGTCATATGGATCTTGGTTCCTGAAATAGAAAAGTCTGTCAAATATCAAACTCTAAAACTAAATCAAATGATAGAACCTTACAATTAATTAAATTATTTTAAATACTCAATCCCATTAAAAGTTATTTATTAAATTATTTTATAATCAATTATTTGACATTTTTTAGATATTCTAAATTTTAACTTTTAAACAACATTTAAGTTGTAGATTAATTTGTTTAAATATTTTAGTTGATATTACTTTAAATTAAATTAAAAGAATATTTTACAATAAACCAAGTATAAAAATAAAAATATTATAAATAATAAATTTGAACTAAATGTGAAAATAAAATAAAATAAAATAAAACTTAATTGTCAAAATAGTATTTTATATAAAATTACACTCACTAATATAAAATTGTTGACGAACATTATAATTTTAAACCAAAAATAATATATAAAATATTTATAAATTTTAAATATTAGTTAAAAACAAAACAAAATATTTTCTTTATAAAAGAAATTCAACTTTACATGATCACATGATCATTAACAACCAATAAAAAAATTTAGTCACTAATAATAAAATATTTGGACAAATTAAATTAACTAAAATGTGCAGCAGATATCCAGAATTTAAAGGAAAACTTAATTTACCGAGCTAAAATAAATGGCAAAACATTCTCAATCTATTATCAATCTATTAAAAGTAAATTACATGGAAATTCCAAGTCTAACCTTTTGATTAAATGTTATAACTTTTCTTATTCCAAGGGTATAATAGACTAATCAACACTATGCTGTTACCATATTCATTTGGCATTTAATTTTGCTGACATGTCAATAATTTATTTTATTTATATTTGAATTTTATTTATATTTGAATTCCAATTCCAATGTTTCATTCACGGTTAATTTATTTATATTTGAATTCCAATGTTTTTTTTGACAGAATTTGAATTTTAATGTTTGACTCACGGTTAGAAGGAATTGGAATGGCCAAATTAGATCTATTATAATTAAATAGAATATTATTCATTGCATGATTTAAAAATACCCACTATTTATCATTATTAAATGTATATTATTGGAATTAGAATGAATTATTTTGATATTCCAAGATATCACAACTTCTCATGCATTCTAAACCCTATATATAGCCATTCTAAACCCTTACTCTTTCACTCCTCAATCTTCTTCATTCTCCATTATTTTCAAAAGGTTTCCAATTCTTCTTCATTCCCATATTTTGATTCTCTGTGTCCATTTTAATACATATTTTGTAACAAGTCTAAATAGTAACATCAATGACGCGACCGATTGAAGCTGGGAAAGACATCAACGAACATGTCAATCTATCATAATTTTACACTTATTTATATTTGAATTCCAATTCCAATGTTTCATTGATAAAAAAACTTAAATATTACCATAACATATAATAATACAAAGAGCAATATATGAAAGATTTAAATAACGTTTAAATGGAAAACTATATATATTGCTCCATCGCAAAAAAAAAAAACTTATTTATTTGAAAATATATGCACATTAATAAATATATGGTAAAATACAAAGACGAAATTATATATATATTTTCTATTTACAATATATTCAATTGAATCTACCTACACACCATGTACTCATTAATGGTCACTAAACAATATAACTATAAATATCTTAAAAATCATATAAATTATGTTTGATCAAATAAATTTATTGTAAAATAAATATTCCAAAAACGAGTAATGACTAACCATATTTATATTTTTTTAAAATATTAATAAAAATAATATTATTTTATTTTATTTCAAAATGTTATTTGTTTAAAATTGAAAGTAAGTACTATTATTGTTTAATTAAAATTTTGTTACTAAATATTATTAAAAACCATGTATTTGTATGAAATATTAATAAAAATCACATATATTTAAGAAATATCATACAACTTAACTAAAGTATCTATAAAAATCAAGATTACCGAAAAACATATTTTGTAATTATTTATATCCTTATTTGAAATAAAATATGTTTTGAAAGTATTTAGCTTTTTATAGAAAGGATAATAAAGCAAAACAAAATCAATTGAGATTTTGTAATTTCTTTAAACTTATGAAATAACTAAACATATCACAATCTTTTCAAATTAATTTTATAATCGTAATCATGATAAAACAATGTTAAATGGTAGTCATGAAAATTTAATGTTAAATGATACTCATAAAAAATTAATAATTAAAGATAAAAATTTACTATTACAATCATTTTTATAAATTGTATAAGTTAAAATTATTTTTATAAATGGAAATATAAGTTACAAATAATTTTATAAATTTAACTATTTATATAATTATAAATGAGAATAGGTTACATATATTTTTATAAATAGACAAACGTGTTCCAGATGTTTATAAATGACAAAAAAGTTACAATAATTTCATAAACGGAAGTGAGTTACAATAATTTTAATAAAAGAGAATATTTTTATAAAGGAGAAGTATTAAAACAATTGTTTTTAAAATGAATAAATTAAAAATTGTTTTATAAATTGCACACAGGTTCTAGGCACTTATAAACAGGAAAAAGTACACAGTCTTTTGTGCTTATTGTGAAGCAATATTTGTTTGGTATTTGGTTGAGAGCAAACGTGTTGTTAAGAAAATGTCAAAAAGTGGTATTGAAAATTTGTGAAAGATTGATCAACTAGGGTTTGATGTATCTATGAGAAATCATCTGTAGACTGTTCATTTTAATATCCATTTTTTTAAAAAAATTTGCAGCTGTTTTATTTAATTAAAGTTAGACGATTTATAATAAATACATATAATTATTTAAAAGTTGGTGCATATTATTATTCTATATTTGTAACTATGTGAATATTAGTTAATTGAAGAATAAATTCAAACTTTTGAAATGATAGTTTGATAGACATGTAATGTGAATTCAGACGAGTATATGATTAATAAAAAAAAATATTTTTTATTTTTTATAACCAAAATTAAGTATTATTTTTCCATATCTATTTTAATATTTACGGGTAGATGTGAACGTATCTATGAGATATCAGTTGTAAACTGTTAATTTTAATTTTTCATGTTTTAAAATTTTATTTTGCAACTATTTAATATAATTGAAGTTAGAGAATATGATTAAAAAAGTAAATACATATTATTAGCCTATATTTATTACTATGTGAATATGAACCAATTGAAAAGTACAATTCATACTTTATAAATGATAATCTTATAGACGTCTAATGTGAATCAAGACAAGACCTGTGCTATTGATATATTTTTTTAAAATTGAAAATCATATCATATCTGCAAACATTTCTATATGATCTTTTACTGTTTCAGGTTTCTCTTGATTTAGTTGAATATGCGTTGATTCATCGAAATTTTGGGAAGAATTTCTCCAATCAAAGGTTGTTGTTGAGCTACAATGTTCACAATTTAGCTAATGTTAAAAGACATATAAATAAGATCTAATTTAGATATTCATTTAAAATTGAAATTTGATGAGGAGTCATACATGGTAGGTTTGTAAAATTGTAAATATAATATATAAAAAAGGATTTAAAAATGATATTTGACGGAAGTGTCATAAATTTTGGGTTTGCAAAATTGAGTAATATCTAAAGGTAATATTATTTGAATTGAAAACTATATATATATATATATATATATATATATATATATATATATATATATATATATATATATATATATATATATATATATATATATATATATATATATATATATATATATATATATATATATATATATATATATATATATATATATATATATATATATAAAATAAACATGGTAACATTTCAAACAAATATTCAGTTTCACAAATGAAATTTCCCTTACAAACAAAGAGAGAAATCTCCTCCCAATATTTCATCTAACGTGCTAACCTAAAAATATCTCGAAATGATTTTATTCTTGAGTTTTGTTAACTCATTCGGATTCACGGGTAGATGTGAACATTCAGATTCACGGGTTAATGTACATCTTTTAACTATTTCTTTTGTTCTGCTATATATAATTGAGGTAATAAAAATGATTGAAGTTATAAAATGGTTATGCGATTTAATATAAATACGAATAAATACTTAAAAGTTGGTAGGAAAATATGAAAGATGTATTTTAATTCAAAATATTATATCTGTTAACTTTAGATATAAGTCGGCACTCTAGCACTCTTTGATCTGTTTTAATGGTGGGTGTAATCTATTTATTGTATCTGTTCCAACACTTTGATGTTGGTAACTTTTCGCCTTCCCAAAGCCATCATAAATCTTCTAGAGTTCTGTTTATTACTCTATCATATTTTGCTGCGTCTGTTTTAATGTTGTCTATATTTTACTTTTGTCTTTTAGATATAAGTCGGCACTCTAGCACTCTAGCTTAGTTTGTGATTAAACTATGTCTAATGTATTTAATATTCATATAATTTATACTTTTAGAAATTTCTAACTATACATGATATATGTCCTATATCTTATGTGTCTCGATCTTTGTAATATCTATTGATTTTTCAATTAATGGAATAATGTTTACCGTAAAAAAAAACCAATGTTATTCGTGCTCTTTCCACTTATTAGGAGTTATTAAATACATTATAGGCCCGGAAATTTTATTAGAAAACAAATGTTACATATTAAAAGTAATAATTAAAATAAAATAAAATCGAAATGTTGCAAGTTGTTGACTCATAACTTTTATTAATCATGAATACCATTTATTCAATGTTTACATTTTGTTCTTTTAAAAAGAATATGCTCATGAAGTTGATGAAACAAGTATGAAGATTTAATCATACTTTGTTTATGTATTTTTTTTTCTTCATATTTTAGATTTTAACAAAATATTTGAATTTTTGTATTTAATATTTAAATTAAATATTAATTTTATTTATGTTTTTATTATTATTTTATTTTATGTGTTTTTAATTTGTTTAGTTTATTTTATTTCCAACTCTTTAAAGATAAACGATAATAAATTTATTTATTTATTGTTTAATATTGAATAATGGAGAGAGATTAAATTTAATATTTAGTAAACATAATTGTGTCCTTCTATTTGCAATCTTTGTTTCACGCATTATGAATCATCAAGGAATCTGTTTTTTCACTGTTCTTTTGTCTGTAATATACTGAATTGGCTTCGAGACATGTTGAACAGCCAGTTTGATATTTGTAACTTGGAGGATTGTCTTAAAGTTTTACAGCCAAATTGGTCTGCGCAAAATGTTTTTGTGGTTGCTGTTAAGATTGCGAATGTTTTATATCAAATTTGGAAAGCCCGCAATTTTAAAGATTTGAAGACAAGAAAACTGCATGGAAAACTTGTGTGAATTAACGTAGTTTTCTGTTGTAAATATATATTCGGGTCCCATTCCTTTTTGTTTAATCATAGACTCAATGAACTGAACTTTGCATAGTCTTTCAAGCACTTTGATAGTTGGTAAACTTTATATCTTATACTTTACGATTCAAATTAAAAATCTATTTTGAATTAAAATATATAGTATGTACATTTTCCATGTATTTCAAGAAGTATATAATTTTTCCTATTTGTTCATGCAGACGTGATTTGTTGATAGGACCGACGCTTGCTACAAATATGGAGTTAAATGCCAACATGGTTTACATGAGACATATACTCAACTGAAAACATGGTAACATACTTAATAATTTAATAATCTATAAATATAATGTGAATCCAGACGAGACCTGTGCGATAGCACGGGTTTGTTACTAGTTGCAATGAAAACAAAATCTTCAACTTCTTTATTTTTTTATCAAGAATTGCTCAGCTCTAGCTCTTCAACATAAATACCTAAAAATACACCAATTCAACATAATACCAACAATAACACTAAACACGAACTGAAATGTTTATACAAAACCAAACACACATATTTTAAATTATACTAATCCCAAAAATTATACTAATCCCAAAGACTATGAAAAACATATATAAAAAATTATCTTCAAAAATAACATAGTACAAATACAACTTGATACAATAGAAATATTGAGAACTGTTTGAACACATCTACACTTAATATGGCCATAGAAAAGTAACTGATATCAGTTCACGATACATCATAAGCTCGTTAAAAAAATGAGTAAGCCTATAGCAATCAAAAGAGCAAACTGAAAAACTAAGCTCTGAATATCAATGTCAAGTCATGAAGATGCATGCCAACCATATGAGCTGCTACAGTACTTGGTAAACTGAGCCTTAGTAAATGCATGAAAATACATTAACTTATTCATGTATTCATGTTTCAAGGGTGAAAATAAAATTTTCAAAAATCAATTAACTTATGGTTCATATGTTTGGTTTCCTGCTCATTATCTGTATATTAATCCAACAAATTGCCATAAATATATGGAAGATATGAATAAAAAATTCGTTGAAAGAGATCACAGATCTAAAAAAAGTAACCATTATATAATACCTTTTTCATATACTTCTGGAAAATATGGACACAATCACAAAAAAAATTGCAAATCATAACACATAATCACAACAAAAATATATTAATCAAACAATAAAACAGATAACAATGCAATATTGTAATAATAATTATGAAGGATATTTGTATTCAACAGAAGAAAGGGGCCGAGAATCGTCACATATTTTAAACCTAATTAGAAGATTTTGAAAATTAGAAAGATGAAGCAAAATGATTGGAACGGTTGAATAGATGAGTAGTTCAAATTGCGATGGTTAGGATTAGGAGGTATTTATAGGAGAGAACATTGAATGGTTAGGGAGAAAAAGAGAGCGCTGCTAATGATGAAGGAAGAATCAGAATTTGAAATACTGGACCAAACATTAAAAGTGAGATTTTGTACTGCATCTGATTGGACCAACATATTAAATCTATAAATTCTCCACATTAAAATAGTTCAAGAAATAAGGCAATGCAATTTGATTGGGTCAAATCAAAAAGTATATTTTTGTCCATATTAAAAAAGTTAAATAAAATGCTAATTATGATTGGCTAAATGCCAAAAAGGGCACTTTAGACTTTTCTAAAACATTCTATTTTCTTATACGGTAGATTTTAAAATGGATTGGTTGAAAAACCAAATTAAAATTAACCTTGTCAATAATCCATTTTAGTAATTTATAATAGGTTTAAAAGACCTTCAAACCCATTTAGAATAAAAGCTAATGAAATGATCATTCCCTTAGATTAAAAGTTTTTTAGGTTTTTTTCTCTATTTTATTTATATTATAGATTAAAAGTTCACTAAGATTTCTTATTTTCTGTATTTAAAGATCTTTGGCGTGACCATTAGAATTATCTTTCATTATAATAAACTTCAGAGTTTCCTTCTTTCTGGTGGATTCTAACTTTGTTTGACAAGTTTGTCGCTTGTAAATTTGTGTTTTGTTCTAAGTTTAGCGCTTGCTATTCCTTTTGACTTTCTGACTGTGTTAGTTGACATTAAAGCATATTTTCTCCTATTCTTTTTGTAGCTTGAAAAAATTTGGTGGATCAATCGATGACCAAAATAGATCTTGAGGGAATTACCGCGAATTTTACCGTGACTCTAACTGCTTTGATTGAATAGATGGTGAATTTAGAAAATCATGTGAACAATGCATACAAAAACGGGAATTAGCGAAGAGACATGGGGAGAATAGTTTAAGGTTCCATGGGATGGAAACAATCATCGTGTTGTTACTACTGAAAATTTGAGTTCTACAGATGAAGAACCCTACGAGGAAGAGATAGTTGATCATGAGAATAGACATAACAATAATTATCGAGTGAAGGATGATATTCCATTATTCTATAAAACTATTGAACTAGAAGAGTTTATAGATTGGCGTGTCAACGTCAATAGGTTCTTCGATATTACGGGAATCCCTGAGAACAAACAAGTTAAGATGGGGACAATCAGGTTGAAAAATATTAATGTTTTTTGGAGGGATAAGCTTGTTGTTCACATGCAACGACAAAGAAAATGGTCGGTCATATCTTGGCGAAGAATGAAAGAATTGACGCATGAGCGATTTTTACCGGAGGATTATGAGCAAATTATTTATAAGATGTATATTGACTGTGACCAGGGAAAGAGAACTGTAACAAAATACATAAGTGACTTCCTACATTTATTTTAAGCACAATAAAATGGGAGAATCATAGAGCTTGAATGTTGCCGATACATCGGTGGCCTAAAAGAATCATTGCAAGAGAAGATGAATTTGAAGATTGTATAGACCGTAGTTGATACAATTTTGTTTTTATTTTATTAAATATGTCTTTCTTTTTTAAATAATAAACTACTTTGGTAAAACTATTTTGTTTTTCTTATTTACACTTTTATTATATTTTGAAAACAAAACTGTGTGTACATAACCAGTACTCATGCACACGCAAGGGTAATACACTTGTATCCGTGCGAACGCGCGTGTAATACATTAGTACCGTGTGAACATACGGGTAACCAGTATTGAGAAATACATTTGATTTTTTTATCTATTTTACATAATTGTTTTCTTCTATGTGGGTGTTTAATATTTTTGCTTAACAATGATTGATTTTATTAACTTATATATCTTTATCTTTGACTACTTTTATTTTTATTTTTACTTTTTTACAAGAAAATTTAAATATTTTCTATTTTATGTGTATTTCATAACCAAACTGGTGACAATTTCACAGTCCACAAAAGTACTTGTGCGGACGCATGAATATCCTACTAACTTAAGTAAAAGAGACAATGTCAGTATTTTAGTTCAATAACTTTGTCATAAAAAATAAAGTCTAACATTTTTTTATTAAAAAAATAGAATACACAGTTTAATTCTCTAGTATTTAGTTATTTTATGAATATATTATATTACATATTCCCTCTGTTTATTTTTAATTGTCACTTTTAGAATAATTTTTATTCCTTTTTAATTGTCGCTTACAAAGTTCAAGGTAGTATTAATTGTACTTTTGTCAAAATTATCCCTAATCATTTATTGTAGATGTTAGATGTTGTAATTCTCGTTATGTTGAAGGACTTGGAATGTATGTCGAACTAGTTGTATCGAAGATGTGTCAAACAACTAGTTTTGATATGTTTTCAATGGTATTCGACTGAGTCGAATACAACAGTTAAGTAGTCGGTTGAATTGTACTGGGCTCGAGCTTTGTAAGCCTATATAAAAGGTTGTGTAGTTTGTAATAGATACACAATTCAATTTTGAGAAATACAATTATACTAACTTTGATATATTCTCTTCTCACTCTCCCCATTCTTCTCTTTAGTCATCTTTCTTAAAAACATTTTGTTGAAACAAATTGGTATCAGAGCCTGGTTGCGATTTAAAGAGAATCTAATTGCAAACGGAACAACAACGTCAACACAACTAATGGCAAACATAACAATAACATCAACATAATTTCCAGCAAATCTATCGATTTCAAAGGGGAAAACTACCAGTGATGGGTTATGCAAATGAATGTTATCTTCAAATTTCAAGAAGTTGTTGAAATCTCGAATGACGGACTACCAGAGTTGAAAGGATATGCGACAATGCTCAAAAAATTGCACACAAGGATCAACAGAAGAAAGATGGTAAAGCATTGTTCTTATTTCACCAGTGTGTGGATTCTAATGTGTTTGAAAAGATAATTGAAGAAGAAAAAACAAAAGGAGCTTGGGAAAAGTTAAAGAACTTGTATGGTGTAGATGAGAAATTGAAGAAGGTGAAGTTGCAGACATTGAGGAAGCAATACGAGATGATTCAGATGAAATAAGACGAATCAATTGCTACATACTTCTCAAGAATAATGAGGCTAACAAACCAGATGAAAACATGTAGTGAATCAATTACGAATCTATAGAAGATTGAGAAAGTGTTAAGATCTCTGACTTCAGATTTTGATTACAGTGTAGTGACCATAGAAGAAGTAAAGATTCTGCCTGAGAAGAAGTTAGAAGAACTTCAAGTTTCTCTAGAGGCTCATGAGATGAGGTTGAAGCAGAGAAACTCAAAAAGAAAGAATATGGCTAAACAGACATTAAAATCCAGACTCATCAAGAAATCTAGAACAGAGAAGTCGAAGCAGCAAAAGAATCTTGCTAGTGATGAGAAGTCAAGAAAGAATACTTATTTTTTCAAGAAAGGCGTGGGCAACAAGTACTCTAGAAATAAAGTTGACATGAAGGAGGTGTCGTTTTACAACTGTCAAGGATTAGGTCACTATGCTCGAGCCTGTCGAAGAAGGAAAGTAGCAAGGGAACATACAATGATGAAGCTCAATATGCACGAGTTGGAGATAGTGATTCTGATGATATGTTATTGATGGTCAACACTCAGTCGAACACTGAGATTACAAACATGTGGTATCTGGATTCAGGTTGCAGCAACCACGTGATTGGCAATAAAAATTGGTTTACCAAGTTAAGTGAGTCAGTTGAATATGTGATAAAGTTTTCAGATTGGGGGCATATCAAATTATGTGGTAAAGGAGATATATCGATTATAAAAAAAGATTGTCGAAAAGCCACCATTACTAAAGTGTTGTATGTACATTCTATGACAAGTAACTTGATAAGTATAGGTCAATTACTTGAAAAAGGTTTCAATATGAAGCTAGAAAAGAATCAAATGAAGGTATATAGGGCTAATGGGAGGCTGATAATAAAAGCACCATTGGAAAAAATGAAACCTTAAAAGTTGAACTAATCACATCAGATCACAAGTGTTTTGTTTTAACTACAAAAGAAGACAAGAACCGATTGTGGCAACACATATATGGACATTTAAACTTCAGAAGTTGAGGTATACTTAACAAAAATAGTATGGTGTTTGGTTTACCTTAAGTAAAGGAACCAAAACAAGTGTGCAAGGAATGCTGCAAAGGAAAACAAGCTATGTGAAAGCGTTCAAACATGACTTGCCCGTGAAATCAAAGCAAAAACTGGAGCTGGTTCATTATGATGTGTGTGGACCGTTTAAAGTAAAGTCAAATGGAGATAACAGTTATTTACAAATCTAATTTAATATTTCAACACACACCCATATAATCCAAGTTGTCGTACATCCAAAAAAATAGTCAATCTGAACTATTCCTAATTGTTTTCTTAAATTCAGGAATCTATCAATCTTTAATCCTTTAGTGAAGATGTCGGCCAACTGTGCTTCACTTGAGCAAATCCTAACTTCAATTTCACCTCGATTTACCTTTTCCCCCAAGAAGTGAAACCTAGCTTCAATATGTTTACTTCTTCCATGCAGAACTAGATTCTTCGCAGATTTATAGCTGACTTGTTGTCGATTTGAAACACCAGGAATTTCTTCACTTCAACAGTGTTATACCCCAAAATTTACCCTCCTATTTCTCAAGACACTCCACATCTCTATCACAAGAACTTCTCAAGGGTTGACCAGATGAACCCTCTCCTAAGCAATCAACCCACAACCAGGGTTTTGATTCTCTTAAGTCAAAGATGAGTTCTATCACCTCAAGTTGTCATCATACCTCCTTATTTGTCTCAAGGAATCACCATGACAAGTTTCAAGCCTCACAGCTCAAGTTTGCTCAATCAATTGCTCAGATGGTTGAAAATCAATTGTATTGGACAAAAAGTCAACTATGGTCAACATACAGTTAAACTTCATCATTTTTTGTCAACATCAAGATTTTGAAGTCACATTCATCATTTGATCAAGGGTTGATCATGATTCATCAAGAAAACTCAAGATTTGATCAAAAGTAAAAGTTCCAAATTAGGGTTTTTGGACAAAAGTCAACAGAACTTTGACCAAGCATAACTTTCACATACTTTATCAGAAATTTTTCAACCAAAAATAATTTTGATGAGAATTCAATTCTCTACAACTTCATATTTCACAAGTTTTGGCCAAAAATGCTTCATTTGAGAGTTATGGATCGAGACATTATAGGTCCTTCAAAAAGTCAACAAAAAGTCATCTTTTTGCAAAGAAGTGTACATGAACATAGAAACTTCATTAAAGATGAAACCAAAAAGAGTGTTTAGAGGACATCTTGAGATTTTTAAAATGTCCAAGAACACTTAAAAATGTTGAAAATTGAGCAAGATACAAGTTGTGCAAGTTTGACATTTTTGAAAAAGTGCATAAAGAGAAATACTTAGCAAAATCATTTTTTTTTCAAATGGGCCTATATTTCTTTGATTCAAACTTGTTTCTAATATTGCCAAGGACTTCTAAAGCCCATTTGCACGCCATGCTTGCAATTATTTTGAAATTGTTGCTTTTTATTTTTATAAATCTTAAGATTATAAGTTTGAAAGAACAAAAAATATTTTAACTATACAAATCACATAATTAATAAAAAATATTATGTTGAACTATAATTTACTAATTTAAATTTAAATTATATATTTATAATAGATTAAAAATAGAATAATTTGAATAGACAAATAGAGTTTTGTCTTTGAGTAAAAATATTTATCCGCATTCTGAAAATTTAGAATAGAATTTAAATGATTAGAATTAAAAATAATATAAAATTTAAAATCAATTATAGTAAAAATTTATCTATTTAATAATTTTTTTATATAATACTAATTGATTCAACTTTATTATTTTCTAATACTAAAATGAACACCTATGAAATATAAAAAAGAAGAGCACACCGTAATATAGTTCTATGACATAAATAGATTCCAATTTTATTTTGTCAAAAAAAATATCAATAGATAAAAATATCAATTACAAAAAATTCATGGTAAGTTAAAATACACTTTGAAGTTTTAATAAAAGGTCATATGTTAGTAGGTTAAAATACAGTAAAAAAAATTTGTGTCAGATTTTGGTAAGTCAAAATACTCTTAAAATTAAAAGAATATAAAAAATAATAATATGAGTTCTACTTTAATTCCTCCATTTAATAATTGATTTATATAAATTAAATGATCCAACTTTATTATTTTTTAAAAATAAAAAAACATCCGTAATATACTAAAATTAAAATCACACCATTCATGTTAGTGTTTATTCAAAATCAATCTAAAATCCTTAATATTTTTTTAAATTAATTTTATTTATTATTTTTTATAAGCATGTTTTTATACTATTTCAATACTTAATTATACACATTTTGATAATTTGATATCAATTTACAATTGCATTTTCATATTTTATTTGCATTTTATATGTGAAAAAAAGAATATTATATATTTAATTCAATAAAGATAACAAATAACAAAATTATTAGACCTATTTTAATTAAAAAATGGCTATACAGACCAAAAAGTATGTAAACCACTAAAAAATTTGGTACCACTAAAATTTTATATGATCTTTGGATTTCTAAAAAAAATGAAAAAAATATTTGTGTTGATTATAAGTTTGATTATAAAGAATTAATAAAAAAAACAATATAAAATTGAAATTAGTAAAAAAGAATTCATAAAAGATCAATAAAAATTGAAATTAAAAGTCAATAATTAGTATGGTATCACATAAAATAAATCTAATATTTACGGTTTCTTTAAAAGTTAATGACATTAATATTAAATACTCAATCCTGTTAAAAGTTATTTTAACTATTTATTAATAATCAATAAATTTTAACTATTTGTTAAAAACAAAACAAAATATTTTCATTATAAAGAAATTCAACTTTACATGATGATTAACAATCAATTAAAAATATTTAATCACTAATAATAACATTAAATCATTGTTCTTAAGTATTCCAAAAACATAAATCTAATTAATTGTTACACAATAATAATTGAAATACACATTGTAAAATTATATCACACAATGATATAATTATTCACAAACTTGACAGCAAATCAAAAGAGAGGCCATATAATCAAAATTGTTAAAACGCTGATTTTCAGAAAACTGATCATGATTCATCAAGAAAATTCAAGATTTGATCAAAAGTAAAAGTTTTTAAATTAGGGTTTTTGGACAAAAGTCAACAAAATTTTGACCAAACATAACTTTCACATACTTTATCAGAATTTTTTCTACCAAAGATAATTTTGATGAGAATCCAATTCTATACAACTTCATGTTTCACAAGCTTTAGCCAAAAATGCTTCATTTGAGAGTTATGGATCAAGACATTATAGGTCCTTCTAAAAGTCAACAAAAAGTCATCTTTTTGCAAAGAAGTGTACATGAACATAGAAACTTCAATAAAGATGAAACTAAAAAGAGTGTTTAGAGGACATCTTGAGATTTATAAAAAGTCCAAGAACACTTATCTATTGCTTTGTGCACTCTTTCAATATTTCTACTTTCCACAATCCTAAATATAAAAATTAAAATAAAATCTAAAATATAGCATGAAAGATATATGTCAACTTAATCCAAAATCTAGCATGAAAGTCATATGTCAAATGAATATAAAACAAAACAAAGACATCTGAATCCAAAATCTAGCGTGAAATAAAAATGTCAAATGAATACAAAACAAAACAAGACATAACAATTATAGTTTAATAATATGTGGCGCTACTACAGGTGTAAGACGCTGCCAATGTTGTAGTCGTACGCCAAATCCTATCATCCAAGAAGTCGTCTCTTTTGTGCCGAATTGTTTCCAAGCCAATGTGACGGGTGGTAACGGAAATCCTTCGTTCATGTTTACCTGGTTATAAGTAATTGAACAAATAAGTATATGCGTAATAAAACAAATAAGTAAAATAAGTATATATGTAACTTAAACAATAAGTATAAGCGTAACTTAAAAAATAATTACCTGTACCCAATGATTTCCATCTACAAATCCAATGCAGTAAATGGACACATTAGGTGAATGTGAAGTCGTCATAGGAAAGAACATTAAAGAAGAAAAACCCAAAGAGACAACAATTACATTATACCGATTAGCTATTACATAAGCCATTTCAGGTAATGTCATCCATTTCTCTAGTGGTTGAGGACCTAACTTTGATATCATCAACGAATCTCTTACTATCGAAAAACGAGGTCCAAAGAACTTTTCATACAGCTCTCTTCTAGGACCTTTAAGTTCATTATCCAAATCACGACGAACAATTGACCATCCATCCGATCCATAACCATGAAACAATGCAATGACTCTAAACCCACAATTTCCATCCTTCATCACATCAACAATGTCATCAATAAATGGTTTGATATGTGCTGGAAATTGTGTAATGTATTTACTATATGGTTACTTCTCAGAGGTTTGGGATAACTGTGAACATACCCTCTTTGAAGACTTTTGGGAGTTCGAGTGCGCTCGATCAACATACTCGTGATATGAAGGATCACGATAAACATCATATCCCGCAGGTCTCTTCCCATTCTTCTTCACTCCTCCCTTGGTTTTTATTTTTCAGGCGGTGCCAACATTTTTGATGTAGTGGGATAAGCAATTTCACACACCCTACTCTTTAATGCTCTTTTCTCGACAACATCTGTTGCCCTGTACTTTTTCCAAATTTCCTCAATTGCATGGGTCATGTCCAACTCTGATCCATCATCTGCATCCACCTCTTGTTTGCCTTCCATACTTAGCTTTCTCCAATGAATGTGAATAGCCTCAATTGGTATTGGATCACCACTCAGTGTATATCTCCCTAACTCACAAGCACAAGGTAACCCATACACTTTCTATGAGTACACCCGCACCTTTGGGTGTCTGTACCAACAATATCAACCCTCACCCACTCTTCAGCAATATGCCTCAAAGCAGCTCTAGATACAGATCCATGAAAATTTCCATAAAATGGGCTAGTGTGTGTATGTTCAACTTCATAAAAACTCTTCTGAAATGAAGCTCTAATGTTTCCCAATTGTATCTTAAGATTGCCATTCATATCCTCCCAGCATTTGCACATATCACCTAAACTATTCTCCAACATTTGCTTCAATTTCCAATGTGCGGATTCAACCCTTTAAATAAATTAAAAAACAAGTAAGTCGACAATAAAATTAATATAAAAAACATTGACTAAAATCAAGATATATTAACATATGTATACCTATTGGTCGTGGTGTTTCCCAAATGCAACACTTGATTAGTCCATGCTTCGACGAATCTATGTCTATGCGGAGACAACCATGTATCTTTCACATAATCAATAAATATTGTAAAGTCAACACATGCATGCTCAAGTTGTTGCAACCGTTGTTTATACTCCACCTCATCACTAGCCCTTACAAGTTCATACCACATTTTCTCTATCGACTCCCGCATGTCATCCACAACATATTCCTTACACTTCGCTTTCACATTTTTGTTGATGTGAAATCGACAAAGCAAATTGGTTGTTTTGGGAAATACTGTTTCAATTGCTTTCATCAAGGCAAGATCTCTATCTGTCAACACCACTTGTGGCCAAAACCGTCCTTAGTAAATAATGTTTCAACTTATCAAAACCCAACAAAATTTTGATCGCTCGATTCCATATATGCAAATGCAACAACAAATGTCAACTTAGTGGATGTCACACCAACTATTTCAAACAGAGGTTGTCTATACTTATTTGTCTTGTATGTGTTATCCATAATCAACACAACAGAAACATATTCAACAACTTCACTGATTCTGGATGAGCCGAGAAAATATCCCTCACAACTTCTGAATCATCTTTTTTCCTGCTCCAGTATACATAATCTGATTCCTCTACCAGCTTAAACAAATGTTGCATTTCTGTTCTAGGCCCCCTTATATCTTTCTGTATTTTACTCTTGTGCTTGTATATTTGCGTGATCCGAGTGACATTTTCTAGATCTCGCTCCTTCAATGACAAAAGTATGTGTCTTGGTGGAACATGACGTTTTGTCAAATCAACAATATGTTGTTGTTGTTCTGCATTAAGTCGACTTACAAACGGATGCCCTGCAAATGTATCAGGTAACCCATGATTGTGAACTCCACATTTTACATCAATCTTCCATCAGGAACCATCTTTTGACGGTGTGGATCTAATATTGAACGGACAACCACATTTCTTACTAGCACTCTGTGTTTCACTTTCTCCTTCTTTGTATTTTCCACCTTTATCACAACCAAATATTACTTTATCACTTCTTCCTCTCTTGCCTGTTTTGATATCTGAACGTGTTATTATAACGGTCACTTTATTCCTGATTCCAATCTCCTTAACCCATCTTATTACCTCTTCTCTTGTGGCAAAACGTTCTGCAGATGTAAACAGATAAGTGGTATCTACGCATGTCTGATTTTTATTGCATATCTGAGGAATAACACCTGTTAAAAGAAATTAAAAAAAAACTGAACCGGATAACTGCACAACATGTTATCCGGTTGGCAATATTATACAAATCGGAATACACAGATCAAGGTTATCCGGTTTGTTAATATTGTTAACCGGATAACTTATGACTGGGTTTTCCGGGGAAAAATGCATTCCGGATGTAGATACCCCATGTTATCCGGTTCCTGAAAAAATACGTACCGGATGTAGCCATTTTGGGTTATCCGGTTTGTTAAATTTTTGTTCCCTTGGCTTTTCCGTACGCTCTCAGAAAAAAGTGAAAATAAAAAAAAATTCATATAAAAATAAAAAAAGTAAAAAGGATAAAATTGGAATATTAAAAAATTTGTAGGGGTATCGGAATAAGAGTAGGGGTATAGGGTAAAATTTTCTTGTTTCTAATATTGCCAAGGACTTCTAAAGCCCATTTGCACGCCATTCTTGCAATTATTTTATTTATTTTTGATTAATTCAATTTAATTCAAAATTAATTAAATTAAAATGCAAAAAAATCAAATCAATAAGTGCAAGGCTTATTTTTTAGCATTCTTGAGGTCCAAGTTACTCATCTATAGTTGTCAATTTCGAAATATATTGATTGGCATGTGATTGAAGCAAATTTGGAAGTTTTTGGTGCAAATTGGAAAGATTAAAGAATCAAATATTTTCTCATTGAATGCAATATATTCTTGACACAATTTTTGACCTGATTGAGTCCTCTATATATTCACAAGGTTTCCAGACCCTAAGGGACAACTTTTTGCAGCCTTAAGAACACTAACCTAACTCAAAGAATACGTGACATTCAAGAAATTGGCAGACCTAGATCAATTCAAGCCATTCCAAAGGTGCCAATTGATTTCTGGTGGTCCTCTGATTCATTTCAGACCTTTACAATCGATCAAAACATCAAAAATCCAGAAAACGCAATCACGATTTGCTTTCCAAGTTTCAAAATAGTTTTCATACATACATGAACTTTCAATATGATTTGATTATATATTTATGTTTGCAATAATATTTTGATGCTTTCTGGATGGTTTAATTGAAGTTTAAGTGCAAGAATCATGAGTTGCCATGGTTAGGGTTCCAAGCTTCAAATTAGGACTTTTCGTAATAGCCAAAATTAGACCAAACCATGGACACCATCGTGTTCAGAGAATCAATTACAATCGATCTATGGTCTCACATCTCATTTATCATTTGTATTTTTCAAGTTTTAATTTTTGCAGGGATGTAGCTACGGATGAGCACCGTCGGTATATGGTTACCCACGGGAAAGCCGTGGGTAAGTTTCCCAGAAAATTTCAATCGGGGACGAAGCCCCAGCGCGTGCTTTTTTTAATATATTTTAAATTTTGGTTTTATTATATATTATATTCCTTCCATTTACTAACACCATTGGCAGCTAGCTCAGATGGCAGGGAGGCACACATGTGACCTTATGGGCAGGGGTTCGATCCCTGGCTACCCCAATTATTTTAAACATTTGCAAAAACTAACATATTTTCATGTTTTTCTAATTTCTTTTCAATTTCTTTTCCATTTATTTTAATTCTTTTAAAATATTTTCTAAAATACATAAAAAATCACAAAAAATATTTTATTTTCAGAATTAGGTTAGAAAAATATTTATTTTATTTTTGACATAAAAAAATATTTTATTTTTCTTTTATTTTAATTAATTGTTAATTAACCAATAAAATTAACTTTTAATTGATTTTCCTAAGTTAAAATCAATCCACAAAATTCCAAAAAATTGTTTTCTTTCTTGTAATTAGGTTTACTAACCATAATTATTTTTTTTTACTAATTTCCAAAATATTTTCACTAACATTTTTCTTATTATTCTGATTATTTATTTACTAATCCGCACTTTAAATATTAGAAATCAATGTATAGGTCGCAAGGACATTTTTGTAATAGCGTAGTTACTTTTTGTCTTTACTTTCTACACCTCTTATTGTATCTGCCCCAAAGCCATGTAATAGCGTAGGACTCTACTTTCCGCACCTTACTTTCTGCACCTTTACTTCCTGTACATATATATCTAATTGCTAGTAACTAGAGTTTGTATGGCAAGACTAAAAGCAATCCTAGATCACTCTAGTTCAAAGATAAATATTTGAATTAAACACACTTATCACACTTGCACCCCCTCAGGGTATCCTCTCTTGTTGCCTTTCGAATACAATGGTCATGTCCCTCAAACGTAGGGATACCATTAGCAAAGACGCTTACAAATAACATCATTATAGTCCCTCGGTGACCCTCGATGTTGCCTACGAATATATGATATCGTCCCTCGATTGTTGCCTAAGAATAAGTGATGATCGTCCCTACGAAATTGCTAAGGTATCCTTACATGTTGCCTTCTATGACCATACAATGACCGTTCGATTGTCCCTTCACATCCAAACGAATAAAGTTACTTGCCAACTAATGGTATGGATAGCCTTATTCTAAAGGAGAAGGGAAATAACATGGAAATGACCATTCTGAGTAGGTAATAAGACTCTGTTTCTTGCTCCAATCAAAGTAATTTTCACACCTCACACTTTTCAAAACTATCTTTCAAAAACTCTCTGTATACATTCCAGCGAGAATCATTACAAAGTTAAACATTTTTCAAACAAACATTTCCGAACACTTCGTATACATTCCAACGAGAATCATTACGAAGTCAAAGCGAAATGTCTTTCAAAATACTTTTTCAAACTACACAAACACATAAAGCAATTTTTCAAAAGTGAGCTAAGCAACTAAGAGCCCGTAGATAACTACGGATGAAAAAGGTGCTAATATCTTCCCTTTTCATAATTGTCTCCCATGCTCAGAATCTAACGAAGGTCTTTTCCTGTTCTTTTCATCTTCCCTTTATTGGATAAAATAAAGTCGGTGGCGACTCTTACTATCCGCATCATTTGCGATAAAATGCAAAACAAACAAGTCAGTTCTTCCACTATGTTACAGAATTGGCGACTCTGTTGGGGATACTACCTAAAGAGAGACTACCTTAGGGCTATAAGATCACTTTATTGCTTTCTGTTAGCTTTGTCTTCTTTATTTTTAAGGAATGCTTGGGTATTATATCTGTGGGGGATCCTACACCCGGATCCAGGTTTCCTTAGGTAAATAGCAATATATCATCGCGACTGTTAGGCGTAAACCGAAATGGTCAAAATGATGGCTATGGTAGTGAGACACTTTGGATGTCCTGATGCTCCTCATGTTCAGTTGAGGAAGTATTTGGCGTCTGCGTGGTGTCATAAGCACTAACTCAACTTTAGAACCCTAATTGACCCATCTTGGCCATTAGAAGGTAGTGAGATAGTCGACTTCGGTACAAACTGAGGTTGGTAGATACTCGATGCTATGCTCATTAAGATTTGACTTTCGGGATGTTTCGGTCGACCATTTGGTAGTCGTATTAAAATAAAGCCTGCGGGAAAGATCGATGATTTGAGATTCCTAGAACCCGATTACTATTATAGGACATGTTGAACCAACTCAAACTCTGGTATGGTAGACACCTATACCTCATACAAGCCTTAAACCTAGGGCTGTTGTGTGAATTGCTTGTGCTTACTATTTAAACATGACATCATGACATCATGACATTTCTAACCATTTCAAGGACCTAGGGATTTATCTTTGATCTTTGTTGTAGGGTTATGGCTTCCAGGAAGACTATCCGAATCAACTTTGTGGGTGTACCTTCTCAACTCAAGGAGTTAGTCTCAGAAATTCCCGATCACTCTTAGTTCATTAAGAGGCATGGTTATCCACTCGACTTGGTTACCTCCGGTTTTGAAGAAGATATGATGAGCGTCGTATTCTAGTTCTTTGATCCGAAATATCACTGCTTTACTTTCCCAGATTATCAATTGGTACCTACAATGGAAGAATTCTCTAAGCTACTTGGAACACCTATCCTTGATCAGATACCATTCACCGGTTCATAAAAAGTTTTGAAGTTCGAAGACATCGCATCAGCGTTACATCTAAAACGGTCAGAAATTGAAGACAATTGGGAGGCTAGAAATGGAGTTAAGGGTTTGCTTGCTAAGTTTATGATAAAGAAAGCTCGAGAATTCCTAAAGGCTATGAGTTTCCATGCTTTCGAAGACGTTTTGGCTTTACTAATCTATGGTTTGGTGCTATTTCCTAATCCAGATCAATTCATAGACGTGAACGCCATATTTTTTCACTCATAATCCTATGCCTACCTTACTTGGAGATATTCTACATTCTCTCCACACTCATACTACAAAAGACAAGGAACTCTCATGTGTTGCATACCATTATTATCCAGGTGGTTTATTTCACACCTTCCTCAATCAGTAATGAAGAACGAACAAAGGGTGAAATGGTTTCAAAGGTTGATGCCACTCTCTCATTCAGATATTCGTTGGTGTCTCTACTTTCAAAAGGACTTCACTTTCGTTGGACGTTGTGGAGAATTCCCTAATGTACCACTCCTTGGCATAAGGGGAGGTATCACTTATAACCCTTCTCTAGCATTACGATAGTTTGGTAATGCTCGAAAAGATGGTCCTCGTGATATGCTTCTCCAAGGCATTGTGTTTGACTACGATAACAATTTCCAAGGTTACCGCCGAAGATTTGTGCACGCTTGGGGAATAGTGAAGAAAATTGATACCAAAACCTTGGGTCATAAAAATTCCATTCCTTGGGAACCTTACCTCAAATGGGTGCGAGCTCGCGCTTAAAACCTCATGATGCCATATACTGTAATCCTGCCAATAATTATGGAACCTGTTGCTATAGGTGATGAACCATATACCATTCTTCACCCAAACATGCCTATTTTAAGTAATTAAAGAGATCCTGGATTCAATTCAAAGAAGAAAGGGATATGTTCGAAGCCCAGTGTTATGCAAGCGAGAAAAGAGTATTCGAGTTGACGAAGTTGCTTCACAAAGAGCAAGGCATCCACACCTACTTCAACACAAAGAGGAAGTGTCCATGGGAGGCCTAAGAATTAGGAATTTTATTTTTACTTGAACTCTCTTTTGTATTACTGATCAGACTAATAAAAAATTTATTTCTTGCCTGTTTAACAAATTTAAATTCCCAAAGGTCCTTGAAAACATTGCATTGCATAACATTGCATATCATAGCATAACATTTCATAAAAGGTACTCTGAAGACTGGTTTTCTCATTCTCTCGTTGTTTATTTTAGTAGAAATGGCTCTCTAACAAACTGCCAAAGATCTCCAGGCTCAGAACGCTTAGTTCTAGGAGATGTTCACCAATCTAGCCCAAGGTCAGAAATATCTGAAGAAGCTCATCATCAAAATGAAGAAGACCATTGACATTCTCAACATGGGGAAAAGGTTTAGAGGTCCAGTCAAGGTGGTAAGACAACTTGAATTGTCAGACAAGACCAGCGAAATTGAAGGTAGCGTCAAAAACAATGAAGGAAGCCATCATGAGTCTGAAAAAGAGGAAGAAGACTATATGAGCGAGCAGTATCCTCTTGACAACGAGAAGTATAAGCAAATTGAAGACCGTCTGAATGCTGTGGAAAATCTGAAAAATGTCAGGGCTGAACTTTGATGATCTGAGTCTGGTTCCTAGAGTGTAATTTCCCGCAAGTTCAAGGTCCCTACCTTTGCTAAGTATAATGAAATTTCTTTCTCGAAGCTGCATCTGAAGTCCTATGTTCAGAAGATCCATCCTCATACTGAAGATAGGAAGCTTGTTCACAGTGATTTCTGGTGAAACAACCGCTAGTCCTCCAAACTATCGAATAAGCTTTATGATTGTTATTCAATTCCTCTGGTAACTTGCAGGATCGACTAGATTGATCTTATGGGGTATTGGTCGTTTGGATAGAATTAATAACAAAATAAGTATTCATGTTTAAGACTTGTATTTAAAGTGTTTTATATATATATATCCAAAGTATTTCGATCACAATGCTAAATAACTTAATGACATGATCAAGTAAAATAACATAAAACTGATTTGAACAAGTAAACGCATAAAGGTTCGATTTGCAAAGAAATATATAAATGCAGGAAAACGTAAATGGTTTTTAAAGGTAAAAGACTTTTAATGTAAAAGCATGAATATAAAAGCATGAAATGTAAAAGACAAGAATGTAAAAGATTTTCTGGAAAGTAAGAACGTTAATGTAAAGAGTTTCTGAAATGTAAAAGACTTTGAAATAAAGGAAACATTTAAATGCAAGGAAAAGTTAAATGACTTTGAATGTAAAGAATTTAAAAGACATTGATGCAAAGATAAAGGATAAACTGGAAAGATAAAGATGTTTACTGAATAATAAAAGTTTTGGTGCAATCATACGTACATCATTCGAGCATTCGTTTCCCTAGCCATGTGGTATTTTGAATGTTTACTGAATTTTTGTACAATAGATATGACACACGAAATCCTAACACTAAGACTTCTATTTATACTACTTCGACCATAACGGTCTGGCTTATGAGATCTTGCCACGTTCAGAACATGCAGAACACTGCACTTCTCTTGCTTCCACGCGTCTTCGAACCGTCTCCAGCGCATATTTCCTAACTTCCAATTATCCCGCTCGTGTTTGAATTTCACATGCTTTGGCCACTTCGTTTCGAACTCACTTCTCAGATACACTCCTACTACCACTTCGAAGCTTCCTTTATATGTATCATCATAATTGTCGTTCGAAGCTCCAAGTTTCAGTACGTCCATTCGGAGAGCCAATTCTTTCATTCCGAACTGTGACATTCACTTTGTTCCCACGAACACTGACATCATTTCGTTTCAAGCTCAATGACTCCATTTCGAATCATATATATCAAACTCTTCAGCCAACAAAATGCCCCTTTAAAATATGTATTTCGAATCTCTTTCTGAGAAATACTTATTTTAAACCTATTCACAAGATTTTGATGTGACTTTGAGTAATCATGATACTGTGTATGATTTCCACTACATCAATCGTGACGTCTCTTGGGTTTCCGAACCGCTTCAAAACAGTTGCCACAACATGGTGCGCTTATTAAAGACAATGATTATCTTTAATCACGCTTGTTACCAATGTTCACTTTACGCCACCTCATTCCGTATCCAACCCACGACCTCCACGTATCTGGGCTTTAGTTGATGAGTGCTTCAACTTCCTTACTATAAAACTAAACAGCTTTAGTTTTTTACTCTTTTTCCACACTCTGAACTTTTTCTTCTTCTCTTCTTGTAAAAAACCCTAAAAGCTCTCAACAATTCCCAACAATGTCTTCCACAACATCTCAAATGAAGAAGATTTCCAAGAAGAAAAGCAAGAACGCTGGAACGATCATGGAAAGCAAAGTCGGTATTCACGAAGGTCAATCTGTGCTTATACCCCAAGGAATCTCCAAAGAACAAGAACTCTTATACTCTTCCCAGGTATTAATCCCAACCAATGCTGCTGGAAAGAGGTTTGCCCTAATGGGCCCTCTTACAGTTTTTGAAATCCTGAAAGATACCCGAACAATCTTTCCTGTTTGTTATGATTTTAAACCTCTGTTTAATAAGATGGAAACCCTAGGTTAGGCGAGAATGTGAAGGAATCCTCTTCTTGAAAGACATAGAAACTTCGATACTCTCCCAAAGACCCTTTTATCTGGATTATGTTAAAAGTAATTTTAAGTCGTTTCGATCTTGTCCTACCCCTGACGCAGCTTACCAAAAATGGTTTACTAAGGTAGAGGCTAAGAAATCCCATCAGTGGGAAGAGCTAGGAATCTACAATCTAATCAAGTTGTCGAAACCAGGCTTCACCTATAGCCATCCCTTATTATTTGCGTCTTTGTACTTTTGGGATAGTACCTATATTACCTTTCACCTTCCTGGAGGAATGATCACACCCACCTTCTTCGATATAGCAGCTATCACGGGCTTATCACCAGTAGGAGAGACATATATTCCTGATTCTGAAGAACATTCAAGTATTATTGACTTCGACGTCAAGTTAGCCAGCTTCTCAAAGTTTATCAGTCATTATCACACTGAAGGTGATAGTGTATCAGATGTAGAGCATATCGCCTTCCTCACCCTATAGTTATCGAGATATGTGTTTTGCAGTAGGTCACTACAAGTAGCCAGTAGGTTCATTCCTCTAGCCAGAGATTTACACGAAAATAGGAGAGTTTGTCTGAGTGAGCTCTTACTTGTTGATCTCTATGAAAGTTTGAGATCAGCTGTTTCGAGTCTGAAATCTCACACTCCCAAGAACATTTTGCTAGCTGGTCCTTTCTGGTTACTCCAGTTATGGCTTAATGCCATGTTTGAATCTTCATTATCCACCGTTGATACCATTGTTGAGCAAGATCCAGAGGTAGCGGATCGAAATGTCGAAGGCATAAGGCTGAGAAGACTGACTCCGAATGATGATAAGGCTGATTTCCAAATTCTTTCACAATACATCATGATCTTTTCTAAAAGGCATAAATTTGAGGAGACTATGGCACATTTTTCTTCGAGGACTCATGGACCGTCATGGTTCACCATGTCCCTTTCGGAGGTTGCTAAGATTAAAGAGATCCAACATATCTGGAAAGCTTTCTTGCTCCCAAGACTAATCTCCTCAAGAATCACTCTGACCAAGAACCAAATCCTTCTGTTTGCCTACCAACCCAATTTCGTTTCAAGACAATTCGGTTTATGTCGATTAATTCACGAACCCTTTTTCAAACCCAAGCTATTACCTCGGTCAAACTTTCAAGGCCGAGAAGCTAAAGCTGCGGGAACAATATCAAGAGTTTGCCCAATTGAATTAATTTCTTTTGAACCAACCCATTTTTCATCAAAGGGTTTCTGGATTGGTGGACTAAATTCTACGGTCTTATATGTTTGATACTCTCACCAAAAAAACTAACGCTGCGTTCGATGTGCGGTACACAAAAAGAAAGGTATGTTCACTCATGCTCAAGAGATTAAAGCTTTTAATTACTTGAAACAACTTATGATCCTACGCTGGAGACCATGTATCGAGCGTCCCAAACCTTGAAGGAAAAATTTAAAGAAAAAGTCTCTAAGTTCGGACTTCCTTGAGGTTGTCACACGAGGATAGGTATAGGTTGGCACTCGAAATGCATCCACCTAAGTTTCCCAAACTACCTACCTCGAGCGGCTCGCTTGGTTTCCCCATACCCTTGGTGGTTAACTTGCAAAGAGATGTTCAAGTATCAATCTCAAAAGAAACTAAAGCCATCGGGAGGTGACATGGGCTCGACAGCTCCATAATTTCAGGCATCTTCGCTATGACCTTTCGCCATGTCAATTCTTTCGAATGAAGGCGCAGGTGCGAATGCTTGGGAAATCCCCAAATAATTCTTACTTTCTTTATTTTAACATTTCGTCTTAATTGTTTCGATTTTCACCATCGAATAAAGATTGCGTCAAAGACCAAGGAAGGCAGTAGTTCCCAGCAAACTATCGAAGCTGATGACAATGCGCCCCAAGCAATTTCAAAAATTACTCCTGCAACAACAACAACAACCACCATCGCTCCAACTCCAACAACTGCTCCAACTTCAAAGGTAATCAGTTTATTCTGGTATTTCGAATGGACTTGAATTTATGATTGAAGTCTAACTCATGTTTGCACCATTTCAGACTAGTAAACTCCCACCCACCACTCCAAAGAAGCGAAAGCCTAGTACCAGTGGGAAGACTCTCAAGGCTGGGGAAAGTTCACCAACGGCTTCGAGAAAGAAGCAAAAGAAAGACGTTTCAAAGGATACTAACGTTTCTGGACTCGATTCCAGGGATGTTGCTCCCTTACCAAAATCCAAAAATCTACCTTCGACCTCCAACGTAATGTTGGAACATATAGACAACAATATCTCTTCAGACAATCCACAGGTGAATTGAATTCGATTTTTTTTTAACAAAGCTAGTTATTCGTACCTTAGTGCAAGTTTTAATTTCTCCTTGTTTGTGTAGGATAATTCAACTCCAATCCCGACCACTTCGACTCCCCCATCCAAAGCAGCTGCTCCAATCCATTCTTCTCCGCATGGGGACTCAAGTAATCTGGTGCAGAACAAAGGATCCTCCAATATGGCGGTTCCGACTGGGGCTCCTGAGCAACCAGATGATCAAGACACCTCACCCCCTCTCAAGGATACAATCGAAACAACACTTGAAGATGCTGCAGAAGTTCCTCCAGAGACTTCTCATCTAAAATCTCCTCTCAAGATTCCTCAAGAAAGTGAAAAAGTCACCCAAGTTGAAGAGGAAAAGGCTTGCCCTTCTCAAGAGAGCGAAGATTCTAGTGAGGGAGGATCTGAGGACAAAAGAGTAGAAGAGGCTCAAGGTGATTCGAGTGAAGGAACGGAGTCTGAAGCTCACAGTGATGAAAACGATGACATCGAAGTAGTGGACCTGGTTGGTGATGAAGAAGATGAGGAGGAAGAAAATAATGAAGGTGATGGTGTTCCTACCAACGAACCAATGGAAGTCGAAATGGATGTTACTCCATTACGTATGGAACTTCCTAAGTCCTCTCAACGTCAAACAGCTGAAGAAGAGTTAGCCCTCTTAAAACGAAATGACCCTATTGGGTATATGAAGGCTAAGCTGCCTCAGAGAGATACTCCTCTTCCTAAGGTTGGTGCTGGTTCGGCTACTGATTCAACGCCTTCTGATGATAGGGTTGTACTTCTTCACAAGATTAGGAAGACAATCCTTGATGTGGATCTATTCGAAGTACTCAAGAAAGATAGTACAACCTGCTTTATTATGAAGGGACTTCTTAATCAAGTCGACCACCAATGCTCACGGAAGTTAGCACCATTCTATTCTAACTTCAATCTTTGATAGACAATGTGTTGGTGTTTCCTCCAAGATGAATCTGCTACCAATAAGGTTCAAGAGCGAGCTGCAATGGGCGCGCTTACGAGCATGCTTGAAGCTTTCTAAAGAAGTTGAAGAGCACGCCATGCATATCAAGCAAGCTAAAGCGATTATGAGCTTGAGCTCAATCCATTCTTCTCGGGAGAAAGCAGATTCAAGAACTTCAACATAAAATTAAGGAGGCCCAACAGCAACAGATGGCATATGAAACGAACACTTTTGGCAATCGATTCGAAGAGCTCCTTAATAAAGGACTTGCAGAGACGGAAGCAGCTGAGCAATTTAAGCGTGAAGTCGCTATCCTAGAAGGAGCCAAGCGCTTCACTCAACAAAGGCTTGAGTCTTTTTGGAGTATTTTCGATCGATTAAGGAACAATACTCATTTCTAAAGATTGTCTGTTTATTTTGCTTGGAATATTAATTTGACTTTAATCTGTAATCCCCAAACAATGCCATTTTGGCAATTTTAACTTACCATTTTGGCATATCTTCACTATTTTTCGATTACGCTATTATTATTCGAATCTCCTGCAGGCGTGGCTTATATTTCTTTAAATATTTCCCATTAACCCTTAAGATTCGTTTATTATCATTTACTTCTTCAATCTCATATGCATTATTTGAAAATGTTTTTACTATTCGAAAAGGTTCTTCCCAATGAGGTGACCATTTACCTAATGCTTTATTCTTCTTGTCCATGGGCAATATAACTTTCCAAACTAAGTCATTAGTACTGAATGTTTTACCTTTCACCCTTTTGTTATATGACCTGGCTACTCTTTACTTTTGCCTCATCAGGATTTCCAATGCATGCAATCTAACTTCATCCAACTCAACTAACTCATTCATCATCATTTCCCAATATAAAGAAGATGGGATTTCATTTTGTCTTTGAATTGAGCGATTGTAGATGAATTTCTCTTGGTAAGACGCATCATGACCAAATGTTAGTTGGAAAGGTGTGGTGTTAATAGCTTCTTTAGGAGATGTTCTACAGCCCATAGTATTTGGTCTAAAGTCTTATGCCAATTTCTTGGTTTTTACCAACATGTTTCTTTATCAAACCTATTATTACTTTATTGGTGCTTCGACGACCATTTGCTTGAGCATAGTATGGTGTTGATGTTAGAAATTTAAACCCCATTTCTTGGGCAAATTCTTGCATCTTTTTTAGGTAAACACGAACCTTGGTCGTGGTGATGCTCTCGCAATCGAACCTATAGATAATTTGTTTCGTATGAATTCAATAATAGCCTCTTGATCTCTGCTATTAACGGTATTGCTTGATCCACTTGGTAAAGTAGTCTATTTCCACCAAGATATATTTCGACCTTTAGATGAAGCGATTGATTTCTCCTATTAAATCTAATGCCCATCCTCTAAAGGGCCATGGTTTAATGATCGAATGCAACTCACTTGCGGAGCATGTTGAATCTGCATGTTTCGGCATTCTTCACACCCTTTAGCAAAATCTATACAATCTTTGAGCATACCGGGCGATACATCCCATATCGAAATAGCAACCATTTCATTTTATGGCTGCTTGATGTGCCCCACATGCCCCATTGTGGACTTGATAATGCTAAATATGCCTCACTTTCTCCTAAGCATTTAAATGTCGCCTTCTTGGGTCTTTTGAACAATTCATTTCCCATAAGGACATATGATAATGCTCTATATTTTATTTTTCAACATTTAATGTTGGATTTTCTAAGTATGCTACTAATGGGCTTCGCCAATCTGTATCTGATAAGGTATTTATGGCTAATACTTCGAATCCATCTTTATCACCACAACCTAATTTAATATTTTCTAAATCTAATGGTATGAGTCTAGTAGCCATAACCCTACCTCTTATTTCGACCAAATCCTCAAAGTTTTTGGCAGAAACTTTATACCCTGAAGCCAATTGTGCTAAGTCATTTGCTTCTTGATTTTCTATTCTGGGTATATGTTGAATATCCATGTATTCAAATTTCTTGAGTAGCCTATTAACTATGACAAAGTATGTCATCAGGTTTTCCTTTATGCATTTATATTCCTTTGTTATCTGCTTGACCACTAACTCTGAATCACCTTTAATTTCGACTCTAGTTGCCCCAATTCCAACGAGCTTCAAGTCCAACAATGAGCCAGATTCACCGTTGTTCGAGCAACGAGGACCATCTAACTTATACTTGAATTTTGTTGGAATTCCTTCAGAGAAATTATGAGAACTCCAACACCACGCCCTCCTTGTGGGTCGAACCATCAAAGTATAATTTCCAAGGTTGCATTTCGACGTAACCCATGACAGGCTTTTCGACCAGTGAATGGTCCACAATGAAATCAGAAATTACTTGACCTTTCACAGCTCTTAAAGGCATGAAAGTCAACGAATACTCTGTCAAGGCCAAAGCCCATTTACCAACTCTGCTATGCATTATTGGTTTCGAGAGCATGTGTTTGATAACATCGAAATGAGATGAAACATACACATCAACAGGCTTTATATAATACTTAAGTTTCATACAAGAAAAGTATAAACAAAGACACAACTTTTCTATATTACTATATCTAGTTTCTGCATCATTCAACACCCTACTTAAATAATATATGGCTCTTTCGATGCCATTACTATCTTCTTGTGCTAACATACTACCTATAGTAAATTCAGAAGCAGATATATACAATCTCATGGGCTTTCCCCAAGAAGGTGGAGACAAGATAGGAGGCTGAGAGAGATATCTTTTGATCTGGTCAAAGGCCTCCTGATGTGCTTCGTTCCACTCGAAGGCTTGGACTTGCTTTAAGCGAAGTAGTGGAGAGAAAGCTTGAGTCCTTCCACTTAGATTCGAAATGAATCTTCTGAGAAAGTTAATCTTCCCCAGCAGAGATTGCAGCTCCCTTTTCGATATGGGTGCTTTAGTCTCCATGATGGCTTTGGTCTTATTCTGGTTGATTTCTATTCCTTTCTTATGAACCACAAAGCCCAGGAAATCTCCAGCCTGCACAAAAAATGCACATTTAAGGGGGTTCATTTTTAAGCCATGTTTTCTCATTCTTTCGAATGATTGGCTCAAATGACGCAAATGAGTTTCTGCAGATATGGATTTGATGACTATATCATCAATATACACCTGCATAAATGTCTTAATAAAATCATGGAAGATTGAATTCATTGCCCTTTGGTAAGTTGCCCCAGCATTTTTTAAACCAAAAGGCATCACTACCCACTCATAGGTACCTAAGGCTCCTGGGCAACGAAATGTTGTCTTAGCAACATCTTCCTCAGCAATAAAAATCTGATTATAACCAGAATATCCATCTAGCATACTTAGGTATTCGAATCCTGCAGCAGAATCTATTAACATTTCTGCCACAGGCATAGAGTATTGATCTTTGGGGGTTGCAGTATTTAAATCCCTAAAGTCTATGCATATTCTCAGAGAACCATTTTTCTTAATAACAGGTACTATATTTGCTAACCATTCGACATACCTTGTGGTTCTGATGAATTTGCAACGCAACAACCTTTCGACCTCAGCTTTGATCTTTGTGAGCACTGCTGGCGCGAATCTCCTGGGAGTTTGCTTGATGGGCTTCTTGCCATCCTTAATTGGAAGTCTGTGCTCCACTAACTCTCTCTTCAAACCAGGCATTTCGTCATAGTCCCACGCAAAGCAATCTTTGTTTTTCTTGAGGACTTCGATCACCTCTTGCATGAAGCTTGGGCTGAGTTTTGTGCTTATGTAGGTTATTCTTTTTGTGTTGTCATCCCCCAAATTCACCTCTTCGAGAGGATCATGTGCTAACATTTTGGCACTTGAGTTTGTAGGATCTTTCTCGAAGCCCAAGGGTTCTGTGTCATAAATGGCATCAAGCCTTTGATCTATTTCGTTTTCTTCATAGGGTTAATCTTTCGAACCATTCCCTTTCATTTCATTTACTTCAACTATATTATCTATTTCAGCCTCTGAAGCTGCTTTCCATTCATTCTCAGCCATACAAGCCGAAATCCTTTCGAAGAAGGAGGACTCAGTCATGAGTAGGATTGTCGAACTCCCAACCTGGTGGCCGTCTTTGCAAAGTGCTTTCGACTCCTTTGTCTCCCTTAATTATTTTTCTATCCCAGTACATGCCATCATGGCGAAGGGTCATATAGTAGTGTGCATCCCTTGTTTCATTCATTTCGTCACTTGGGGTACAAGGGGCTATTCGTGCCAGGTACTTGTCATAATTTCTTTTGTTGACTAGATTGACCGTTGTCATAAAGTAACTCTGGTCCACTTCGATATTCTCCACTATACCATCTTCTCTCCACAGAACTAACCTCTGGTGTATTGACGAAGGAACTGCCCCTACGCCATGGATCCACTCTCTTCCCAGCAGCAAGTTATAATTGGCCTTGCCTTCGATCACCATGAACATGGTGGGCCTGCAGCTCGATCCTACGGTTAAATCCACTTGCACCACCCCCAACGTTTGACCTACTTTCCCTTCATAATTGGATAGGACCATGTTGTGTGGTTTGACACCACCCTCTTGTATTCCTAACTTTTTTAGCATGAATTGAGGCATTAAATTAACTGCAGCGCCTCCATCCACTAAGACCTTGTTCACACCATGGGCTCCTTGCCTTTGCTCGAATGAACAATGGCTTCAAATGATTCTTCATTGCTGGCTCTGGATGTTCGAAGAATGCGTTCTGCTCTTCGACCGTGCCGTTATCCATTACATAGTAGCAAACTGGTCTGTGTTTCATCAAATCTATGGTATCCTCTTCCTCAAGCTCTTCGATTTTGGTCTATTGTCCAAACTCAGAAGGTAGTACAGATACCACATTGCAGTTTAAATTGAGTGAGGACTCCCCCTCTGATTCGAAGTTATCTGTCAGCATATCCTCGTCTTCTTCTGGACTTGGAGTATAGTCTTTCGATTCATCTGGTTGTGTTTCGGAGAAGAGTCTTCGACTAACTGGAGGCTTGTTTTCAGGTTGGTTATTTATTGTTGGTTTGTTGGTACTTGACACTTCTTTATTGGCTGGCCGAAGCTTCTCTTTCAGCTTTTCGAATTCGCTGTTGCCTTCGCCATTGTGATCTAGACATAGGATTTTTTCCTTTGTAATTCTCTAGTCTCATTTCTTCCCTCTTCGTAGTGTTAAATTGCCTCCTATACACCATGGCGTGACGTGCATTTCGCTCGTTGCCTTTCCATTTATCCTTCCCCCTATTGGTTTTGACTTGCAGCCACTTGTCTGTTGGTACTTCAGCAGGGATTTTGGATGTCACCCTTCGAGCACCTTTTGGGTAGGGGCTATCAGGCTTTCGTTGGGTATGCTTACCCTCGAAGTGTTGACTCATCTGACCAACCTCCTTGTGATTCCAGCATGGGGCGAAGGGAATAGTTTCGAATGCTCCAGCCATGTTCTGGTCATATGCCGCTGAGCACCTTGGGCAAATCAGGCACTTGGTTGCCCCTTTGTGACAGCGAACTACGAACTCCAACAGACTCTCCCCAGCTCTAGGGTAGCATCTGAATAATTGGTTGTCTTGGCGCCAATTGACTCCGGTTCGAGCCCTTTGTTTCCTCTCAAAATCTGCAGCAATCCTCTGGTTGCAGATGATGCTGCATCTGGGACATAGCATCATTTCAGCATTTCCCTTGTGGCACAGCATGAGATAATCTTTGAGGCTGGTATCTGCAGCATAACCATCCTCTATTTTGTATTTTTCTTTTTCAAGGTATCTTTCTGTTTCCTGCATCTCAGAACAAGGTCTCTCCATATCCACCATATTGACATCTACATCTTCCCCTTTTTCGTCATCATCTCCCCATCCTGATGGTTTGACATCTTCGATTCGAATCTTTGAACTCTCTGGGGCAGAGTATTTTACCAGGTAATCAAATTTTTCACTGGGTTCCCCTAAGGTATCCCAGACTTTCTTCTGAGGAATGCTACCATCCCCATCTTCCCCTTTTGTATCATCATCTCCCCATCCTGTGGGCTTGACATCTTCAATTGGGATTTTCGAACTCTCTGGAGCAGAATATTTCACCAGATAATCAAACTTTCCACTGGGTTCTCCCAAGGTATCCCAGATTTCTTTTTGAGGGGATGCTGGTTTTGTGATCCTTACTCTCTCCAATTTTAGCCTTAGGCCTTCAGTGGCCTGTGTCAAATTTTGCTTCTGGTCTTCCTGGCCCTCAGTAGCCTGGATCTCTTTCGAAACACCAGATGACATTGTTTCGGTCGAAGCCTCTAGTTGTTTGTGGATGTCCTCAGTGACTCCATTGTTGACTTCGACTAACTCCCAGCTTTCACTTTCAGTGCTTTCTTCTCCCAATGTAGTGGCCTCTTGGTCTGCTTCTACCATATTGATTTCTCCAATGCACGAAGGCTCGGAGTAATTGGTGTCTACCACATCTAGAGGGTCTTCATCTACTTTCATTTTTGGTTTGTCAGCAAATTTCAATCTGCCATCCTTAATTGCGTTTTGAATCAAATCCCTGAAAAGAAAACATTGTGAGGTTTTGTGGCCTAGAAAACTATGATATTTACAAAACCCTCTTTTCTTTCTTTGATCTAAAGGAGGTATTTTGACATTTGATGGCACAATTAACTGGCCATCTTTGACAAGCAAGTCGAAAATCTCATCACACTTTGTCACATAGAAGGTATATACCTTCTTTGGGAATTTATCACTTTTCTCATTTTCAACAATTTCTTTCCCTTTTGTAGGAACTAATAGTTTACAGGAGTAAGGTGGAGCCTGTTTTAATTCAGTGAGATCTATTTCGGCCTCTTCGAATTCAGGATAGTCTTCGACTTCCTCAGTTTCGACATAGGAAATTCTTTCTTTCTTATTACTTTTGAAAGCCCTGGCCTTTTCGGCCTTTAGTATTTCGACTTGTCGAACCCTATCTGCTAACTGAGCCATATCCCTCAAGTATTGCGTGTCTAATTTCTTTCGAATAGAATAGTTCAGGCCACCAGCGGCCATTTCGACTAACTCATGTTCAGGAACTACTGTGAAACATCTAGATTTCAAGAGTCTAAACCTATTTAAGTACTCATCTATGGGTTCAGTAAACTTCCTCTTAACACTCGCTAGTTCCTTTAGACTTATCTTGGATTGTCCCATATAGAATTGTTCATGGAATAACGTCTCCAAGAGGGTCCAGGTATCTATGGATCCAGGAGGCAAAGTGGTAAACCATGTGAAAGCATTTTTAGTGAGGGAACTTGGGAAATATTTAATCCTAAGGTTCTCATTATTTGCTATGTCTCCTGCTTCGGTCAGATATCTGGCTATATGTTCAACCGTTGATTCATTGGTATCTCCAGCAAACTTTGTAAACTTAGGGATCTTGTATCCCCTTGGCAAATCAATATGCATTACATAATCTGCTATAGGAGAGGCATAATTTGGCCTTCTAATCCCAGATTAATACCGTTTTGGGCCATAATCCTCTATCATGGTAGTTAGGTTATTTTACGCCAAGATATTGTGATTTCAATTCTATAGACAATGCATCGCATCTTGGTTTCGACCCACCATGACAACTCCTCTAGGTTGTTCTTCTCGAAACAGGGCTTCTAATCTTTCGACCCTTGCCCTGGTTCCATCATTCCCTTTGTGGTTCCTCTCGAATCACGGGCATCTAATCTTTCGACCCTTGCTAGTGGTTCTATCAATCCTCTTTGTGGTTCTTCTCGACTCACTGGGGCATCTTCCCTTTGTGCCCTTGCCCCCAAATTAACCCCCTCTCTGACTGGCCTATAAGGTGGGTCATCAGCAACTTGTTCGATGATAGGTATGTTCGCTCGAACCAATGCACGCCTCGCCTCTCTGGCGGAGCGAAGAGATCTGCTATTCGACTCATATTATCTGCGTTTTCTCTGTTTGTCACAGTTACATTTTGTACTATTGGGGCAAAGATTTCTTGCATAGTTTGCGCTAACACTCTTATCATATTATGGTTACTATCATCCATTAACTGCCTAAAAGCTATCTGATTTTCTGTGGTTAGGATAGGCAATGCACTATAACCTACTGACCCTTGGTTATTTGTCATGAATTGATTAGCCCCAGAACCAGACCCTAATTGTGGTGACGTGTTCGAAGTCGAAGTTTGTAAACCTGCCATAAAAGATGTTGGCATCCCATAAGGGGGATTTCTGGGTCTATTGCTATCGAAACTGGGTGGCCTAGTTGGTGGTGGGGTAGCGAAATGGGTTTGTACCCCACTTTGTGGGACAGATCCCCCAAGATAACCAGTGGTCCCTGTATTTCCTAGGGTCGAATTATTTGTTGACATGCCACTTGTTCCGTTCGTGGCCATATTACTAGTCGAAGATGCAACTGACTGTGCATTCGAAGGGATCGCGCTGGACGTTCCTGTCGAAACAGACGCATTAGTGCCTGTTCCATGTGGGGCGTTTTGTTCCCCTTGTTGATTGTTTGGATTAGACATCCTATTATTTCGTTTTCTTCTGGGTAAGGGTTGGTTACTATTAGTTATTCTACCACTCCTAAGGTTCATATACCAACGAACTTTGTTTACTCAGAAAGAACTTTTATAATAATTATGTCTTATAATCCTTATTTTATTTTAATTTGTAACGACCAATGACTCCCCTGGCGTGCCAATTTGTTCACGATGATTTCGGTGAAACAACCGCTAGTCCTCCAAACTATCGAATAAGCTTTATGATTGTTATTCAATTCCTCGGTAACTTGGGATCGACTAGATTGATCCTATGGGGTATTGGTCGTTTGGATAGAATTAATAACAAAATAAGTATTCATGTTTAAGACTTGTATTTAAAGTGTTTATATATATATATATATATATATATATATATATATATATATATATATATATATACAAAGTATTTCGATCACAATGCTAAATAACTTAATGACATGATCAAGTAAAATAACATAAAACTGATTTGAACAAGTAAACGCCATAAAGGTTCGATTTGCAAAGAAATATATAAATGCAGGAAAACGTAAATGGTTTTTAAAGGTAAAAGACTTTTAATGTAAAAGCATGAATATAAAAGCATGAAATGTAAAAGACAAGAATGTAAAAGATTTTCTGGAAAGTAAGAACGTTAATGTAAAGAGTTTCTGAAATGTAAAAGACTTTGAAATAAAAGAAACATTTAAATGCAAGGAAAAGTTAAATGACTTTGAATGTAAAGAATTTAAAAGACATTGATGCAAAGATAAAGGATAAACTGGAAAGATAAAGATGTTTACTGAATAATAAAAGTTTTGGTGCAATAATACGTACATCATTCGAGCATTCGTTTCCCTAGCCATGTGGTATTTTGAATGTTTACTGAATTTTTGTACAATAGATATGACACACGAAATCCTAACACTAAGACTTCTATTTATACTACTTCGACCATAACGGTCTGGCTTATGAGATCTTGCCACGTTCAGAACATGCAGAACACTGCACTTCTCTTGCTTCCACGCGTCTTCGAACCGTCTCCAGCGCATATTTCCTAACTTCCAATTATCCCGCTCGTGTTTGAATTTCACATGCTTTGGCCACTTCGTTTCGAACTCACTTCTCAGATACACTCCTACTACCACTTCGAAGCTTCCTTTATATGTATCATCATAATTGTCGTTCGAAGCTCCAAGTTTCAGTACGTCCATTCGGAGAGCCAATTCTTTCATTCCGAACTGTGACATTCACTTTGTTCCCACGAACACTGACATCATTTTGTTTCGAGCTCAATGACTCCATTTCGAATCATATATATCAAAATCTTCAGCCAACAAAGCTGTGGATACATTTCTTTCAAGAGAGTTTGTCTGGAACACAATTAGAGTGGTATTATCAGCTAGAGAATACCCACATTCATACTTGGAATAATTTGGCAGATGCTTTCTACAAACAGTACTAGTACAATGCTGAATTAGCACCAACCCGTATGCAACTGTAGAGCATGTCTATGGGCCGTCACGAGAAGTTCAAAGAGTATGCCCAGAAATGGAGAGATCTAGCAGGCAGAGTCCAGCCATCCTTGTCTAATAGGGAATTGGTTGAAATGTTCATGGGAACACTGACAGACCCATTCTTAAATAATCTTATTGGAAACTCTTCAGTCAGGTTCACCGAGTTGATACTAACAAGATAACGTATTGAAGTTGGAATCAAGAGTTGAAAGATTTAAGTCGAAATATCTTTAAATGTTGTGAAGAGATATTTTGGTGGGAAGAAAGAAGCCAATGTTCTGTATGGTCAGAAGAACCGTGACAAAGGTGATCGCCATCAATCTGTGGGGGCAGTCCTGATCTACAATCCTATGTCAGTGCAATCTCAATAAGACAACACGCACAGACATAACGCGTCGAGAAGACAATTTACAAAGATCAACATGCCATTGTATCAAGCACTACAACACATATTGAAAGCAGAGCTGATTACTTTGAGGGATCCTCCTCAGCACGTCAACACCTCATCTCCGAAGTACAATCCTAATGCAAGGTGTGAATACCACTCCAACAGCCCAGGGCATGACACCAATAACTGTTGGGCCCTGAAGAACAAGATTCAAGACATAATTGAAGCCCGCGAAATCGAATTCGACTCTCCTGTCGAAAATCCGAATGTGATCAACGCACCAATGTCAGACCATGGTAAAAGTGACAATGCCATTGACAATAAATCATATATCTTTGATGTGAATAAGCTGACCATTCCCCTGGTAACTGTCAAAAAGGATTTGTTACAAGCTGGTTTATTTCCAGGATGTCCTGAAGACCTCCATTGATGCGCATTTGAACCCAATGAATGTGCTTGGCTGAAGAGACGTGTTCAACGCATGATAGACAACCGATAAGTGTTATTATTAAAAGCTTCGTTTGTAGAGAGTTTGTGCGAAGATGTTTCTAAAAGTCTGAAGATCGAAGACGTAAGCGAAGTTGTACCAGAAGTATGGGATACCTTGGGGCAACCAAGTGGGAAGTTTGATTTCATGGTGAAGTATACCGTTCCTGAAAGCTACAAGATTGAAATTTAAGACATCAAGGCAACCGGATGGGGAGATAATTATCCCAAAGAATATGCTGATGTGAACACAATAAGGATCACCTCTGTCGATCATGCGCCCGGAGTGGCACCTCTAATTATTACCTCGCCCAGACAAATTCCATATTCCTATGACAAAGATATACTGTCATACCCCAAAATTTACCCTCACACTTCTCAAGACAATTCACAACTCCATACTCAAAGATTTCACAAGGGTTGACCAGACAAACCCTCTCCTAAGCAATCAAGTGGATTTCCAATGCTTCAAGTGGTCATCATACCTCATCATATGCTTCAAGGGATCACCATGTCAAGTTTCAAGCCTTACAAGTCAAGTTTGCTCATCTAATTGCTCAGATGGTTGAAAATTAACTGTATTGGACAAAAAGTCAACTATGGTCAACATACAGTCAAACTTCATAATTTTTGGTCAACATCAAGATTTTGAAGTCAAAATCATAATTTGATCATGATTCCTCAAGAAAAGTCAAGATTTGATCAAAAGTCAAAGTTTCTAAATTAGGGTTTTTCAAACAAAAGTCAACAAAACTTTGACCAGGCATAACTTTCACATACTTTATCTGAAATTTTTCCACCAAAGCTCATTTAAAAGGTAATTCAATTCTCTACAACTTCATGTCTCACAATCTTTGGCCAAAGATGCTTCATTTGGAACTTATGGATCAAAACATTACAGGTTTTTTAAAAGTCAACAAAAAGTCATCGTTTTGCAAAGAAGTGTTCTTGAACATGGAAACTTAAATGAATATGAAACCAAAAGGAGTGTTTAGAGGAAATCTTGAGATTTCTAAAAAGTCCAAGAACACCCAAAAATGTTGAAAATTGAGCAAGATAAAGATTGTACAAGTTAAGCATTTTTGAGGAGGTGCATGAAGAGAAATACTTGAGAAAGTAAAAAAAAATTCTAAATGGGCCTAACTTTTCTTGATTTAAACTTGTTTTTAACCTTAATTAGAACCTCCAATCCCAATGCCACACCCTTGAGATTTTTATTTTATTTATTTTGATTTTTATTCATTTAAAGTCAATTTAATTAAAATAAAATAGCAAAATTAAATCAATTAATGCAAGGCTGAATATTTGACATTCTTGAGGTCCAAGATATCCATTAAATAGCCAAAATTTCTAAAATATATGATTTGCATGAGATTGATACAAGATTGGAAGGATTTGATGCAAATTGAAAAGATTGACAAATCAAATATTTTCTCATTGAATGAGATATATTTTCTCATCAATTCTTAACCTAGATCCATCCTCTATATATTCAGAAGGTTTCTAAACCCTAGAGAGGAATTTTTTGCAGCCAAGAACCTTAGACAAACTCCAAAAAAACCGTGTGATACAAGGAACTAGCAGCCAGGTTCCAGCCGGATTCAAGCCATTCTAAACCTTCCAATCGCTTCCTGGTGATCCTCTAATCGATTCCAAATACTCACAAGCAAGCAATACGTCCAGAAACACGAAAATACGAATCACGGTTTGCTCTTCATATTTTAAAATCGATTTCATTGATTCATGTATTTTTAATACAATTTGATTGCATATTTGTATTTAGACTGATGTTTGTAAGTTTTCTGGATAGTTTGATTTAAGTTTAGAGGCAAGAACAAGAATGTACCATTGTTAGGGTTCATGAGCTCGAATTAGGGATTCTCAAAATAGGTAAAATTGGAAGTAACCAATGGTACCATCGTACTCAGGAGGTCAAACCGGATCGATCCATGTCCTCGCCATGAATTTATATTGCTTATATTTATTTTTTCAAAGTTGCAGGTCCTATAGATACAAACGATCTGTAGGTAAAGGCTATAGCAACGGATGGAAACCGTAGCTAAAATCCTAGGAAATTCAAAAGGAAGAAGAAGACCCTTGGCGTGTTTTCTGTTTTGAATGAATTTCCAAGAAATAATTTTGCTTATAATCAATTTGTTTCATATGTCTAACACAAGATTCGACTTTCGGGATGTTTCGGTCGATCACTTGGTAGTCGTATTGAAATAAAGCCTACGAGAAAGATCAATGATATGAGATTCCTAGAACCAGGTTACTATTATAGGACATGTTAAACCCACTTAAACTTTGGTAGGGTAGACACCTATACCTCATGCAAGGGAACATACAATGATGAAGCTCAATATGCACGAGTTGGAGATAGTGATTCTAATGATGTGTTGTTGATGGTCAACACTCAGTTGAACACTGAGATTACAAACATGTGGTATCTGGATTCAGGTTGCAGCAACCACGTGATTGGCAATAAAAATTGGTTTACCAAGTTAAGTGAGTCAGTTGAATATGTGATAAATTTTTCAGATTGGGGGCACATCAAATTATGTGGTAAAGGAGATATTTCGATTATCATAAAGGATGGTCGAAAAGCCACCATTATTGAAGTGTTGTATGTACCTTTTATGACAAGTAACTTGATAAGTATAGGTCAATTACTTGAAAAAGGTTTCAATATGAAGCTAGAAAAGAATCAAATAAAGGTATATAGGGCTGCTGGGAGGCTGATAATAAAAGCACCATTGGAAAATAACGAAACCTTAAAAGTTGAACTAATCACATCAGATCACAAGTGTTTTGTTTTAACTACATAAGAAGACAAGAATCGGTTGTGGCAGCACATATATGGACATTTAAACTTCAGAAGTTTAGGTATGCTTAACAAAAATAGGATGGTGTTTGGTTTACCTTAAGTAAAGGAACCAAAACAAGTGTGCAAGGAATGCTGCCAAGGAAAACAAGCTATGTGAAAGCGTTCAAACATGACTTGCCCGTGAAATCAAAGCAAAAAATGGAGCTGGTTCATTATGATGTGTGTGGACCGTTTAAAGTAAAGTCAAATGGAGATAACAGTTATTTACAAATCTAATTTAATATTTCAACACACGCCCATATAATCCAAGTTGTCGAACATCCTCAAAAATAGTCAATCTAAACTATTCCTAATTGCTTTCTTAAATTCAGGAATCTATCAATCTTCAATCCTTTGGTGAAGATGTCGACCAACTGTGCTTCACTTGAGCAATTCCTAACTTCAAATTCACCTCGATTTACCTTTTCCCCCAAGAAGTGAAACCTAACTTCGATATGTTTACTTCTTCCATGTAGAACTGGATTCTTCGCAGATTTATAGCTGACTTATTGTCGATTTGCAACACCAGGAATTTCTTCACTTCAATAGTGTTATACCTCAAAATTTACCCTCTTATTTCTCAAGACACCCCACGTCTCTATACACAAGAACTTCTTAAGGGTTGACCAGATGAACCCTCTCCTAAGCAATCAACTCACAACCAGGGTTTTAATTCTCTTAAGTCAAAGATGAGTTCTATCACCTCAAGTTGTCATCATACCTCCTCATTTGTATCAAGGAATCACCATGACAAGTTTCAAGCCTCACAACTCAAGTTTGCTTAATCAATTGCTTAAATGGTTGAAAATCAATTGTATTGGACAAAAAGTCAACTATGGTCAACATACAGTCAAACTTCATCATTTTTGGTTAACATCAAGATTTTGAAGTCACATTCCTCATTTTATCAAGGGTTGATCATGATTCATCAAGAAAACTCAAGATTTGATCAAAAGTAAAAGTTTCCAAATTAGGGCTTTTGGACAAAAGTCAACAGAACTTTGACCAAGCTTAACTTTCACATACTTTATCAGAAATTTTTCCACTAAAGATAATTTTGATGAGAATTCAATTCTCTACAACTTCATGTTTCCCAAGCTTTGGCCAAAAATGCTTCATTTGAGAGTTATGGATCAAGACATTATAGGTCCTTCTAAAAGTCAAGAAAAAGTCATCTTTTTGCAAAGAAGTGTACATGAACATAGAAACTTCAATAAAGATAAAACCAAAAAGAGTGTTTAGAGGACATCTTGAGATTTATAAAAAGTCCAAGAACACTTAAAAATGTTGAAAATTGAGCAAGATACAAGTTGTGCAAGTTTGACATTTTTGAAGAAGTGCGTGAAGAGAAATACTTAGCAAAATCAATTTTTTTCTCCAAATGGGCCTATATTTCTTTGATTCAAACTTGTTTCTAATATTGCCAAGGACTTCTAAAGCCCATTTGCATGTCATGCTTGCAATTATTTTGAAATTGTTGCTTTTTATTTTTATAAATCTTAAGATTATCAGTTTGAAAGAACAAAATATATTTTAATTATACAAATCACATAATTAATAAAAAATATTATGTTGAACTATAATTTACTAATTTAAATTTAAATTTAAATTTTATATTTATAATAGATTAAAAATAGAATAATTTGAATAGAAAAATAGAGTTTTGTCTTTGAGTAAAAATATTTATCCGCATTCTGAAAATTTAGAATAGAATTTAAATGATTAGAATTAAAAATAATATAAAAATTTAAAATCAATTATAGTAAAAATTTCTCTATTTAATAATTTCTCTATATAATACTAATTGATCCAACTTTATTATTTTCTAATACTAAAATGAGCACCTCTGAAATATAAAAAAGAAGAGCACACTGTAATATAGTTCTATGACATAAATAGATTCCAATTTTATTTTGTCAAAAAAAAACATCAATAGATAAAAATATCAATTACAAAAAGTTCATGGTAAGTTAAAAAATATACTTTGAAGTTTTAATAAAAGGTCATATGTTAGTAGGTTAAAATACAGTAAAAAGAATTTGTGTCAGATTTTGGTAAGTCAAAATACTCTTAAAATTAAAAGAATATAAAAAATAATAATATGAGTTCTACTTTAATTCCTCCATTTAATAATTGATTTATATAAATTAAATGATCCAACTTTATTATTTTTTAATAATAAAAAAACATCCGTAATATACTAAAATTAAAATCATACCATTCATGTTAGTGTTTATTCAAAATCTAAAATCCTTAATATTTTTTTAAATTAATTTTATTTATTATTTTTTTATAAGCATGTTTTTATATTATTTCAATACTTAATTATACACATTTTGATAATTTGATATCAATTAATTGCATTTTCATATTTTATTTGCATTTTATATGTGAAAAAAAGAATATTTTATATTTTATTCAATAAAGGTAACAAATAACAAAATTATTAGACTTATTTTAATTAAAAAATAGTTATACAGACCAAAAATATGTAAACCACTAAAAAAATTGGTACCACTCAAATTTTATATGATCTTTGGATTTCAAAAAAAATATATATATTTCTGTTGATTATAAGTTTGATTATAAAGAATTAATAAAAAATCAATAAAAAACTAAAATTAATAAAAAAGAATTCATAAAAGATCAATAAAAAACTGAAATTAAAAGTCAATAATTAGTATGATATCACATAAAATAAATCTAATATTTACGGTATTTTTAAAAATTAATGGCATTAATATTAAATACTCAACCCTATTAAAAGTTATTTTAACTATTTGTTTAATAATCAATAAATTAACTATTTGTTAAAAACAAAACAAAATATTTTCATTATAAAGAAATTCAACTTTACATGATCATTAACAATCAATTAAAAAGATTTAATCACTAAGTTAAATCATTGTAAAAACATAAATCTAATTAATTGTTACACAATAATAATTGAAATGCACGTTGAAAAATTATATCACACAATGATATAATTATTCACAAACTTGACAGCAAATCAAAAGAGAGGCTATATAATAAAACTGTTAAAACTTAAAACGCTGATTTCCAGAATCAATTGGAAGTCATATGGATCTTTGATCTGCTTTTTGCATTCTTTACATAAATTTTCATTTATATGAGGTTTTCACAGTAAAAAAAATCTTGACTGCGCTACACTTCAGTTTGTATCTACATAGACTATGAATGATTAAGACAAACGAGAATACAACTATCATACTGGTTCCTGAAATAGAAAAGTATGTCAAATATCAAACTCTAAAACTAAATCAAATGATAGAACCTTACAATCAATTAAATTATTTTAAATACTCAATCCCATTAAAAGTTATTTATTAAATTATTTTATAATCAATTATTTGACATTTTTGAGATATTTTAAATTTTAACTTTTAAACAACATTTAAGTTGTAGATTAATTTGTTTAAATATTTAAGTTGATATTACTTTAAATTAAATTAAAAGAATATTTTACAATAAACCAAATATAAAAATAAAATATTATAAATAATAAATTAGAACTAAATGTGAAAATAAAATAAAATAAAACTTAATTGTCAAAATAGTATTTAATATAAAATTACACTCACTAATATAAAATTGTTGACGAACATTATAATTTTAAACCATTAAAAACAAAACAAAATATTTTCTTTATAAAATAGATTCAACTTTACATGATCATTAACAACCAATTAAAAAAATTTAATCACTAACAATAACATATTTGGACAAATGAAATTAACTAAAACATGCAGCAGCCATCCAGAATTTAAAGGAAAACTTAATTTACGGAGCTAAAATAAATGGCAAAACATTCTCAATTGCAATGAAAACAAAATCTTCTTTATTTTTTTCTCAAGAAATTGGTCAGCTCTAGCTCTTCAACATAAAAACCTAAAAATACACCAATTCAATATAATACCATCAATAACACTAAACACAAATTGAAATGTTTATGCAAAACCAAACACACGTATTTTAAATTATACTAATCCCAAAGACTATGAAAAACACATATAGAAAATTATCTTCAAAAATAATATAGTACAAATACAACCTGATACAATAGAAATATTGAGAACTGTTGAATACGAAAAGAAAAAAAAACACATCTACACTTAATATGGCCATAGAAAAGTAACTGATATCTGTTCACGATACATCATAAGCTCGTTAAAAAAATGAGTAAGCTTATAGCAATCAAAAGAGCAAACTGAAAAACTAAGCTCCTGAATAGATATTCAAGTCATGAAGATGCATGCCAACCATATGAGCTGCTATGGTACTTAGTAAACGAGCCTTAGTAAATGCATGAAAATACATTAACTTATTCATGTATTCATGTTTCAACGGTGATAATAAAATTTTCAAAAATCAATTAACTTACATATGGTTCCGATGTTTGGTTTCCTGCTCATTATCTGTATATTAATCCAACAAATTGCCATAAATATATGGAAGATATGAATAAAAAATTCGTTGAAAGATATCACAGATCTAAAAAAAGTAACCATTATATAATACCTTTTTCATATACTTCTGGAAAATATGGACACAATCACAGAAAAATATTGCAAATCATAACACATAATCACAACAAAAATATATTAATCAAACAATAAAACAGATAACAATGCAATATTGTAATAATAATTATGAAGGATATTTGTATTCAACAGAAGAAAAGGGCCGAGAAGATTTTGAAAATAAGCAAAATGATTGGAACGGTTGAATAGATGAGTAGTTCAAATTGAGTTGGTTAGGACTTAGGAGGTATTTATAGGAGAGAACATTGAATGGTTAGAATTTACAGCATGATGATTATTTATGGGTGGCTTTGGGAAGAAGAAGGTTTTTTCGTGGGGAAAAGGAGAAAATTGAATGCAGAAGGTGAAAAAGAAAAAAGAGCGCTGCTAATGATGAAGGAAGAATCATGATCTGAAATACTGCAATTTGATTGGACCAAACATTAAAAGTGAGATTTTATACTGCATCTGATTGGACCAACATATTAAATCTATAAATTCTCCATATTAAAATAGTTCAAGAAATAAGGTAATGCAATTTGATTGTGGCAAATCAAAAAGTATATTTTTGTCCATATTAAAAAAGTTAAATAAAATGCTAAATTATGATTGGCTAAATGCCAAAAAGGGCACTTTAGACTTTTCCGGAATATTTTATTTTCTTATATGGTAGATTTTGAAATGGATTGGTTGAAAAACCAAAATAAAAATAAACCTTGGCAATAATCCATTTTAGTAATTTATAATAGGTTTAAAAGACCTTCAAATCCATTTAGAAGAAAAGCTAATGAAATGATCATCCCCTTAGAATAAAAGTTTTTTAGGTTTTTTTTCTCTATTTTATTTATATTATAGATTAAAAGTTCACTAGGATTTCTTATTTTCTATATTTAAAGATCTTTGGCGTGACCATTAGAATTATCTTTCATTATAATAAAGTTCAGAGTTTCCTTCTTTCTAGTGGATTCTAGCTTTGTTTGACAAGTTTGTCGCTTGTAAATTTGTGTTTTGTTCTAAGTTTAGCGCTTGCTATTCCTTTTGACTTTCTGACTGTGTTAGTTGACATTAAAGCATATTTTCTCCTGATCTTTTTGTAGCTTGAAAAAATTTGGTGGATCAATCGAAGACCAAAATAGATCTTGAGGGAATTACCGCGAATTTTACCGTGACTCTAACTACTTTGACTGAATAGATGGTGAATTTAGAAAATCATGTGAACAATGCTTATAACAACGGGAATCAGCGAAGAGACGTGGGGAGAATAGTTTAAGGTTCCACGGGATGGAAACAATCATCGTGTTGTTACTACTGAAAATTTGAGTTCTACAGATGAAGAACCCTACGAGGAAGAGATAGTTGATCATGAGAATAGACATAACAATAATTATCGAGTGAAGGATGATATTCCATTATTATCTAGAACTATTGAACTAGAGGAGTTTATAGATTGGCGTGTCAATGTCAATAGGTTCTTCGATATTACGGGCATCCCTGAGAACAAACAAGTTAAGATGGTGACAATCAGGTTGAAAAATATTAATGTTTTTTGGAGGGATAAGCTTGTTGTTCACATGCAACAACAAAGAAAATGGTCGGTCATATCTTGTCGTAGAATGAAACAATTGACGCATGAGCGGTTTCTACCGGGGAGGATTATGAGAAAATTATTTATAAGATGTATATTGACTGTGACCAGGGAAAGAGAATTGTAACAAAATACATAAGTGACTTCCTACATTTATTTAAGCACAATAAATTGGGAGAATCATAGAGCTTGAAAGTTGCCGATACATCGGTGGCCTAAAAGAATCCTTGCAAGAGAAGATGAATTTGAAGATTGTATGGACCGTAGTTGATACAATTTTGTTTTTATTTTAATAAATATGTCTTTCTTTTTTAAATAATAAACCACTTTGGTAAAACTATTTTGTTTTTCTTATTTACACTTTTATTATATTTTGAAAACAAAACTGTGTGTACCTAACCAGTACTCATGCAAACGTAAGGGTAATACACTTGTATCCGTGCGAACGCGCGTGTAATACATCAGTACCGTGTGAACATACGGGTAACCAGTATTGAGAAATACATTTGATTTTTTTATCTATTTTACATAATTGTTTTCTTCTATGTGGGTGTTTAATATTTTTTCTTAACAATGATTGATTTAATTAACTTATATATCTTTATCTTTGACTACTTTTATTTTTATTTTTACTTTTTTACAATAAAATTTAAATATTTTCTATTTTATTTGTATTTCATAACCAAACAGGTGACAATTTCACGATCCACAAAAGTACCCGTGCGGACGCATGAATATCCTACTAACTTAAGTAAAAGAGACAATGTCAGTATTTTAGATCAATAACTTTGTCATAAAAAATAAAGTCTAACATTATTTTATTAAAAAAATAGAATACACAGTTTAATTCTCTAGTATTTAGTTATTTTATGAATATATTATATTACATATTCCCTCTGTTTATTTTTAATTGTCACTTTTAGAATAATTTTTATTCATTTTTAATTGTCGCTTACAAAGTTCAAGGTAGTATTAATTGTACTTTTGTCAAAATTATCCCTAATTATTTCTTGTAGATGTTAGATGTTGTAATTCTTGTTATGTTGAAGGACTTGGAATGTATGTCAAACTAGTTGTATCGAAGATGTGTAAAACAACTAGTTGTGATATGTTTTCAATGGTATTCGACTGAGTCGAATACAACAGTTAAGTAGTTGGTTGAATTATATTGGGCTCAGGCTTTGTAAGCCTATATAAAAGGTTGTGTAGTTTGTAATATATACACAATTCAATTTTGAGAAATACAATTATACTAACTTTGATATATTCTCTTCTCACTCTCCCCCATTCTTCTCTTTAGTCATCTTTCTTGAAAATATTTTGTTCCAACAAATTGGTATCAAAGCCTGGTTGTGATTTAAAGAGAATCTAATGGCAAACGGAACAACAACGTCAACACAACTAATGGCAAACATAAATACAACGTCAACATAATTTCCAGCAAATCTATCGATTTCAATTGGGAAAACTACTAGTGGTAGGTTGTGCAAATGAATGTTATCTTCAGATTTCAAGAAGTTGTTGAAATCTCGAATGATGGACTATTAGAGTTGGAAGGAGATGCGACAATGCTCAAAAAACTGCACACAAGGATCAACAGAAGAAAGATGGTAAAGCATTATTCTTATTTCACCAGTGTGTGGATTCTAATGTGTTTGAGAAGATAATTGAAGAAGAAAAACAAAAGGAGCTTGGGAAAAGTTAAAGAACTTGTATAGTGTAGATGAGAAATTGAAGAGGGTGAAGTTGTAGACATTGAGGAAGCAATACGAGATGATTCAGATGAAATAAGATGAATCAATTTCTACATACTTCTCAAGAATAATGAGGCTAACAAACCAGATGAAAGCATGTAGTGAATCAATTACGAATCTATGGAAGATTGAGAAAGTGTTAAGATCTCTGGCTTCAGATTTTGATTACAGTGTAGTGACCATTGAACAAGTAAAGACTCTGTCTGAGAAGAAGTTAGAAGAACTTCAAGTTTCTCTAGAGGCTCATGAGATGAGGTTGAAGCAGAGAAACTCAAAAAGAAAGAATGTGGCTGAACAAACATTAAATTCCAGATTCATCAAGAAATCTAGAACAGAGAAGTCGAAGTAGCGAAAGAATCTTGCTAGTGATGAGAAGTCAAGAAAAAATACTTATTTTGTCAAGAAAGGCGTGGGCAACAAGTATTCTAAAAATAAAGTTGACATGAAGGAGGTGTCGTTTTACAACTGTCAAGGATTAGGTCACTATGCTCGAGCCTGTCGAAGAAGGAAAGTAGCAAGGGAACATACAATGATGAAGCTCAATATGCATGAGTTGGAGATAGTGATTCTGATGATGTGTTGTTGATGGTCAACACTCAGTCGAACACTGAGATTACAAACACGTGATATCTGGATTCAGGTTGCAGCAACCACGTGATTGGCAATAAAAATTGGTTTACCAAGTTAAGTGAGTCAGTTGAACATGTGATAAAGTTTTCAGATTGGGGGCACATCAAACTATGTGGTAAAGGAGATATTTCGATTATCATAAAGGATGGTCGAAAAGCCACCATTACTGAAGTGTTGTATGTACCTTCTATGACAAGTAACTGGATAAGTATAGGTCAATTACTTGAAAAAGGTTTCAATATGAAGCTAGAAAAGAATCAAATGAAGGTATATAGGGCTGATGAGAGGCTGATAATAAAAGCACCATTGGAAAAAAAAATGAAACCTTAAAAGTTGAACTAATCACATCAGATCACAAGTGTTTAGTTTTAACTACAGAAGAAGACAAGAATCGGTTTTGGCAGCACATATATGGACATTTAAACTTCAGAAGTTTAGGTATGCTTAACAAAAAGAGGATGGTTTTTGGTTTACCTTAAGTAAAGGAACTAGAACAAGTGTGCAAGGAATGCTGCAAAGGAAAACAAGCTATATGAAAGCGTTCAAACATGACTTGCCCGTTGAAACAACCGGCTGAACATCATCCGATAACTATATCAATGAAGTCGTCATCGAACGTTTTTATCTCACAAAAGGAGAAAGGTAAACGCATCGCGAAAACCTAAAAGGGATAAGACACGGTCTTGCGACCGAGAGATAGGGTAAGGGAATCTATTACGCGAAGGGAAGGTATTAGCACACCACACGCCCGTAGTACTCTACGGTATCCACTTCTATTTTCTATCTAATGAGTGTGTTTATATCAATTTATCGCTTAATCTCTATATTAGTATGCTAAAAGAGTATGCATGTGAAAGAAAAGAAAATAAAGAAAACACGGGGAAAAGAAAGAAATATTTACAAAGTTTTCTCGATCGAGCCCCGTGACAAGATGCCTACGTATTCCCTTGTGCAATGGGAAAGTCAGAGCGCCGTAGTTCGGCTCATATGTTTTGGTGGGTTTTGTGTTTTTTACTTATGAAAAAGAGTTTTAAACACAAAAAGAAAACCCGTAGGCAAAAAAGAATTTGTCTTGGTTGGTTGCTTTTGCCTTGAAAAAGGAGTTTGAACCATTATTAAGTGCTTTATTTGCAAAAGAAAAGAAAACAAGTTTTATTTTTATTATATGCAAGGATGCAAAAGAAACTAGAAAACAATCAAGGGAAACTATCTAACTTTATCCCTAATGTTATCATGCATGGATTACAACCTAAGGTCTAACTCGAATCACTACCTAAAGTAGATTCAAGAGAATCCTAAGGGAACATTCCAAAGGTTTACAACCTAAATCTATGTCTATCTTGATTCGCTACCTGAAGTAGAATCGAAGACGACAAAAAGGAATGAAACAGGTTTGTAACCTAAATCTATGTCTATCTCGAATCACTACCTAATGTAGAATCGAAGATGACAAAAAGGGATAAAGCAAGCAAGTGCTTTGGCAGAAGAACACAAACAATGCAATACAAACAAACAAATGGCACACAAGCGCAGGAAAAGGAGGAAGTCCCATAGCCTCGAACAGTAACGAGCATACCGTGAGTCAACCAGGAGCCGACACATCTGATTCCTGTGAATGGTATCACCGCATGATATGAATTATCAAGTGTGAAGAGCAAATGATGCAAGCTCTGTAATAAATGCGAACCCTAAGAAAGTGTGGAGAGTCAGAATAGGGAACTCTTGCCACTTTTTATTATTGACTCGATAAAGGAAGCAACACGATTCGTGTGTGCTGAGCTAACACGGACTAGAACTGTGCGGGGTCGATTGCGGACCCTTTCCGCTTGCCCATCATATCATCATGACTCAATAGCAGGAAATATAAAAAGCGGGACTTTGCTTGGTGGTGCCACGTCGGGTGTCCTAACCACTCTTGACCTATACAAGCACAAATATAAACACTTACTAAGAATTACCTCCCTATACAGATGGGGGATTTTAAACAAACCATACACAACTAGCAAACAGAAGCGCCCTAAACGGGTCTTTAAATAAACCAGAGGGGTTCCTGAACATGCTCCAACTACGGAAGCCCCTTCATACATCTCTATTCCTACTTCTCATGGCAAGGAAAGCGGTAAAACCCTACTTCTCATGCTCTCTAGAAAAGCGGTAAAAGAATGCGGTAAACAAAGTAAAATAAATACCAAACGGATAATGATCCGAAGAGCACTGCGAGCTAAAAAAAATACTCTGGAAAACTTCAAGTACTGCTGGCACGCAATAAAGAAATCCGGTGAGAAGTGTACGGAGGCACAAAAAGCATAATCGGAATGTGTGTCATGCATATCCGAAGCAAATACACCTGTACAAGATCGTAATCCAGACAATACAGATAAAGGATGTGCATCGATATGCACAGTCAAGAATGTGTGTTTATACACATTCGACGTATATCTAATAAACCTGCAAGAAACTATCCAGATAATACAGACAAAGGATGTGCATCGATATGCACGGTCAAGAATGTGTGTCTATACACATTAAACGTATATCCAATTTTTTTTCATATTTCTTGATTTTTTATGATCATGATGGATCATTTGAAATGTTTTTATGATTGAAAAAGTTTGGTCTTGAAAAAGTTGACCAAAAGTCAAAGTTTGACTTTTCAGAGCAGATGAATTTTCATCAGATGATTCAAAAATTTGTCTGATGAAGAAACATGGACTTTTGTGATGTTTTGAATCAAGAAATTAGGTCAAAAGGTTGCATTGAAGATGTTAAGATCAATTTCCAATCAAATAGGTCATTCATTGAGCATAAAGTCAACGATTCACTATCCTTGATAAAAACCCTAATTGGTCGATTCATGATAGATCTGGAGAAAAAGTTGGGAATCTGAAGATCAAATGTTGATGATTGATTAAGATAGATCAATTGAGGTGAGTGGAAACTCAAACCCTAATTGATCACATCTTGAACAGATGAAATTTTTGAAGAAACCCTAACTTTGACTTCAGGAGTACATGCACGATCTATCCTGTTCTGAAATTGTTAGTGATGCAGAATGATGCATATGTGAATAATGTAAGGTGGTATCTTATGTCAAAAATTAGGGTATGACACCTCCCATCAACAATCAGATACTCCCCAGCAAGATCCATGCACGAGATTTCCTAGCAGAGTGCCTCCCAGCTTCTACCGTCCTCAGTAGGGTCTACGCACGAGATCCCCAGCGGAGCCTTTTCCAACTTTTATTATTCCCAGCAGCATTAACAGCTAGACTTGAAACTTAGTCAGATAGTACATCAGAGGAATCAAAAGCACCCCTTCCTTTTTCGAGTCAGGGTTTTCAACGATTTCATTCACAAGCGAAAGTCAGAAATCTCCAGCGGATTTTTCACATCTTCTTCAAGATGGATATGTTTTGAAATACCAACATCTACATTCATAAATTATTCATAAAAGTCATAACACGTGCATATATCATTCATACGCATTGTCATATGCTCGCATGCATCATAATCTGCATAAGTCTAACTATATCCTGTCGAAGTTGTTTGTTTTTTCCTCAGCAGGTAAAAACTACTTTTAGACGGAAGGTCGAGGATTAATACCTGAAACAAGACGGGAAACCCTATCTGAAAGATCATACCAATCATTTCCAAACGGAAGGTCCAGGATTAATACCCAAAGCAAGACGGGAAACCCTATTCGAACGACTACCCGAGTTGTCCTCCGACAACAGGCATTGGATCAACACCCGAAACGAGCCAGGGAAACTATCCGCATTATGCCAACTATCTACTTCAGAAGCAATCAGGACGAAGGTTTATTCTGACTATCTCTTATTATCAACAGCAACTACAGAGTCTGGCGTACGACTCAGTTACCCTGGATGGCATCTTGAGCCCATCTCCGACTACCTGTCGACATCTCTCCACTTTCAGAATGCTACATATTTGGTTAAAAATCAGTACAAACCAATAACTTCATTCAAAGACGAGCACAAAGTCTAACGTACGACTCTTCTCGGATGGCATCTTAAGCCCATCTCCACGCTCCCTCCTACATTCGGGAATATCTGCAGAGCCTAACGTACGGCTCATTCCCCAGCATCCGTCTCTCCAGATGGCATCTTAAGCCCATCTCCGACGTTTCTCCTATTCAGACGACATTCTTGAGTCTAACGTACGACTCGTTCTCCAGCAGAGTCGACAGTTCTGTAATACGGTGAACTGACTTTGAGACTTTTGTTTTGCTTTTGATCGCAAATGTTGCGGATAGCAAGAGTCGCCACCGACTTTTCTTTTATCCAATTTAAGGGAAGGTGAAAAGAACAGGAAAAGACCTTCGTTAGATTCTGAGTAAGGGAGAAGGTTATGAGAAGGGAAGGTATTAGCACCCCTTTTCATAACCTTCTCCCTTACTCAGAATCTAACGAAGGTCTTTTCCTGTTCTTTTCACCTTCCCTTAAATTGGATAAAAGAAAAGTCGGTGGCGACTCTTGCTTGCTATCCGCAACATTTGCGATCAAAAGCAAAACAAAAGTCTCAAAGTCAGTTCACCGTATTACACTTAGTCGAATTAAGATTTGTAAAATTCAAATATCAATATAGTGTATATGTTCAAGTTGTAGCATAAGATATAATAGTCATCTGCTTATATGTCGATGATTTGTTGGTAAATGGAAATAGCTTGGAGAACTTGTTGAAGTTCAAAGAACTGTTGATGAGAAAATTTGAAATAACTGATCTGGGAAAATTGTCTAATTTCCTTGGCATGGAAGTTCAAATGTCGAACCAAAGTATGGTGATACATCAAAGGAAGTATGTCAAAAATATACTCAAGAGATTCATAATAAATGATTCAAATCCTACATCACCACCTGTCAAATCAAATGTGAAATTGGAGAAAAGTGGAGAGGAAGACAAAGTCGATGTAACTTTGTTCAAGCAAATTGTGGGATCTCCGAGCTATGTGTGCAACAGTCGACCTGATATAGGTTTCATAGTTGGATTAGTAAGTAGATACATGAGTGAACCAAGGGTGTCACACATGAAGGCCGCAAGAATGATCTTGAGATACTTAAAAGGATTTATAAACTGTGGAAGACTATTTTGACAAGACTCGGAAAGTAAAGAAGCTACAGTTAATTTTTTTCGGATGTTGATTGGTGTGGAGATAAGGAAGATCGAAAAAGAATAATTGGATATTTTTTCAAGTATTTGGTGCCTCAATCTCATAGTGTTTGAAGAAGCAACTTGTGGTGGCATTGTCATCGTGTGAAGCTTAATATATAGCAGGATCATATGGTGCGTGTCAAGTAATTTTGATCAGATCTGTATTTGAAGAAATGGAGGTCGAAGTGTTTGCAAATCTAGTCAGACATAAATCTGGCGACGAATCCAGTGCATGGAAGAAGTAAACATATCGAAGTTAGGTTTCACTTCTTAAGGGAAAAGGTAAATCGGGGTGAAATTGAAGTTAGGTATTGCTCAAGTGAAGACCAGTTGACTGAAATCTTCACCAATGGGTTGAAGATCAACGGGTTCTTGAATTTGAGAAAGAAATTAAGAATAGTTCAGATCGACTTTGATTAGCGTAGGCCCGGCAACCTTGATTATGGGGGGTATGTTGAAATATTATATTAGATTTGATTAGATTAGATTTAATATTTAAATATAATCCAAGTTGTGTAAGCCCAAGCCTAATTAGGATCGTATATAAATAGTCATAGTGTGTATCCTCATTTTGTACAATACAATTTCAAGTGAATAATATAATTATTATTTCCTTATTATTCTCTTTTTCTCTCCTCACTAAAAGTGCCTCACGCACTAACACAAATTCCACCACTTGATTTGTGGAACTCCCCTATGATTTCTTCTATTTTCTCTCCTCTTGACTCTTACATCCATAACCAAAATTTTATGGTGGATATTTAAGCTCTCTCCCAATATAACTTTACAATTTAATCAAATCTTTATATTTGACTTCCTAACAAGAAAAAAAATCATCTGAGAACATGTCACTTCACTATCACTTCACTTGTATATGTAATAAGATGTCCATATTTTTTTTCTAAAGTATGTATTAGATATAGTAAGATCAAAAATCGACAAAAACTCCAGGATGGATTTACCCTCCAAATTTATCTCCGTAAGACCATACCCTCATGAATGCCCCCAAAATATCTTACTATACTGCTTACATATCCATTTAGATTCCCTCCTAAAAAAATATTCTCTCCTAAAGGTATATCCTAAAATAAGCCATTTAAATCATTCCTAAATTTTATTTTACGGTGTTCTAACCTAACATCTAGTGTGAAGGCACTAACAACATTAAAGGTGTTTGGTTACACTATATATTTCAGGGCTATGATTTGATCTCCTACTCTTTTCACATCCACAATATCCTTCTTCCACTCTTTGTGTAAGATAATCTCCACCCCATTTTTAGATCTAACTTTTTTGGTGTACCAAATCTTAAAATCCAAGTTGTCTAATTCTTTCGCCTTTTCACCCATCCACTTAATTTCTTGTACGCACATAAAATTGATCTTCTTCCGAACCATAGTGACCACTATTTCCATATATTTAATGTTCCAAAACGAATCTCACTCCCATGAACTAAAATCTTTATTCACACCCGTTCACGAAAAATATAGAAAATCATACTTATTTTTCACTACATTCAGACTCGATGTAGCAGCTCTTATTCTTTTAACATTGTACTCGAGTTATATAGCATGTTGCTTATGTGCAACGGCCTAACATTCACCTCATTACGTAATTAATATATGTTACGGATATTCAACAAAATTTTACATCAATTGTCAATTATTTAAGACAACTCTCTCCTTTTATCCGTACTTTGGACCGTCTATGCATAGCAATGCTAATATTGAAATGAGTGAACATTATAAATAATAACATAAAAAATTTCAAAATATAGACCACTATATCAACAAATTAATACAATATTCCAATTTGTTACATTGGAAATTACCATATATGCCTAAAAAATTAATAATTTGTAGATTACCGTTACATTTGACACTTGTTTCAAATAAAAGTTCTAAATAACTATTTGGCAGTTTTCTGAATGTACATAAAACTGTAAAACTGGTAACTACTTATTATAGTTAATTTTGTATATAAAAACCACAGTTCCATCACAATAGAAACTGAGACAAATATGAAATAGTAATCTTGAAGATACTTTAAGTTTTCAACTGTAACGTTTGATACTGAATAAATCTCAAACTTTCCTTAAAGTGAAAAATGATTAAATTAAGTAGTAAAGGAATATCAGTAAATTAACTAAGCTTTTACTTCCTACATTCATGTCATATATTATTTATTATACAATAATCATCATTTGGAAAGTATTCATAGGTTTAATGGAATTGTATCATAATAATTCTGAAACTTGTGTTTCACTATTTATATGTAGTTAGTTTCATGAATACAAAATGGGTGTAAGTGCAACAAATGCTTTCAAATACAAAAGAAGAATGGTTGAAAAAAGTTTAGTTACAAGAAAATTGAGTAAACTTGATTCTGATGAGATAAATTGGACAAATATGATTCCGGAATGTCCAATATATCATCCATCAGAACAAGAATTTCAGAATCCTTTAGTTTATCTACAGAAAATTGCTCCTGTGGCTTCTAAATATGGTATGTGATAAGAGTTTAATTATAGATGATTTTTTTTCGTCGTCGCATTTAGAATGTTTTCCATATCATGCACATGTTTTCATCTTTGATATTTCAGGTATATGCAAAATTGTTTCACCAGTTAGTGCTTCTAATTCTGCTGATTTTGTCATAATGAAAGAGATAAAGGACTTTAAGTTTGAAACAATTGTACAGCCTCTTCGTCTTTCGAAATGGAATGAAAAGGATGTGATAACTTTTTCCAAGAGAGGAAGGTGAAAAAAGTCTTATGTTTTTGAGTTTTTTAAAGCATCTAATATGATGAAAAATATAAATTTATCTTGTTTTTGATGTTGTTTCGGACAGGAAATATACGTATCGCGAATTCGAGGCGTTGGCAAACAAGGCCTTTTTCAATAGATTTGGAAGTTTCGAAGATCTTTCTTCTTCTAGTGTCGAAAAAGTATTCTGGCACGAAATGATGCATGGAGAGAAAGGAACTGTTGAGTATGGTGTTAACATTGAGGGTAGTGTCTTTTCATGTGATCCTGATGATAGACTTGGAACAAGTAAATTCAATTTGAAGGTTTCTTTTTATAATTTACTATATGCTTTCTAAATTCATTCGTCGCGTAGTCATCAGATTTTGACTAATGAATAATGATCAATATTTTTCATTTGATTTCAGAAATTGGCACGTCTACCGCAGTCACCGTTGCGTTTAGTTGACAAAGGAATTCCAGTAAGGAAACAATTTTTGTAACCAAATTTGAATCAAATGTCATAACTCTTTTTCACTAACTCTCTAAAAATTTTAGGGAGTAACTGATCCAATGCTTTACATTGGAATGCTGTTCAGTATGTTTGCATGGCATGTAGAGGATCATTATTTGTACAGGTAACTTATTTTAAAATTGCTTCAAATATTGTTTCAAATTTCTCTTGTTCATATCATATCTTAATTTATATAATTGTTTATTTTTTTGCAGTATAAATTATCATCATTCAGGTGGAAACAAAACTTGGTATGGTGTTCCTAGTTATGCAGCCTCTGAATTTGAAAAGACTGTATTGAACCATGTGTATTTCAACAAAGTGTTAAGAGAACATGGAGAGAATGGTGCATTTCAATTTATATCACAAAAAACAACAATGTTCCCTCCTAATGTCTTGTTACAAAATGGTGTTCCGGTTTATAAGGCTCTGCAGAAGCCAGGAGAGTTTGTCGTCACCTTTCCTAAAGCATATCATGCTGGATTTAGTCATGGTGTCTCTCACTCTCTGTGTGTGTGATTATGTAGCTTTCTTGTTGTGCAAGAAATACTAATTCCCTTGTTGTGTTTAGGTTTTAATTGTGGAGAAGCTGTAAACTTTGCTATTGGTGATTGGTTTCCACATGGCGCTGCGGCTAGCAAACGTTATGCACATCTCAAAATGCTACCGATAATTCCATACGAAGAACTTCTTTGTAAAGAGGCCATGCTTATCTACAGGTCCTCAAAAGTCAGGAGTTCCAGGAAAAAACTTGAAGACACGTCATCCTATCGGGCTATTATACCATCTTTCTTGCTTCTCATGCAATTTTACAAGACTTCGCTATCTCGTTTGAACAGTTCAAGAAATATGTCAATCTCTTCTAACACATTATTAAGCTCTCTGACATGCAGTATCTGCCATAGGGATTGTTATGTAGCTTACTTGTTGTGCAAGAAATGCTATTCTTATCCAATTTGCCTTTTCCATGGTAAAACCTCATTATTCTATTCGAGTAATTCGAGAATTGTTATTTCAGTTGCTTTTTTTATTGATGAATAAACTTACTTATTGGGATTATATTCAGATGTTGTGCCCCAAACTTGCTTATGTGGGAAAAAATATTCTGTTTTTAAGACGAATGACATGTTGGAATTTGAACATGCTGCCAAAAGTTTCCAACACCAAAAAGATTGCATCGACGGGTTATCTTTATCAAGTATATTCTCCTACAACATAAACGAATACACCAAAGATCTCAAGGTATGTGAAAATGTAAGCTTTGTTTAAATTGATTTACAATTTAGAATCCTCAAAACTTCATAGAAAATGTTGCATTTGTTTTCTTGCATCACAAGCATACTGCATTACTTTATCTTTGGGTTGCTTATTTTTATTGATTTTAACTTGTAAAATTGTATCTTAAAGAAGAAGAATAACTGGCATGAAGAAAAAAGTGCTAGAAGAGGTGTTAACTCTCTAGGGGCAGTATCAAAACGGAAAACGCGAGTTGTGGATAGCATCAAGCACAATGTTGAAAAGAAGACAAAGATTCGTCGTAGAAACAATTCGCCTCCACCGGCGATGAGTACTAATAGACCACAAACCCTTTATAACTCGAAAATGACATGATTCTTAAAGTTCCGTAAAGTATCATCGTACTCCAGATGACAGGAAAGACATTGTTCAAATTGTGGCAGATTTATGGTCTTCATTCATTTTATTTAACTACAGAAATTGTGTGGAAGTAGATTAATTTAGCGTTTTCATTCATAAGGAGGAATACTCATTAATTTAATGCAAGTAATATATCATGTAATATTTAACCATATATTTTAGCATGTAAGGTTTGTCACAATTTATAATTTTGAAGTTTAAATTCCTTGATTGATTTGGTTCTCCTTTGTATATATGTAGGCTGCAATAACTTTTCCCAAATACTGTGTTATGTAGTATGTCATATCAAACTTCTGCTTCATTAAATCCCTAAAGATTTCAAATATCTCTAATAATTTCCTGCGTAAATGAAATCATCAACATACAAGATGACAATTAGAATCTTATTATCACTATTGTGTTACAACTTACAAACAAGGTGTGCTCATGAGGGAATTTTTCAATTTTTTCTTGACAGAAGTAAGATTCAATCTTGCTATACCAAGCCCTTGGTGCATGTCTAAGCTCATAAAAAGATTTCTTCAGTTTGTGGACCTTGCATTTTCCTCCTTTTTCATATCCTAAAGGTTGATCCACATAAACACCTTCAACTAATTCACCATGTAGGAAGGCACTCTTCACATCAAGCCTACATACTTGCCAGTTTTTGCATGCTGCTAAAAACAAGATAGCCATTATAGTATCCGATATTACAACAGGTGCACAAAATTCATTGTAGTATATACCATGTTGTTCTTAGGAGCCTTATGCTTCTCAATCTTTTCTTTCTCGTTGCACCTTGTTTTATAGGTCCACTTCACACCTATTTTTCTGACTCCTGACAGTAGTAGATTGGTCAGCTCATATATGTCCTTCTCATTTGACTAAATCTTGATCCATTTCCTTTCTCCATGTTTCATTCTTGATAGCATCACCATATGTGATAGGATCTTCATTGCTGCATAACACAATCAAGTTTTATAATTGCTCTTTTTCTTCTACACTTTTTAGACCACTCACATAGTTATCTAGATAGTTTGGCTTCTTCTTGAGATTGGGAAGAAGTTCATCTTATTCTGTTTCACTTGCATCTTCTTCAATGTCCCCTTCATCTTAAGAACCACAGTTGATGTCACCAATATCTTCTGTCGGAGTTTCAGTAGCCACCAATATCTTCTGTCGGAGTTTCAGTAGCCCCATCAATCTCATTGATGTCTTCATCATTTCTTTCGTCACTATCACCATTGCAAGCTGACCCTCCAGTCTGCTTCTATTGTTGCTTTACTCAATTCCAACATTTTGATTTTTCAAACATAACATATACTTACTATTATTTTCTTCTTAATTGCATCATGGAATTTGTAGGCCTTGAATTCATCACTCATTCCAAAGTGCACACACTTGATACTTTTGGCATCTAACTTCTTTCTTTCTTTGTACATCAGGGATGTCTACAAAAGGCTAGGCAACCGAATGCTCTAAAATGATGTACAAATGGATTTACATCACTCCAAACTTTTTTTGGAGTAATATCTTTAATAGATAGAGTAGGCTCCTATTGAGAACAAAGGCTGTCGATTTCACTATTTCAGGCCAGAACCTTTTGGATACATTTCTTCTGGTCAACATATTTCTAATTACAATCATTGAATAGCCATTTTTTTGTTCATGTCATGTGATTGCTACACCTTGAGTCTAGAAACCATACCTCATATATGGCCTGTGTGCTTTCTTCCTTCTAAGCCATGAGAAGTAATTCCTAACTTTCATCAAATTGAGCATAGTTTACATCATTTTCTCCACAAGTAGGCACTCATTGAGCATAAAATCTTCTCAATGATCAGGGCTTGCTCCAATATTCAAGCATGAGAAGTCATCTTATTTGCAACGGCGAAGCTTCTTGCAAAGTAATCACTATATTTCATGGCAAAAAATTTGAATTATCTGCACAGAGCTAGCAACTGAGCTCTTTTAACCTTGGTACTTTCTTCTTTCTTCTACTTTGTCTCTTTCAATAACCATTAACAGTTTTCTTCTTTCAACACATGAAATCACAATCTTCCTTTACAACAATGTTTGTTTGCCCAAATTCAAAGGGGCACAATATGAATCTCAAAGAAAACTTTAGACCAACTATTTAGTTCATAAGGAAATCCAAACTTTTCAAATCTGAAAACAATTTTAAATCCATTTAGATTCCTAACTTGTATAGAAAAGACACTGGGAAGTTTTGCCTTTCTCATTTCTTGTATTTCTTATTAAGAGAAAATCTTTGAGGTTAATGATCATATGATTCTTCGTGACGACTACAATTATGAGACATGCTATATCTAGACATTCGATGTGATCATTTTCATAAGCATCGTTCTTTGAATCTAATTATATCTGGTTGTTATGAATTAGTTGCTTGAGAACATACCATTTTTCTCGTGCTTGAGAATAATTCACAATTTATCAACTCAAAAACTCATTTCTAAATCATATGTCATTCATAAGAATATTTCAGACTAAAATATAAAATGAAAATGCAATAAATTCTGCATCTTTTTGTTTCTGACTTTTGCTGATTTAGTATGACTCGGAAATACATCTTTATAAGGTATACAGAGATACATTTCTAAATTATATTCATACAAATATGTGACATGACTCAAAATCAACCTAGATTATGTGTATTTGGGTGCGTCCGGAGATGCACCTCCGGAATCAGGGATATTTGTGGTTTTTCACAAGGGTGTGGTAGCAATCATTAAGGTGCTTTAAGTAATTTCCTTATAATAATTATGAATTTTTAATAAAAATGATAAACTTTCTGATTACAACACCAAACTCTAATTTAGATGCCTTCGTGCAAATCCATTTAAATATATGATCACAAAATATTGAGGTGCATCATATCTAATGCAAATAATAACATAAAATATTCAGACGGTTTGAAAATGAAAATAAACAGGCTCTAGAGATATATTTTCGAATGGATACCTATAGCATCCTGAGATATACTTCTGGACACAGTGTAACTTTTTTTCAAAAATAAAGCAAAACTTCACGAGCAATGAGCAATTAAATAAAATACCTTTACCTTAAATTTTAAATTTCACTTTCTTTTCTTTTGCTCCTTTTATGTGAGGATGAGCTTAGAAGAATTTTTTCAAGAGTTTTGAAAAAAAAATTATAGAGTTTGATCATGCAATATGTTGTTTTATTAAAAATCATAAGGGATACATCAGAGATCCAAAAATGTTTGAATGCAAAGGTGGCAGGATTAGGGTGCGTTAGAATAAATTTTAGAGAAAAAAAATATGGAGCGATCAAATTTGGGGCGTGTTTGAGTGATGTGTGTAGCATATCCGAAGATTTATCTTCGAAATTAATGGGGCATATCTAGATTTTTCATAGGTGTTTTTCAACCTCTCAGGGTGGGATTAGCAATTCCCTAAAACTTCCGAGTAAAATCAAATACCCATTGTGAATAATATTGGACATGGCCAAATTTAAATGCTACTTCAACCCTTCAAGATTGTCAATCATCAATTCTAAATATTATGATGATCTGACCAAATGAACCAATGATCTACCAAAGGTGGCCCAGCCAGATTTCTGGCAAAAAATAGTCATCCTCAAAAGTGATGACATCCTCAAAAGTGATGAATAGAGAAAATTCCCACCAATAACATGGTTACCAAAAAAACACCCATAATCCATTATATATTACAAACCATTTACACCATCCAACAATACATATGACTAATTTGTCAAAAACTAATGGATATTCATTGCATTTAACATCACAACACACACCAGATATATATAGTTACCACGACCATGATCCTTTTGGATTGCAATTGCATAGCACCAAGTGTATATCAACAAAACTTACTACAGACATTTTTATTGAGAACTTTGTTATCATAGTTTTAAGTATATAAAAGCTTTAATTGAATTTATACCCTCCATAAGTGCCTCTCCCACACTTCCATCTTTAACTGCAACAACTCACAATTTGCTTTAACCATATAACAATAGAACAGCTTTAGTGAACAATTTTCATGTTATCAAAATTTACTTTACAGGTAAGAGAAGAAAAAGGCAACAGAAAAAACTCTCCCCCACCAACTGATACTTACCAAACACTAAAACTAAAACAAGAATCAACATTTCTCACAACCCAACAAAACTCTAAATTAGAGTCCTGTTGGGAAAGTGAGGCACAAACTAGCAGGACCAAAACAACATAGAGCCTGCAATTGTTTCTAGTTTAATGGTCAATATCAGTTACAGAAGGACAGTACCTTCACATGCCAAGCAATCAGATCATCCTATTGGCAAATTTTCCAGCTTCATGCAGCCAATCGCCTTCACGGAACTCCACCATTATTTTTAGAGTTTCCAAAAATGTTGCCCCAGATAGGACTTCAATCTATCCTGTTTATCGGTTCTCACCGAGCCTGTTTCAGTAGTTACTTGGCCAATTTATATGTGCATGCTGAGGTTGTTGCTGATAAACATTTCCGCCAGGCCCTGCCATATCAACTGCTCCAGCCATTGTCTGTGATTGTTGCAGAAGTGGATGAACTGTTCCGGCTGTCCCGGCTTGTGCAGGATGGTGATAGACACCAGCAAAGTTGCCGTGGCCAGCCTGTGTCGGGGTAAAAGTCACATGCTGACCCTGAGGTGGAAGGTTGTAGAATGAACTAGGGGGCATACTGGAAATGTCTCGACCTGAGGCAGCAACCCACATCGCTGAACCTTCGCTCTGCAGCGGAAAATAGCACATAATTATCATCAAATCTAAACATTCTGGAACCACAAATTGATAAAAACATCAACACATATTTAGTATAGCGGGAAAATCCACCATGTATTGTTTTAATGATTGTCACGTTATCTCGCTAAATCTAAAAAGTGGTGGAATTCAAAAGGTACAGACCTGCTGTCCATTGAGATATACATTGTTTTCCTTGAACTGTGATGAACCGAGATCCTCACTAGAGGTCGAATTTCCTGCAGTTTCTGCAGAATTAGGATTATAACCACCAGATGGGGAGGAGCCATATGCGCCATAGGCAGCCGGCATTACATAATGAGCCGAGTTAGCTGCATTTGTTCCTGGTTTGTACTGTGGAAGGGGATATTTCATCCCGTTTGCAGCCACGGCGGAAGGAGGTGGATATACAGTGCTGGCCTGAGGCTGTTGAGGAAATGCACCGTTACCCAAATATTGATGGATTGCTGGAGGTTGGAGATAGAATGGTGAAATATAATGACCATAAGGGATGTAATTAGGAGAGTAGTGAGGAATATGAACCCCACTCGGTCCTCGAAATACGGGGAGAGGCTGCTGAGTAGCTATTGAGTTTTGCATCAGCCCAGCAGCTTGAGTCGCATGTTGTGTCTGACCAGCTGTGGACAAGACAGCTCCCTGCATTCAAAACATAAAACACATAAACTTTGGGCAAAAAAATCATGTCTTTGTACATCCATCACTCAGATTGAAATTCCAAGTAGATGCATATGAAGTAGATCTATGACATCATATATTCACCGGAATATGGCCTTATAAAATTTAAGAAATCAAACTAAGGTTCCTAATATTTTCGTAATACACAATTAAAACTGTGACGAAAAAAACTTGAAAATAGTCTCAAGAAACGCAAACATAATTAAGACACAATTATTTACTTTTGAAGATTTAATTTTGTACAGCTGGTTAAAATAAACTAAAGTAAAAGAACACGAACACATTAGTAAACCATACACAGGCTTCCACAATATTTTGAAATGTAACACAAACCTCCTTTTATCCTAATTTTTAAAGCATCGCTTAATAGCTGGAGGTTTCAGTTGATTTTCAAGATAAAGATGATATGTGTATTAAAGTTTTAAAAAAACACAAGAGGTGACAACAATCCCCTCTAAGTTTAAATACCAATAACCTCTTGACAGTATACAACTGTTTCCTTTTATATTAGTATGCAACACAAGTTATCAAATAGCAGTGCGATGGCCGCTATGGCGGATATACATGGCGGTTTTTGGGCTCGCCGCTATGGTAAATATCAGCCGATATTGCGGGTTTTCCGCCATAATCCGCTATGATGGCACCGCAAAGCAGACAGTATGGCGGAATTTTGGCTCTCCGCCATCAACAACACTATCTTCAAAGATAAATAACATCAACTTTTACTTTAACAATTCAAACCTCTTGAAGAGATTGAGAACTTGGTGTAGGAAGCACTGGAACACCACCATTGTACTTGGTTGTAACCCCGGCAGAAGGTAAAGGAGAAAGACGGCCTTCACTATCAGCACCAGAGCGATAATACTGGGCGTAGTAATTAGGATCAAATGGTTGATGAACCTATATAAGATCCAATCAAATTAAACTTTGTAAGAAAAAAATGCATAGTAAAGTAAACAGTAAACAATGAGAAAAATAGGTCAGAGGGCTCACAACAAAGCTTGGAAGCCGAGAAATATCCCGTGCCTGAGACTCAGAATTATCAATTTGTGCAGACTGTGTTTCCAACATTGGGGGCATGAAACCTAAATTGTAGTTCGGAGAAGTATGCACCACTGGGTATTCATTACCTTCAGATGGCATAGTTGTGACGTGTTTGGACTCATTATCCTCTTGAATATTACTGGATGAGACATCCACTTCCCCGGATGATGACAAATTTTCAGGTATAGTAGACGGGACTGGTTGTGGATTGTCAGAATAGTCTCCGACCACAGGCGGAACTGAAGCATTTTGATTGCTGGAGAAAAATATTTCATTAGTCAATATACAGTATGGATATCTTTGGCAAAGAAATAAACATATGCAAAGCAGAAAACAGAAGAAGCAAGCCACAGTTCTAGTAGTAACAAGACATGCGAGTGAAAGTGTATGTATGTCAAAAGTTTACAATTTAAGCCTTAACAATGACGACTTATAAGCTAATTGTATATATACCACTTATATCATAAACATATATAACCAATGACTACTTATAAGATAATTAGATTTCTAAAATGTGTACTAAACTAAACATATAGGAAATTTCTCAGAAACCAAATTCAAAAACTAGAATTTCCAAATTTTACAACCTTGAGTTCTGCTCCCCTGCAGTATCTTCAATAGCCTGAGAAACTTTGGAAAGAGTTGAACTCTTTTCGCTCTCTGGGCTGGTAACATAATTCGTAGCAACCCCAAAATTGATTCCCAGGCTCCCAAAGCTAAACTTGCTCTTTTCAGATTCAGGAACCAAAATATGGTTTGGAAGAATGACATGTTGACGAGGTGGAACGCGTAAATTCTCAAGCTTCTTCTGCAGTTCAGATGCAGTTTCCTCAGAATCAAGGACCTTAGACACAGACGGCAACTGTATGGTAGCTTCAGCTGAAACAACGGAAGACTCGGACACGCTAGATGGACCGGAAGCCTGGTTAATTGTATGTGTTGGCTTTGGTTTCCACTCCTTAACAGAACCAGCTGTGGTAAAGAAAAACATTATAAATCTAGATCGAACCAACTTGTGATCATAAATGGTCAGCAGGGGAAAAATTAATGCAGTCACACTTAACAATATACCAGGACAAATCTATACAAAATCTTAAAATTCAAAACAACAATGTAATAAGTGAAAGGCACATAAATACATTCAATAGAACTGGTTTATGAAAAAACCTTAATGAGCAATTAATAACTAACACAATAGATACATACTAAGCATGATGCCAAGTGCTACCAAGATCCTTTCTTTACAAAATTTATCTACAATTCTCTCAAACCTTCCATATTTTCTGTACCGGTTAAGCATCATTCATTCATGTATCAGGCCAAATTACAGAAAACAAGAAAGCTGGGAAGATAGAAAAAAGATTGCAAAACACTTTTTCATGAACTCACAGGATATCCATAAAACTCATTCTTCATTCAATTTTGACCACTGAGAAGTTCTTTCTTTTATGTATTGAATAAACTTGACAAGCAAATAAAATACACAACAGCACAAGAGTAAGGACCTAGACACAGACATTTATCAAATACTGAAGAATGTGGACTATGGAGTGCACAAAAAGCCTCCATATGAATTACCTACCTTTCTGAAGGCCGCTTATCTGTTGTGATCGGTTATTGTAGTTTGATGACGGCCGGCTACCTGAGGTGGTCCCATGTATTACTGTTGATGAAGATGGCACCTCACTAACGTGGTTCTTTGCCACTGCCGGTGCTTTTCTCTGACTCTTTCCTTGAAAAGAGCTACCAGTCTCAGAAGCTGTCATACAGTTAATGAATGAAAATTCTTCATTGATTACATCGAAAAATGTTAAACGCAAAAAATTATACTTATAAATGTCCTAACCAGAAGATTTGTTTTCAGAAGAAGTGTTGGCCACATTTAATTCAACAGGAGGACGTTGGCCTCCCACTTCCCGCTTAATTGCACCAACAGCACCCGGAAAACGAGAATCATTTGATGGAACCAGTACTGGGTCTGAAGAAGAGAAACAGACAGCTGATGACGACGCCGGTCTAGTCCCTAAGCCATCACTGATGGAAGGCACTGACTCACTTCCAATAACAACTTTTGCACCTTTGTCTGAACTATCAGAAGGAACATCCTTACCGACAGTAATATTACCACCATCCGATGGACTAATTCTATCTACATTTCCAGTAGATGAAGGGGATGAATTCACATTAGTAGTTCCAGATGATACGGTTGTAGGCCCATTGGCAATAGCTGGAACAGCGCTGCAAATGAAAGATAGTTATGTAGTTTGATCGAAATGCATCAGAACTTAAATGTGTCGATGTAAGATAGAAATGAAAGCTAATATACACACTACTTACCTTGTTCCAGAACTTATTTCTCTAGACTTTGTCTCTTGCGAACCTGGCAAAGGAGGAACGCCCTTTGCAGTTTCTTGGTTGGACCCGTTATCTTTGCCGGTACTAGAACTCTTGCCACTACGGGCATCTGAGAGAAGGCCCGTAGAATATTATTTTAGTTTCTACAGCCAAATACAATATCCTAATAGTTGCACATTAGAAATACAGCTTCATCTACTACTTTTCATTCAAGTGACCAGTTATACATGTTAATGAGGACGAGGTAACAACTGATAACTTTCAAGATGAAAAGTAGTTGAATGTTACTAAATTGCGTTCAAAACATGTTATAAATACAGAAAATTTAAAGTTAGCACAGCCAAAACTGTTTTAGCAGAAAAATTAGAGGGTTGTAAGCAGGAAAGAGAGAAATAGGGGATAATCAAAGAGCACGAAGGTGGGACAAAAACTTAAACAGGTTGTGATTCAGCATAGCTATTTTACCGTGCACTATGCGATGAGGTGCGAAATTTCCCCGGCCACCTCTAACCCCTCGCCCCTGGGTGCCAGGTCTTGAATGTGACTCTAAAGCCTCTCTGTTGTTAACATTCTGCGGAATCACAAACAAATGAAAGGAAAAAACATGAACAGAATTAGCCAGCTAAAATAGAGAAGAGCATTAGTAAATTACAAAAAGCATATTATATAAACAAATAAAACACATTTTCTAAAGGTCCTAAAAATCCCTCATTTGCCTCCAGTTAGCAATTGAAATCCTTCTCCTACCACTCATCGATACATGTACACCTAACAAAATGGTGTAGTCATGCTTCAGAGCCCACGAGAAATGAACAATTAACAAAGTCAGGGGAAGGGGAGGAAAGAATCCCACCAAGAATGAAACATCACAAAAGCAAAGCAAAAACAGCTATAGAGACTTGGAACAATGATAAACATGATTGCTACAGTCTAGCGAAATGTGAGGACGAAATATACCTCTTTCCTTCTGTCCTTCTTTCTTTTTACCTCGTGAAATGTATCTGCAAAATAGTTCATTAACATTATTTTATTTGGACATGGATAGTCAGAGTCATGAATAAGTAACAGCGACAGTATAAGATGGCCATGACATGCTTGAACAACTTCAAAACGTCATGGTTAATAGCAATACATGAATTAGTGTTGATAATTAAAATGCAAAATTATGAGAGCTTGAACTTCACATCCAAAACTAATACGGCGCGAATAGCAAAGCATAGAACTGGAAAAAAGTGAAGAAAACAAACAAATTTAAGCATCTACATTGGATGGATTTTGTGTCCGGCCATTAACACAAGCAATATTAGCCGCTACATCAAACTGTTCTAATACAGACTTCAAATAGCTGACAATGGCCATTATGGCGTACAATAAACAAAATAGCCACAAAAGAGAATCAAACCCAAACTCTCCTATCTATATTGGAGGAAACATCGCGGAAATAACCAACTAAAGCAAATTGAGGAACCAGAACATAAAATAAACTATGAGCCGCCAAATGAGTATCAATTGAGCTGAACATTTGAAAGTACAAAAAATTAGTCAAGTTCACAACGCTAATACAAGTCAACCAAACACATCTGATGTGAAACCATACACTCAAAAACAAACACTCTTGTCTAATCTAAAACACAACTAACCTTTCATTAGACCAACTACACCCAGCACCTAAGAAAAATCAAAAGGGGCATAAAAAAACCTAAACTTAACACAAGAGAACTTCATCAACAGTAAAAAGAAGCTAACTTTCTATAGACCAAGCTAACACAAAACCTCAAAAAAATCAAAAGGGGGTAATTTTAAATTTAATAAAAAAAAAGTCCAAACCTAGCCAAAGGGTCCCCACTTGACACTCCAAAAACCCAATTCCACCGACACAGTTTCAAAAACCAAACAAAACCCAGATTTTCAAACCACCGAAAAAAATCAATAAGATCAAGATCGAAAAAATCAAAGAAAAGCAACAAAAAAAAACATGATTATACCCTGAAACAGAAGCTTCTGAGTAGTCTCGTTGGGATCCATAGAACACTCCTTAAGCATTGCATAAATCTCATCATCAGTATGATTACCCGTGATCTCCTTAATATTCTGGATCGTCTTCCTAACACCGGTCGGAATCGAAACCCTGGACCCAGTAACGCTCATGTTTGCAGAAAATAGAAAAGGCAGAAACTTTGCAAGAAAGAGAGAAAGATTGTATTTTTATAGAGAAAGAGAAAGAAGGGTTCAGTGATTTTTGTTACGGGTGATATGATGCAAAGAGAGACTAACGAAGAAACATTTGAAGTTCGTATAACTTGGCACAAGGTGCGTGTTTTTGTGTGATCCGTTATATAATTATTTCACAATAATAATAATGTTTTGTTTTTCTTTTTGTTTTTCCTTTTACTCAAATGGAAATAACGTGAGGAATGTGAGGGAAAATATATATATGGTTAGATAGATATTTAGAGAAAATCCATGTATTGGTGAGCAAGGAACAAGAGAGAGAGAGAGAAAAACCAAACAATAATGTAGGGCTTTTTAGTTTCGCTTGTTTTGTGTTTTTTTTTTTATATTATTGTTTGTTATTACTATTATTTGTGTTTTTTCCTCATACTTGCCTTCTCCTATCCTTGCATTTTCTTTTGCCTTTCCATACCTTTTTAATTTATTGACTTTCATATTGGTTGTCTTTTCTTTTTCCTTTGCATTTTTAATTAAATTCAACTCACCTCATTTAAGATATGTATGTATCTTATGAGTTGGTTATTGGTTACCTAAAAAGAAAATACACTTCCTCTATTTTATTTTATGTTTTTTTTTTGTAAAATACCTTAGCACGTGTGTTATTTAAATAAATAAAAAAATAGTGCGTATGTAAATTATAGAATAAACAAGATAGTGAATTATTTGTGTGGAAAAGCAAAAATAATAGATTTTTTTTAATTTAGGTGATTTATTGAATAAAAGGGAAAAACAAAAAGGAGGAGAGTAAAACCTAACTATTTCAAAAAAAATTATCTCAGCAAAGTTTTGATAGTGAATCTGATATGTTATATTCATCTATTTACACATGCATTTTTTTCTCAGAATATGTTATATATCTTAAATTTAAAATAATTTGAAAAATTACCTTCTTTCTATTAATTTTATTAGTTTACGGAAAAAAATTGAGTGTGATTTTTTTTCTAGTTAGTTTTATAACCTATTTCAAATTGATCATTTAAGAAATTAAAATCAAGACAACTTTCACGCATTTTTTATTAAAAAAAAAAAATGGCAATTTTAAATTTTATTTTAAAACTACAAAGTGTCGTGTATTGTTATAATTAAATATATTCATTGATAATTTAATCATACAAATCGAGGGTAAAGTTGATAAAAATCGGGGGCGAAAGTGGTATTAATTGGTACATGGTTTTATTCATCACAATTTTGGTAATATTTTTTAAATTAATTATTTTAAAATTAAAAATGCGGACAAATTTCACACGTTTATTAAATTTTATTTTAAAATTACACAAAAATGTCATGTACAATTGTAATTGAATATATTAATTGATAGTTTAATCATACAAATCAAGGGCATAGGTGGTATTCATCGGTTCGTTTTTTTCTTCATTATTACTTTGGTAATATTTTTTCAATCAAATTTTTTTCGTTTTCACGACTGGTGTCCAATCCGTATATTGAACTGACTAATCTAGTTTCTGCCTCGAGGTTAGGATGGTCTAGCCAAGTGTTGTTTCCATCTAGAAATCAAACTCGGTATTTTTCGAATGTCGTCCTTAGCAAGAGCTCCATGAATCCACTAAAGCACAAGCAATTAGTTTCCAATCAATTATTTTCACAATTACAAATGCAAACACGGTTTTTATTTTACTTTTAAACGACTCAAAAGTGCGGTGGTAAACTTGTAATTAAATATATTTCTTATAATGTGTGGGTTAGGCCTAACCCAACCCTACAAAATTGGCTTATAAGATAAGGATTGCCCTGACTTATAAACTCATAAACTCATGTTCATGCCATATATTATCCCAAAAAATGCTTCTCTTTCATATTGGTAGTATTATATTTGTAAAGGAGATAAATCGTCCTCCAAGAGGTCTCGTCTTAATTACCCCAAGTACCTTTCACTCGTCTAGATAAGGGAAATGTGGAAAAAGACGTTTCTTGAGCATAAAGAAGTTGGGGCAATAGTCAGTTCACGTATCCCTATAAAATAAGGAATTGTTTATTAATAAACCACATAAACTATTATTTAATTATTCTAAATACTTTTAACTTAAGAACTTACATTCCCATCATTAATCCAACAAACACAACATTCATAAATCATACAATATTTAATGAATAAACACGAGAAATCACTAAATTTCATAATTAAATATCTAAGCCACATAATTTTAGATTTGGGGTGTTACACACCCCACAAGAGAAATTGGTTTATAGTCTTACAGTTCTTAAGGGTTATCATTTTTAAGAACTAGAGCTACAAATGAAGCAGACATGGCTTTAGACATTTTAGCACTCCAATGAAATTCTTAAATAAATCTCACTACATCCTCCTTCACAATGTTCCAGCATTTCTTTAAAACATCAAAATTAAAGCCATATGGTCTAAGACTTTTATCCCCTTAAATATCTCAATTAAATTCCTTAATATCCTTCGTGATGAATTTCTCTTTTAACCTTGAGTTTTCGTCACTAGACAGTTTCATAAAATCAACCCATCTAGGACAAGTCTAACTCTATTATGCTTCTCAAATTTTGATTCATAATAGCTCTCGTCTACGTATTTCACTTCTTCAACCTCTTCCACCCTACATCTACTTGTTAGTACTTATAGGATATAGTTCATCCTCCTTCTAGCTTACAATAAATAATGGAAGTACCTAACCTCAAGAGATTTTAAGAATTCATTATTTTATTTTTGAGATTAGTACCACCACATACTTTGACATCATATAGTGTAAATGATTTTGAAAACTTTTAAATTTTAAATTTCAAGCTTTTTAGATGAGGGTGTGTGAAGATGGGAAAGGATAGAAAGAAAAAATGATAAAGATGTCTTTAACAAAAATTAGTTGTTTGTTGTTCAAGGTAAGATTCTGTAGACTTTTAATATCTCCAATTTCAAAAAAAAAAAAGATACAATAATTAAGATTTAAAAAATTAATAACTTATTTAATGGACTACCAATAATATAGCTACACCTTATATTTTTAATATTAAAAATTAAGGGAGTTAACGAAATTTACTATCAGAACAACAAGAACGTGTATAAAAATAATATTTATGAATAAAATATCCAACTACCAAGTATATATAGTAAAAAAACATCAAATTTATTTCTTATCATCTAAATCTAATAATAATTATATAAAAAAATGTTAAAACTAAATGAAATTATTAGCAAAGGTTGAAGTTAGTACTCTTATTAATCAATCTTGGCTTACAAAATAAAAGAGTAGTGTGGTAACAATATCACAAACGGGGCTAGAAGGATCAGTGATATAAATGAGGGACAATGCAGATAAACATGGGACGTGGAAGAAATGAGTGCACGGAAGAACAACAACGTTGGATAAAATAGTATCGCTCAAATCATCTTCTCTCCCTTGGGAAGATAATATATAACATTGCAATTCATCTTCATGTTGATTTGAAGGTTTTTGTTCCTCTTTATTATTAGATAAATCAAGCATACACAAGTCACAGTTCCAGACTTCCAGTGGGTACTTGTGTCTTCAATGCCTCTAAACACACATAACTTATGTCGCATACTTTTAAAAAAATACATGTATGTTCGATCAATGAGTGTGAGTGAGACGTACCTTCTCAACGGATATAGTGTATGAGTTGATGTTAATGTTTTATTGATTTTTTACTAGCTTATTGTTTACTTGATATAGGCTTCTTGTCTTTCTTATCTTCTTTATAACAAGTATTCAAGATCTTTGAAGACAAATATTTAGTCTTATAGAATCATTGCTCTTCTTTATAAACTTTTCAGCTTTGATTTTACTATAATGCATTTTTTAAGTGACTTAGCTTACTAGTAGTAACAGAATTAAAACTTCATTAATGGAAATTAGAAAAGTTAGTAAAATAAACAAAATAACAAGATAGGTGAAATTACCTTTGATTCCTTCTTTTGTTTGGGGTGTCTTTTTAGAGCTTTATCTCAACCTAAATGCAATTGTGCCTTTATTTTTTTGTCCAGATGTAGATACCATTTAAAAATTGGATTATATTTTCTTGCACCTTCAAAGTAAGAGTATTATATCGGCAGAAAATAATCCAAGTTTTGATATATTATGAACGCCAAAAACCCCAACAATGTCAATTAGAAAAAAATCATAAATATTGATCATAAAATTTCAAACACACGTGCATGTAACAATGATGATATTTACCAATTAGGGATTTTAAATATAGTATCATGCAAACATATATGTAATGATATTCTCATATATGAGAAAAAAAAATTTTGAGAAATCCATGCGATCATACATTGAGAAATAAATAAATATAGTATCATGCAAACATATATTTAATGATATTTTTATACATAAGAAAATAAAATTTTGAAAAATTCATGCGATCATACATTGAGAAATAAATAATACATAAAAAAATGAATAAATAAGAAACCTTGTTGTGGAGATAATAAATTTTCACTCAAAAAATAGGTTTGAGATAGAACACACAACAACATAAGGATTTGTTGTTGATGGAAACAAAAACAAAAAGTGAAGGATTTCCCCAAGCTAACCCTATTTTTAAAATTTATTATACACCCTTATCCACATCAAATTAATTTAATTTAATATTTTCTTCTAATTTTATTTAAGATTTTTTCAATGGAGTTTTGAGTATGTTTTATATATTGATTTTTTTTTATTCAATTCATATTCTTACTTTTTGACAGGATTGTACACTATTTTTTATAAGCATTAAGTCGTATATTTAATTGTTGATTCTACTTTAAAAATTAATTAGTATATTTAACTATTGATTGAGTTAAAAAAGATAATCATCACTGATTTATAGTTAAATAAATTATCAATTATCCGTTAATTATATATAAAAAAGTACTTGTTATGAATAATTGGATGATTGTTTCTAAATGATTTTATTCCTTATTTATAACAATTTGCATTTATTATATTGTCTGTATATTGTCCTATAAATATGATCAATCTCTTTGATAAAATACACCAATAAAATAATACATAATCATTCAATCTTTCTCTCTTCTCTTATATCTTATTCGTTTTTATTTTATAGCAGTATTCAGTATTTTATTCAAAATGTATATTTTTTAGCATGTGCAATTTTGTTACTTCATCGTTAGATTAAGTAAGTTATTAAAAAAATTAGCTTAAATGAATAAGATTTAAGACTGAGATAAATATATATTGTGAGATCCAAATTCAATTCTCTCAATCTTAAACTATAATCATTTAATTAATTTAAAGGACGAAATCTATTTACAATTATTTTGGGATATTATAAAGCATGATGTCATCAATGTTGTTACTCAATTCTTCTTGCATGGATGGATTTTGTCTAACTTCAATGCTATCACCCTTATTCTTCTTCCTAAAACAAGGGATGCTAACAACATTGGACAATTTAGGCCAATTGCTCTTGCTAACTTCAAATACACTATTTCTTCTATTCTCCCAACCATTATTTCTTCTGAGCAATTTAGGCAAATTGAAGCTAACAACAGGATTTCTTCTCTTCTTCCAACCATTATTTCTTCTAAGCAAAAGGGTTTTGTAGCTGGTAGAAACACAAAGGATGGGATTTGTCTCACATATGAAACCATAAACCTTCTTAATAACAAAAGTTTTAGTGGTAATGTTGTTTTAATAATTGACATAGTTAAAGCTTTTGATACTCTAAGTTGAGATTTTCTTCTAAAAACATTGTCTTTATATGGCTTCTGTCAAAAGTTTTGCATTTGGATTCAAACAATCCTTAACCCTGCCAATCTTTCCATTAGTTTCAATGGTAAACAGGTTGGTTATTTCAATTTCTCTAATAGGGTGAGACAAGGTGACCTTCTTTCACCCCTCCTATTTTGTATTATTGAGGATGTGCTAAGCAGATGAATTGTTTATTTAGTCAATACTAACAACATCAATCCTATTCAGGCTAATAGAAAATTTCCAATCCTTTATAATACTTTGTTTGTTGATGACGTTGTGATTTTTTGCAGGGGAGATATTAAATTTCTAACTGGTATCTCTAATCTCCTCTAGGGGTATGCCCTTAATTCTGGTCAAATGTGTAATTTTACTAAATCTCTCATTTATGCACGGGGGCATGACTGTTGAGAGACACTCGAGACTGGTTGTTATTGTTGATTTCACCAAAGCTACGCCTCTATTTATTTACCTTGGGGTTCTTATTTTTATTGGTAAACCTAAAGTCTGTTATTTTGATCCTCTTGCAGATAACATAAGGAACATACTTGTTATTTGGAGAGCCAAATTGTTATTTATGGCTAGTAAATATTTGTTAGTGAAAATTGTGATTTATAGTATATTGGTTCATTGCATATCTGTCTACGACTGGCCACCTAGCATAATTAAAATATTGGAAGTTTAGACGAGAAATTTCATCTCGAGTGGTAGCATTTACAAAAAGAAGATTGTTATTATTGCCTGCAAAACATGTTGCAAAGACATCAAAGTTGGGGAGCCTGATAATCATTGATCTAAAAGCATACATCTACCGTTAATCTCCATATGTGTTGGCAATTTATGATTAATCAGCAATCATGGATATATCTCTTATCTACAAGGGTGAAAAGAAACAACAAGCTCATAGGTTATTCAATAAAATTCTCCATATGGAAAGGTCTTAAAGAATGCTACAACAAAGATTTGGGGAGCTATTTTGGATAATTGGTAATGGCAAAACCATTAACTTTTGGTTGGATAACTAGGTGGTGAGCATCTTGCATTCAAATACAAAATTCCCAAAATCTACCACTCCAATCTTACTTCCAAATTTTGTGATTGGTTAGATATTAATAAATGATCTTTCAGCAACAACACCATTCCTGCTCTTGCTTCTCTAATGCCTCTTATTCAACCCTACTATATTATGGATCTTCCTATTAAGGATACTCTTGCTTGGAAAAGTATGGAGGATGGTATCTTAAGTTTCTAACAAGCCTTTCTCAATTTTTAGAATCCTGGTCCCTCTAACTTTAACTATTGGTTTGACTTACCCTGGGATAAGGACATTGCTCCCTCTCACTCCATGGTAGTTTGGCGTTTTATGCACAACAAAATCCTAGTCGATGAAAACTTTTCCTTGAGAGGTTTCTCCTTCATTTCTAAAGGTTCTTTCTGCCTTGCAAATTGTGAAACCTCTTCTCATATATTATTTGAGTGTATTTGCTTCTAACACCTAAAATTTGCTTTCGAATTTGTTGCAGATCAATCAAACTATTAAGAATTTTGAGGATTGTATAAACACTTTGAAGCAACATTGGAATCCTCAAGCTATCATTGTTATTAAAGCTTGCTTTTGCTTCTCTTTTTACTAGATCTGGCTGGCAAGGAACAAAGCCAGGTTTGATGATATTAAAATTCATTGGAAATCATGTACCTCTATGATCTTTGTTCATGCCAAAGCTTGTAAGTAACTTCACTTATAAGAAAGTTAATACTGACATATCTATATTTTCTTTTCTTAAAATATTTTATATCAATTTAAATCCCATGCCTCAACCTTAAATGGTGGATGTTATTTGACTTCCACCCCAAAAAGGATGGATTAAATGCAATATAGATGGAGTTGTTTCTGATAATCCAATTACCTTTGCCTCTGGAGGGATTTTTAGGGATGACATGTCTAAGCATCTTTATAGCTTTAGTGTTTTTTTGTGTGAGGGATCTCCAACTTTTGCTGAGTTTATGGCAACAGCGATAGCTATTGAAAAAGCCATAGATTTAAAGTGGACTAAACTATGGCTTGAATCAAATTGTATGAGGGTGGTGGAGGCTTTCTCAAATCATAACCTTGTTTCTTGGAAAATCAAATCTCGTTGGCTTACGTGTTAGGCGTATACCCTAAGCATATACTTCAGGATAACTCATATATTTAGGGAAGCCAGTTTTTATGCAGATTTTCTTGCGAACACCAGTTTACAAACCAGAGCGATTAATTGGTATAATCATGTGCTTAGAGATATTGTTTTTGATTACTTGTTAGACAAGAATGATATCCCTATGTTAAGGATCAATTACTAAGAGGTTTGGTTTGGTCCCCTCTTGGTCTACGTTGTAATCTTTTTGCCTTTTCAATATATTTGGTTTATTAAAAAAAAGTTAAAATTATTTAGACACAGTTCTTATTATTTTTCAATGAAAATATGACAAATGTGTAATTTCCTCTTACACATATGTAAATTGCTCATATTTTCACTCATTAAATAATATATAAAGAATAATACTTAAATACAATTTCATAGGTGTGGTTCATACTTTTCTCCAATTAAAATATAACAAATAAAGTCAAATATCTTTTAAAGTATAAATCATTCGTAAGGAATTGTACATAAGTTTTTTTTCATATTTAAATGCATTTGTCAAATTTTTATTGAAAAATAATAAAAAAACACACCTAAAAAATGTAGGTAACTTTTGTCCTTAATTAAATGGTAAAATAATAAAAGAATATATAATAAAAATATATATTAGAACAAAATATTTTTAAAAAGGAAAAACATCTTTATATATAAAAATAACAATATAATTGACAATTTATTTAATCATAAATCCTCTGCGATCTATTTTAAAAACACTATAAATAACTAAGTGTATTAATAGATTAAAAATTTATTTTTTATAATATATAAAGCATATGTAAAATATTTATTTTTCTTCTGAAGTACAATCAACAAACAAAAAACTATAGTAAATTAAAAATATTTAAAAATTCAAATTGATTTAAAATTTCTTTATTTAATATATAAAGCATATGAAATAATCTGATTTTTTCTAAAATAGAATCAACAATCAAGTGTACTAGTTGATTAATATGTTATTTTTGTTCTAATATATAAAACATATTCAAAGATATAATATTATTTATCTAAAAAACAATAAACAATACTAATAGAATAGTTTTTTTTTAATATCTAAGCATGGAAAATAATCCCATTTTTTCTGTAACTAAATCAACAATTAAGTATATTAACCGATTAAAAAATTTAAATATATAAAGGTCCATTTTTAATAGACAAAATTTCAATCAATTAGTATTATTATAAACTCTGAAAAAATAGATTTTGCATATGCTTTATATATTGAACATAAAATCAAATTTTTAATCAACTAGTATTTTTTATTATTATTTTTTTTAAAATAAATATTTGAGTATGCTTTTTAGAGTGAAAAAAAATCAAATTTTAATCAATTAGTATTGCTAATTTGTTTTTAAAGAAAAAAAGGTATTTTTTTAGTATGTTTTATAATTATTTTTTATAAATTAATATTGTTAATTGTTTTTAAGATAAAAATAAACATTTGAGTATGCTTTATTTATTGAGAAAAAAAAATTGTCGGTTATATTTTAGAAAGTTTTTATATATTATTTCATATGTTATATTCATAAAAGTTAATTAATTACTTTTGTTAATTGATTTTAGAGGAAAAAATTGACTTCTGAGTATCCTTTATATACTGAAAAGTAAATATATTTTTAATCAATTAGTAATTATTGATTATATTTGAAAAAATAGATTATTTTGTATGCTTTAAATGTTAAAAAAGAACATTTTTTAATAAATTAGTATACTTAATTATTGACTGTGTTTAAAAATTAGATATTAGATGATTTATAGTTAATTAGTTCCCAAATATCGGTTAATTTAATATATATATATATATATATATGTTAAACTTTGTTCCTCTTCTTCGATTATATATGCAATTATTCTTTTTCAATATGCTTTTTTACCAATTTTAATTATTTTTCATCATAAAATTTAAAAATATTTTTTATTTAATTTTTGTTATAAATTGAATTAATTTTCATATTAATAAAGTAATAAAAATACGTAAAATGAGAACCTTGTTTTATTTGTTTTGCTCTTTTTTACGAGGGAACAAAGTCATTATTCGCTTATGATGTAAATAATATATTATATTTTTTTCACTTTTTGTTTTGGGCATAATGACAAAAAAAACAACGGTATCTTTATTTTTCACTTCTTTTTCTAACGCAAAAGCATATGGACAATATCATATCACTTTTACTTTAATTATAAGGTTGATTTAAATAACTTATTTATGCTCATGAATTAGATATATGTAGTGAAATGATGGAATATAACTCATATGTGAAGCATAAGATTTTTGATGTTGTGGATCAGACTTTCAAAGATGATGGACCTCCAAGGTTATCACTTCAAAACATCAAAGTCAATGAATGAGTGAAAAGTAGTTTTAGAGTGAGAATAAATACAACATCTGAAAATGGTTTGAGTTGGTCTTTATATACTAGGGGAGTAGGGGTGGTTAAAGCCATCAAAGTGGAATTGGGCGCCTTATGCAAATTGTTGTTTGATTAGATCCAACAGTGAGAGACATGATGAAGAGTGTGATATGTATCCTTGGAGGGGGTGATAATCCACCTTTTTTTGTGGCCTTATTCAACACATATTATTAGACCTTCTCTGTAGGCCTTTATAGCGACCCAAAACAATTTCCCCCAAACTCTTATTCCAACATATAAGAACGTGGGCTTTGCCAGGTTTGTCTCTGTACTTCTCAGATCTTTTGACAAACTTGTGAATGTGTGAAAAAACACAAGAAATTGGGGTTTGAATTGGATTTTAGATCTTACAAACTTTTGTTAAAAACAATCCCCTTTTTGCAAGCAACTTCACTTTTGATAATAAGGTAGAGAAAGTAGGAAAGAAGAAAAGACACACAATATTTATACTAGTTCACTTGATAACTTCAAGCTACTCTAGTCCACTCTTCCATGTGATTTTGTCTCTCTCAAGCGAGGTCTTAATCCAATAACGAAAGTGATTACAAATTGCACAAGCAACTGCAAGTGACTAACTTTTAAAATCTTTAAGACACACTAATCTTAGTCTTCTCAATGATACATACCAACTAGTCCCTCAAGGAAAATTAAACAACCGTTTGAATAAAGTCTGTTTACAATGAAGGTGCTTCTACACAAGAAAATATGTAAACTGTATATTCAAGAATATATTGACTTAGAAAATATGAAAGTTATGAACAATATACACAAAATGTGAATGAGCGTATAAGCGTGAAAGAGTGGTAATTAAGCAGTCATCTCTCTAAATCTTCAGGCCCTTTTATAGCCAAATAAAATATAATAACTGTTGGAGGGTATTTTTGGAATTTCTAGAAAGTTGACAACTTGAATAATCACATTGGGGACAAGATCGTACGCAATGTTTGTCCTTCATGGTAGTGGAAAGGGATAATTTGTTTGTACCATGTACTATTGTACCACGTAACTGTTATCTTATTTTCTTCAAACGTCAAAGGCTTTTAAGCATGCGTTAAAGGAAGGAGAATAAGACTTGGTTCTTTAGAACTTTAAGTCTTTCGAATCTTAAGAACTCCCTCTTCAAAATCTTCAGCACTTGTTCTTCAGAACCTTTGTAGAAACTAGGATCACAAAAACTTCAAGTCTTCAGAATCTTCAGAACCGCGTCTTTAGAAGCTTCAACACTTGGTCTTAAGAACCTCTGTCTTTAGAAACATAAGTCTTTAGCATCTGGACTTCAGTTAGAACTTCTATCTCTAGATCATCAGAACTTGGTTTTTAAGACAAATATCAAAGTCACTACTTCAGAGCCTTCTGAACCTTTTCGCGCTATTGTTCATTCGAACTTCTGTAGTCTAGAAGCGGAAAATTTTCTCTTCTAATGTTTTAGTAGCGTCTTTTCATCAGAAGTAGAACCTGTTTGTTGACTCAAACAATAACAAACATTAAAGTATCAAAATTATTCATACAAATATACTATTTGTTATCATCAAAACTCAAAGAAACAATTGCATAACCAAATCTTATTCTAACAACTTTAGCACAATATATTTTCCTCTCTTTTGAGGTTCATCATGATCTAGCTTAATCTCATGACTTCTCAGAGAATTCACTAGTTTTCTAGAGAAATTTTGTTTGAATCCTTTGCAAAAATGAGAGCAATTACCACAAACCCTCATTTAGGTGACAAGCTTCTGATAATCTTCTTCACATGATATGATGTAGAATAACCTTTATTTAGAAATCTCAGTCCTACAACTAAGGTTTGAAATCTTGAGAACATTGTCTCAATTGTCTCATCATCCTCCATCTTGAAGGCTTCGTACTTCTAAATCAAGGAAAAAGACTTGGTTTCTTCACTTTATCACTCCCTTCATAACTTATTTTGAGAGAGTCAAATATAGACTTGTCCGAGTCTCTATTTATGATCTTTTCATACTCAATGTAAGAAATAACATTCAACAATATAGTTCTTGCTTTATGGCGATTCTTACAATCCTTATTTTGTTGATCAGTCATAATTTCCTTTTAAGATGTTTCTATTTGCATCTGTAGGATGTTCGTAGTCATCTACTAACATATATCCCAAAGATCAACATCAAGACCTAGAAATAAACTTTACATTCTATCTTTTCAGTACTCAAACATTTCACCATAAAAAATGAGAGATTTAGCATTGTAGTTATCTTTATTAGGAACTGGAGCTTGAAGTGGTGGAGTAGGATTAACCATAGTGTTTCTAAAACTCGTATGGATCTTTATCTCACATGGTTAAATGTTTTATATAAATGAATACCATAATCAAAGCTCTATTGCCAGTTGAAGGTGCAAGAAACACAATAGGTTTAAATTAGGTTGCGCCAAATATAATCTTTTTGAAACTCAAACACAAAGACAGCATGTGAATAAAAATAGATGAACCCATTTATTTTTATCTTGGTTTATTATAAACTAAGTCCACCCTACAAGGTAATTCACCTATTTCACAAGGACTTAATCCACTAGAGTCAACCAAATTATAGACAACCATAATAGGTTTGACCAACCTTATCGGCACCCCCTATAAGTTTGTCGATCCTTATTACAAACCCATTATGACCGCAACCAGAGTCTTTTTGAGAATCTAGACTACTCATAGTCTCTTATGGAACCTATCAACAATAGTTACTTACAAAGACACTTTTATATAAACAAATTACACAATGTTTAAGTACAACAACTCAAAAGTGTTGATAGCAAGATACGAACAAAACTATATAAAGATTTACTCTACCGATTTTTTGCAGCAGTTTGGTGTAGTTTTGTAGAACTGGTTCATTGATTTTAAATTCTTCCAAGTACTTATTTTATAGATGAAAAGAATATATCAGTTAGAGGTTAGAATATGAAACACAAATACAATTGTTTTGTTCCAAACGGTCATGGTGACACTGATAGACAATAATACAAAAAGGTATGTCCTTACGCCACTCTAGAACGTAGAGGTCATAATGTACTTTTGTACTTTTTTACTCACCACCACACACAATCCCTTAGTCTTGATCTTTGTCTTCTATTCTTCAGAGGTTTTTTATGTGTTTGTTAATGAATCATGTTGTAGAATGATCAAAACTATGTATCTTCAAAACACAAGTCTTTAGAGCCTTCCAATGCTTGTTAAGAGAACCCTTGCCTTATAGAGTCTTTGTCACTTGGTCTTCAGAATGTATTCAGATCTTTAAAACCCGTTTAACAGAACCTTGTCTTCGGCATCTTCAAAACTTGGAATAACAAAAATAAAGCTTTAGAAGGCCTCTAAAGCTTTCTTGTATAAGTCACGATAATAAGCTCTTTTATTAACGTTCTTTAGAACCGTTACACAAGAAGCATTCTAGTACATTGATTTAACCTGTAACACACCATATGTATTCTTCTAGAGTGATGAGTTTAGAACCTGGTGACATCACACACCTTCTTACCAGAGTTAGAACCTATTTAGCAAAATCTACACACTAGACAAAAACCATTATAGTACACAATTGTTCTCTAAGATAACATGTATAAGGCCAGATGTAGAACCACTCTTGTTCTTACAGGTACCTGGTATTAGTCTTGTGCCGATGACTCCTTATGGAATTCCTATTTTAGATATGAGTGCTGAAGAAACATTTGGAAGAGTTTCTTGAGAAGAAGTTTTTTCGACCAAGTGTTTCATCGTGGGGAGCATAAGTGTTGTTAGTTAAGAACAAAGATTGTAGTATAAGGTTATGTGTTGATTATCGACAACCTGATAAAGTGATTATCAAGAAAAGTATATGCTTTTGAGGATCGATGACTTTATGTCTATAAATGAGATAAGAAGTTTTATGGGTTTGGATGGTAATTACATGAAGTTTATCTAAGGCTTTTCAAGTTTGGCAATTTATTTGACCCAATTGACTCATAAAGATCAAGCGCATGTGCGGGATGTTGTGTGCAAAGAGAGTTTCATCGAACTCAGGAAAAAGTTAAGGACCGCCCCAACATTGATTTTGCCAAATCCAAGTGAACTTTTTGTGGTGTATTATGACGCTTCAAAGATGTATCTATGTGGGGTGCTGATGCAAAATTTTCAAGTTGTGGCTTATGCTTTTAGATAATGAAAGTGTGTGAAAAGAAGTATCCTACACATGATCTGTAGTTGGCATTTATGGTTTTTGTTCTTGAGATTTGGAGACTTTATTTGTTTGGTTATATATTATAATGTTTAGTGACCACAAGAGTCTGAAGTACTTGTTCCATTAGAAAGTATTGAATATGAGGTATAAGAGATGACTTGAGTTTCTAAAGTGTTATGATTTTGGCTTGAGTTACCATACGAGTAAGGAAAATGTTATAATTGACTCTTTGAGCAGAAAGTCCTTGCATATCTCAACATTAACGGTTCAAGAATTAGAGTTGATTAAACATTTTAGAGATTTCAATTTGGTATATGAAGTGACTACTGACACTATGAGGTTGGGTATGTTTATGTTGACTAGTGGTATTCTCAAAAAGGTTATATAAGTTTAAAAAAACAATTTGGGATTGGCGGACCGACTTGTGTTCATCAACCAAGGTAAGGGCGGTGATTTATGAATTATTGGGAATGTTGTGATGAGCTTGAAAAGAGTATTCTCGAGGACGGTCATGAGAGTGGTCTGAGTATTCATATAAATACTACTAAAATGTATTAAGACTTTAAGAATATATATTGGTTGCCATGAATGGATAACGAGGTAGTTGGGTTTGTTTATGTTTATTTGATTTGTTAGAAGCCAAAGATTGAACATTAGAAGTCGTGAGGTTTGGTGCAATCGTTGAGCATTCCTATATGGAAATTGGACAACATTTTTATGGATTTTGTGACGAGTTTGCTAAACACAACAAAAAGACGTGATTCTATTCGTTGTTATCAACCATTTCGTTAGGAATTTCGAGAGTATATTTGATCTTTGGATTTCGGGATGAAGAATGAAGACGAGGAAGATATTTCCCACAGACAGTGCCACCAATCTGAATAATTGATCAGAATCGGAGATGGCTGGAACAGTTAATGATCCTTCGAGCAAATTGATGTTGAGGAGTGGGTGATGTACCTGCAAGGCACTCTGATGATAAAGTAAGCAAATGTTCAAGGAAGAGGATAGAAAATATTAGGGTTTTAAGTGTAAGAAAATGATACTTTGCCCTCAAAGATATGAGAGTTTATATAATAATCTTAGAAAGATCCTCATTGGGTTCTATATTTGGGCCGAGATATGCGGGTCCGCAAATATAGTCGTTCGGGTTGACTAGGTCAAAATCGAGCAAAGGCGCCTGTAACTAGCCGTTGTTTCGGGCAAAGGGGGTGTCACGGGCATAACTCTTGATGCAATGAGTAGCGAATCTGCTCGGTAGGTGCCGAGTAGGAGACGTCGTGTGGTATGCGTTTCGAGCAACTGGCAGCCCCCAATATTGGCACGGATCTCTATCGAAGGTTGTATCTCAAAGAACGTGACCTACCTGACAAGCGTTCGAGCAGTCCAGAACAATTATCAATTAATTTTTATTTATATAATTATTTAAAATAATTTAAAAATAAAAATGAAACTGATTAAATAATAGATATTCTTTAAAAAAACAAAAAAAACTACATGGATTTAAAAAATAAAAATAAAAGCCACAATATCAATATAAAAATGCCACGCTGAAAAAGTGAAAGAATCTTTGGAGGAATCTGACCCTCAAGGGTGTTATAGAGCGAATTTGGAAATAGCAATGGGGGGTTTTAAAAAAAAAACTTTACTAAGGGCTACAACCAAATTTCAGCAATATTATAGGGGGTGTTGTATATTTAACCCTATTTTAAATTATTATAAAGACAAATTGAATTATAAGTTCAACATTGTTTCTATGACTTTCTAATACACATGTTGATTGGAAAATCTTGAAATGAAAAAATAATTGTATGGCATGCAAAATTATTAAGTTGTCAACACATTAGCTCGCATGTTTTCTTTATAAATAGATGTTAATTTTAAGAAAAGTAATGATTTGATTGAAGTATATGTGTGAGTTGTGACACATTTAAAATTTAACTATTAAGAAATCAATCAATACAAGAGTCTATATGATGTAAACAGTGAGAAAGTCAGGTGTTGATATTTTATGCACTACTATTTTATGCACTGTGTTGTTTTTCAGACATGTGTGATGAGAATCCTGAATCTAAGTATCATTGATCCTTGAATTTATCTTCATCTCTTGTTGTGACCATCAACATTTCTTATTCTTTATACTTTGCGAACTTTATATCACTTTCTTGATTCATTCGCTCTTCCTAAACAGTCACTAGAATAATAACCATACTTATGACAATTGGAAGACTAAATGTGATTCTTGTCAGGTTCCAACCACCACATCTTCCTTTATTTGCAACACCACATCTTTCATTGCCTTGGTATGATCTTCTATGATTCGACATGATTTCTTCGTGCTAGTTTTCTATACCAGTAGAATTGTTGTAGACACATGTATCTTTTATTGATTGTGCCTGCAAAGCCACACCACTCTTCAATTTGCCTGCAGCTCTTTCAGCCATTCTTTGTTAATGAGATTTAAGCGTCATTTGAAATAATAGATCTTGTTGTTTACGTCTCTTCACAAACCTCAGTTTAATTCACTAGTTTCGTAACCCTACTGAAGAAATCAAATATGATCTTGCTATCTTCCATCTGAAGCAATCCATACATTCTTTTGTGAGTTTATAACCTCACCTCTTTCACCTTCTCAGCGCCCCAAGCGATTTCTTCAAAATTTTCCAAGCTTCTTTTGCAGATTCTACATCACTAACCTTTTCAAAATTGTCTGGGCTGACACATTGGTGAATTATAAAGAGAGTTTTATAATTCTTTTTATTCTTCTTCTTCAATTCTTTATATTCTAACTTTTTTTCTTCTGAAGCTCCTTCATCAAGTGGTTTTAATTCACATTTCACAAGATCCCAAAGACCTTGAAAACAAAATATAACCTTCATCTGTTTGCACTAACTCTCATAGTTATCACCATTTAGAATTCAAGTAAACTTGGTACTGCAAGGGTTTCCCACAACTATAACTTTGGCTACATTAAGTGATTTTCCCCGTTGTACGCATAGAAATATATTATGTTAATAGTATAGTTAACATAGAAAGAATTGATATGGATTAAATTTGAATAACAATTTACCTGCTCCGCAAAAATCTGCCCATTTATGTCTAGCAAAGCAACATGCTCCACTCCATGTCCCAGAGGCTTTGCGCCTGTTAGCAAATTCCATTTAGCATATTGGAACACCTAGTATAGATCAATATTGATAACAACCCCTCTCAGCAAATGAAACAAAGAGTCCTTCAATTTCATCGCAACACCTGGAATGTTGAATTAACATGTTACCAAAGAGATTTGAAGTATGTCCCATGAAGTTACAAATTCATTATATTACTACATAGTTGATGCTTCATGATATATATTTAGGAAGATTACCTTCAAGAGCTTGGATTGACCTTTCTGATCCTAATAGTTTCAGCACAATCGATTGATTTGGACCAAAAACTTCACCAAATGCAAGCCGGCATAAGAAATTAACTCAGTGGAGATAAATTGCATGACCATTAAAGGCTTGTTCTTCACCAACATGGTTATGGTATAAATTAAAGACACTCACCTTGAAAAATAGATGATTGGAAATCATTCCAGCAGCACCTGAGACAACAATGTTAATTAATTTCTTCCACAATTTTGTCTCCTATTTCTGTAAACACATTGGCCAAATGTTTCCATAAGACATCAACACATATAACACATACTAAGAAATTTAACTGTGTACTGACATCAAAGAGCCATTAGATTGGACATTCAATTAAATATTAAAATAGAAACATAATTTTGTTATGCGAGACAATTGATGGTGGTTTTGAAGCCTTTTGGCCAACCATTGATATCGTATTTCCTTCAAAGATCATTGGCTCTATATGCAATGCCAACAACATCCCATTCTCATGTAATAGACTGATGGTAACCAAACACAAAATTCCTAGTGCGAATGAGAATTTTCACGAGCTCATCCTCATCAATAAATACTATGTTGCTTCCTCTGACCTCTCCAAAGGTTAAGCCAACAACAACCACAACATTGAGATTAATGCGAACCGACCAATTTCGGCAGTCAAAACACTGACCTCGTGGATGAAGTATTCCATTTCCATCAACCACTAACAACCGTCAACAACATAAGAATAACATTATTATCAGATGAAGAAAACACATGTTACAACAATATTCATAACAACAAACCAAATTAGTTACAAATCTATCAAAATTCTATAGAGTTGAGTTCTTGACTTTCTCTTTGTATTATAAATATCAGTAACTTATCCATTACGCCAGCAGAGTTGTATTACTATACCCCCGCATATTATATACAAATTGAAATGGTTGTGCATCGACGCAGTGCAAAAAAAATTATTGAAATCATTGAAAGTGAGTCATTAATTAAAAAAAACCTTGATAAAGATAACATTACCGTGAAAGAGTTGAAGCATTTCGTCGTCTCCGAATGAAGAGCTACAACATAATTATAACTGTTGGCAACAATTTTGAAAGACTTTCAGCAACAACTACAATTCAATAAAAGTAACAAAACATTTTATGAGAATGCATTTTCAGAATAAAATTTATTGTAAAATGAAAAAAATCTAAAAAACAAATAAATTATATGTATATGAATGCATCTCAATATGCATTTTTGAGTTTTATTAGCATTTTTAAAATTTTACTTGGTGGAATAAGAAATCCGCTTTTAAAATTTGTAAGTTTGTAGCCTAGCCGAAGCCCAAAGCCTTTTTTGAAGCCCAATTGAATGATGCAATTTCACAAAGTTATAATAACCAATAACCAACCCTAGCTTTCTTCCTCAATCAACTTCTCTGTCCTCAACAACGAGTTTCACTTCAAAAACTCTCTCAATATTCGATCTGCAACCAACCATGGCGTCAAGAAAGTCCGGCAACCCTCAATACGGCGACGGCGCCAGTCCCGGGTTCGTCCCATCTCGCTTTCTCTTCATCACCGATATCTTATCATTCTCCTCTAATTCTTAACCTCTCTCTCTTCTCATTGATACAGGAAAATCTTCATCGGAGGGTTAGCCAAAGATACATCCATAGGTCAAAACATACAACAGTTTTTCAATTTTTAAAATATATTTTACTTTCAATTTCACTATTATTTAATTTACCGTTTTGATTCTGTTTGATTCTGCAGAGACGTTTGTGAAGTACTTCGAAAGGTATGGAGAGATAACGGATTCCGTTATCATGAAGGATCGACATACCAATCGACCTCGAGGGTTTGGGTTCATTACTTATGCTGATCCTTCTGTTGTTGATCAAGTTATTCAGGATAATCACATCATCAATGATAAGCAGGTAAACCCTAGTTAGGGTTTCGTTTTGTGTTTTGTAGTTTTGTTGTTTAATTGCAAATTGTTTACTTTTTTTTTGTATTTGCTATTGCCAGGTTGAAATAAAGAGGACCATTCCAAAGGGTGCATCACATACTAGTGACTTCAAAACTAAGAAGATTTTCGTTGGTGGTATTCCAGCTGCAGTAACTGAAGGTTTGCTTCATGCATTTTGATTTGATTATGTAATATAATATGTAACAATAATCAATGTTTTGTTTTTGTTTGAGCTTTGATTTATACATATAATTAGTCAATGTTAATGGGGTGGGTGAATGTATGATTTGTTAGTTTGTGTTTTCTAATGATATTTTTGGTTTTGTGAGCTAGTGAGCTTATTTTATGCTTGTCTTTGGTGTGTGTTTCAGATGAGCTCAAGGACTTCTTTTCTAAGCATGGAAATGTTGTGGAGCATGAGATAATACGTGACCATGCCACTAAAAGATCTCGTGGATTTGGTTTTGTAGTCTTTGATAATGATAAGGTTGTTGATACTTTGCTAGCTGATGGGAACATGATTGATATGGATGGTACTCAGGTGAGTTTGTTTTGTTTTTTACTGTGGTTAAAATTGAAACTAGTAATGCTGATATTAGAGAGGCGGTAAACTGTTTCTGTGATGAAGGATGCTGTATAAAAACATTTGATAGTTGGGGTTCTCTGTTGCTTCTCGATATGTCTGTTTGTGTTTTTACATTATTTATGTAGTGGGCTTACTACAGGTTTTATTATTTCTCTGCCCCACCAAAAACCAAGGAAAAAAGGTTCTGTTTATGAATGAATCTAGGTTGACTTAATTCTTTGTTGTAGGTTGAGATCAAGAAGGCTGAACCAAAGAAATCCTCAAGTTCAGCTTCTTTTCCTTCATTTGGTAGCGACTCTAGGTCACGTTCTTCTTACCCTGAGGGTTTCAGTGGATTTGGTGATTCTTATGGAGGTTTTCCTGGTGGAGGTTATGGCCCTGCATCTTATAGGTCACTTGGAGGTTACACTGCTAGGCTTAGCGATTATGGTGGGTATGGAGGTGAGGAAGACTTCAGTGGTGGGTTTGGAGGTTATGGGGGAAGTGGTGCTGCTGGTGGTTATGCGGGCTATAGAGGAGAATCATCATTTGGCTATTCTGGCCGCTATGGGTCGTACATGGGTGGCCTTGGTGGTGGATATGGTGGTAGTGGGTTAGGCCCATATGGGAGAGGTGGTGCAGGCTATGGAAGTTATGGTGGTTCAGGCACTGGTGGAGGTTATGAATCTGGCCCAGGTGCAGGTTTTGGTGGAACAGGAGGACTCTATTCTAGTAGGGGAGGATATGGGGGTGGTAGTCGTTACCATCCTTACACAAGATAGTTTTTATGACTAAGCTTTGCAGTAGAAATTGCATGCAGGTTTAAGCATTTTCTAGATACAAGGCACTTACTTCAGGAGGGGGCACTCTAGAAGTCAGATGAACCACTAGCATGTCAGTTTTAATCTATTTGCTTAGACAATCGAAGATAGAACAACATCAACCTAGAGCTTTCTGAACAACATCAATCTAGAGCTTTCTGAACAACATCTAGAGCTTCCCATCAGTCGTCAGCCTATACGATCTTAGTTAGATTACGCTTTTATGTGATAATCAGATGCTTGCAAGTTAGACTGCCGTGATTATGAATATCAGTTTTAGTCAGAATCACAGCTGTGTGAATGTGTACTATTGTAGGTTACACCTATTAGAATTTTGTTTGACAGAGTGTACTTTATTCTTGATCTTTCCAGTAGTTATGCTTGGTGGCTTACATTGAAGATGTTGATACACAACCTTTTCAGGTTACAGATACCATGATTTAGTTAATATGTTTAGTTAGCTGAATCCTATGATAGCTCTCATTTAGTTTGGACAGGTTCTTGAAGTCTCCTTTCCAATTGTTGGTTTGATTGTTAGCAATCAGAAATTGAAATTAGAATTGGTTGAACTACTGATATGAACCTTTATCCTGACATACACATTTGGTTTCATGTGTTAGCATTGGAGAATTAATATTAGAGTTATATATATGTTCTTTGTCCCTATAAAATTTGGACTTTCAAGTTTAGTCCCCTATTAAAAAAAGGCATTTTAGTCACCTAAATACTTAATTCTAAGGCATATTAGTAAGCTCAACCAGAGAACAATGTTGCAAGAAAAGTAGGGACTATTCTTAGAACTTCCCAATTTTGCAGGGACTAAACATATTTAAGCCTTGACATTATATGCCTCTAGTAGTTTTCTATGGGAAACAAAATGAGAAACCAAATAATGTTTAATAAGCAAGCAATCTTATATTCTAACAGTAGTTTTGTTGGACATAATATGTTGTGATCATGTTTCATGAATTTAGTTTTAGACACCTTCTGCCAAGCATCTCCAAAATACATTCCAGACAAGTAGTAAGGTTTTTATGTGTGTATGATGAATTATGGATGGGGCAACATATTATAATTGCCAGCTAGTTATTATTACCATGATATGCTTAAAAATGGCCAATGATTATTGGCTGGTTAAATTATTGAATATTGATATTGTAGTTTTATAAGTTATAAAATTATTATCTAAGAAATCGTATCAACATGTATATGGATTCTGATAGGATTTGCCTGCCAGTTAACTGCATTTCAGAAAGTCTAATGGCATTTCCCTCAATGAAAGATTGTCCCCTTTCCTTAACTTATAACGATGATGTTACTAAATTCATGTTAAGTTGTTTTACAATTGGTTGGTTTTTTGAATTTTGATGCATGGGAACAACAAATGTGAGCCCTGCTAACATGGATGTGCAAAATTTAAGAGCTTTGAAGTGCAAGAGAGTCAGACGTGGAAAACATCCGTTGCTGGATATTTTAGGACAGGTTTTCTAGTGGTAGATAGATTCACGACTATATATTATATGCCTTAATGTTCCACCCTTTTGTAATTTTGTGTGTGTATATTTTCCTGAATACTTTGTTTCAATGGTGTTTGTTTTATTTTCCTAAAACTTTCTATATCATTTTCGCTCAAATCACGTCTCAGATATGATGAAGGAAATGTTTTAAAAACTGGGATTGAAATTGATTTGGGAACTCTTTTGAATTTGATTGAGACAAGAGAAAATGACATGCAAGGTTGGCAACTCTTTTTTCTTCTCCTTAACTCGTTCTGTTCTGTTTAGGCAAAATTAACGTAAACTAAACTAATATAATCCTAGAACCTTAAGTTTATAATAATTATATTCATGATATATGCTACACTATGTTTCATATTATTTGTCACAATTGAACATTAAGAAATAATAATAAAAGAAAGAGAAAGAATATCGATTAATTATTCGTGTATTCAAATTAATATTAATGTTAAGTGGGAAAACAATAAATTAAGAGTATTTATTAGGTGGTATAATTAGAAGATTAAATATAAAAAAATGCAAAGATAATCTAAAGTGACAAGTATTTTGAGATAATTTTTTTCTCTCTTCTAAATATAACATTTATTTTGGGACGGGCTAATATAATTCTATAAGTCCGTTAATAATTTAAATATTACCTTAGTTAGAATGTCATCTCATAAAAAATCATCTATCTAATTTGCATTAGATTTTTTGAACATAAACACATACCAAATCAAACGTACTTATTTGTATAACTTTTATCAAATTACACAACAACAAAAAAAAGTTAGATAATACGTGAAATTGAAATATAAGCTACTTAACCACCAATTTCTTATTTTTCTTTTGATATTTTAATATCATATTGCTGTCCAAATACAATAATCTTCAAGATTGAAAGAATGATTGAAATTGAAGATTTGATACAGCAATGGTATGTTAGTCTCCCTTTCTCTTTCTTCTTCTCTCTTCCTTTTGAAGACATGTAAAATTAAAAGAAAGAAAGAGGAAGAACACTTTTGTTTACCAAATGGAGGTGAAAAATCCGGATGAGTAAAACAAAAGGATGGATTTTAAAGATAAAATCAAAATAACAAATTACTCATTCAATTTTAATCGACTTCCATGATCTTACAACAAGTCAACACGTTCAAAATTGTGTTGAATTTTGATTGTACTCAAAAATGACGTTTTTACAACCAACTCAACATGAATTAAAACAATTTTACATGTTCACTGATGATTTTAACAACCATAATATCATGTAAACTGATATTGGTGCGAACCCGTGACTTTAACAACCACAATATCATGTAACTGAAATTGAAAAAAAAAATACTTATATGAACCACAAATATAACAAGTGGATTTAAAAACAATCAATCATAATTTTTTTATTAATTAAAAAATAAAATAAAATTTTCTCTCTTCTTTCTTATCACAACTACTCCATGATCCTAATTAAAAAATAAATTAAATTTTAAATAAATTTTAAATTTTCTATTTTGTTATTGGTTCTTCTTAAATATATGAATTTATGTACGTATCTACAAATATTTCTCCTGAAATTGATGTGAATATTCGGTTACTAATTTGAAGCCATTATGACTAGTTAAGTAGTTTAATTTATTTACTTGAGCATCTGTTATATTTACATAAAATAATTGAATTAGTATTTTAAATTAAGTGCGAATATAAAATAGAGATAGACGGGTCAAATAAAAATATTTATGTGTAATTTATCATTGGAGTGAAAAGAGATTTTAACATTCCACTCTTATTACACTATTTTCGCAATGTTTTCGGGATAAAAAATGACAAAATGGTAGAAATTTTTTTTCCAGTAAGGGTTCAAAATTTTTGGTACGCATAAATTTTTTTATAGTTATATTAAAATGTTCGATAAGTTATTGTTTGATTATGAAATTTTAAAATGTGCAATTTCATATTAAAATTTTTGCACAAGTTGAAATTTCTGGTATTGTATGTACTAAGAATTTTTTAAGTATCATGATTTTGTCGATAGTTTTGTAGGATTGTGATTGCACTGATAATTTTTGTGTGGTCTATAATGAAACCAAAATTGTACAAATAAGGATCATATCTTCATTATGAAAACATCTCAAAATGTTTATTTCTCAATTTCTTATTAAAGTAGAAGTATATTTCAACTGAGAGAATTCTTCTATTGAATTCAAGTCATATCTCTCCCCAACTTGACAAACAAGTTAAATGAATTACTGTTTGATAACAATAACACAAAGGTGAGGAAAATTGAGTTTCGTGAAGATTGGGTTAATACTAATGACAAGGTCAAATACAACCTTCTTGAGTTGAAGACCGATGAAGATGCGACAATTATGTGGAAATTATTTTATCGTAGGATAATTATGGGCCAATCGAATTTGATGCAAAGATTTTGAGATCTGTCGACGACATAATCAAGATGTTGAAACATTCTGAATCATCTGGTAGTGTATAAGGTTTTATGTTTAGTTATTTTTAATTTATATCTGTTGTAATGTTTTAAGTTATGTTCATTATCGAAACATGTAATCCACAAAATATTATGTAATAAAAAGTGACGTGCTAAGTAGTTCGAGTCACAAAATAAGTTACAAAATATACATATATTACAATAATTCAGATACATCATAATGGTACGTCTCACCATGAGAAATTAGATTTTCTATTTAAACAAAAGTGGATATCATCAGTGTTTCTAAATAAAAATCCAGATACATCATAATGGTACGTCTCACCATGAGAATTTACTATTTCAGAGAACTACCAATTCGAGCCGGCAAAAAGGGCCGTTTTAATTAGGTTAGTCCGAAGTCTGTATTTTTTTTTTTATTTTAACACAAAAATTGAGCTTGTTTGTTATTTGGACTTTTAAGTACGACCAATTAAAAATCCGAAATCTTACTGGACTAACCTGACCAGATTATTGATATCCCACTTATTTTATTTAACTTTTATTTATATAAATTATAAGATACTTTACTAATAATATTCTTATTTTTTAAATACACTATAGTAATATTTAATATTTCGCACCAACTTCAGTTAAAGAATTAATTTATCTAGATACAAGATCTATTTAATTTATTTAATTATTAAATATCATTGATATGAATGTTAATTCTTTTAAATGTTTTATAATTAATAAATTATAACGTACAAATTAATTTTTTAAGTTTAATTCTTAAATCAAATAGGGTGAGTAGTTTTTTACACTTGAATATTGATCATTCGTTTGAAATATTATATTTCTATGATGATTTATCTTAGATGTTATGTCTCTAATTGAAATTTGTGATTTTTATACTCAATGTTGATATATATTTAAGTTTTTATTATACAATATTTTATTTATTTTTTAATTTTAAAAATAAATACTAAATATAATTTAGCTCGGTCAGAATAATCGAAATCAGTGAATAATCAGACTTAGATAACTTAATTTGAGGAATATATTTTTATTAAAACAATAAAGATATAAATGGAAGAAAAACTCACAAGCTAAAAGCTCAAAAGCTATTTCAAATAATTTTTGAAAAAAAAAATAAAATCCAATAAAAAGGCTACAAACTAAAAACTAAATTGAGTTACCAAACAAAACTAAACTTTTTCATTAATATGAATTGAAAAGCTAAATTTCCCCCCTTACCAAACAGACCCTAAATGTACATATCAAAGAAGTATCAATACTTTAGTAACATCAGAGTCACAAAACAGAGAATCCATTTATTTTTTTAACGGTGAAACAAACATGTCCTTATTCATCTCTACCATATGGTGCAAAGAGAGATAAGATCAAGCCAGAGACATGCTTTTGGTGTAAAGAGTCGAGAGAATTGGTGTATGGAGGACCTGGATCAGCATTATTCTGTTTATTTAAACACAACTGTTTACATCAAAGAATGGTGGAGCAATTCACAAGTTCTTAGAAAAATAATAAAACAGGCAGGAAAGTAATCTATCCTGCAAATTGTAATGATGCTCTCTCCACATCTTCCATTATCGTCTTGTTTACACGTCGTAGGTAATCTCTATAACCCTATTGGATAAAAGAACAACAGTTAAATCTAGGTTCTTTCCACTATCTGACCTTGTACATCCTTCAATCCCCATTGCAGGGTTAGAGGAACTCTAATGCATCCTTCACAGTTTATGAGTAAAACATATCAAGCAAAATTGTCAGCTGAGGCTTGCCGTAGTATTTCCATATATTCAATGCGGAAGGAAGAGCGCCACTTTGTGTAATTAAATATACAAGGAATGCAATGTATAAAACTGTGCAAGAGCAGGCTACAAAACCAAACAATACGCCGTTCACCTCAGAAACGAATAACTATTATCAGCGCGGCAACCGTCCATGCCCTCCTCTACAAAATAAATAAAATGATGTAATTTTTATTCTATCCATGCTCAAAAGAACGATTATTTGTAATTTCGAAATTGCACCTCACAAATCAGAAATACATTTTCAATTCGCTCTTTATTTAAATTGAACTTACGTAAAATCAAAAATATACTTTCGACTTAAATTAAAAATGTATTTTCAATTTCTTCCACCATATATTTTGCTGGTTTTATGGCAACCGATAGGAACATAATTTAAAGAAATAAAATTGTTTATTAATCAAATTTATAAAACCTATTTTATTATTTTCATAATTTTTTTTAGAATTTTGTGTGATGCACTAGAAATGCATGAAGTGAAATACAAAATTCTCTAATTTTAACCCGTTTAAATTTTGAGATTTTAAACTCGACCTGCTAAAATTCGAATCCGTCTCGGACCTACCCGAAGTAGATCTGGTAGCTTGAATTGCCAACTCTACTACGAATCACAACTATTAATTTTATTTAACTGTATGTTATAAAATCAGTTGAAAATTGTTTGGTGCTGGAGCGGTAGAGCGGCAAACAAAAAGTAAAGTATTATTTTTATCGGGTGATATATAGGTTATATCGTATCGTGTCCACAGAGATTGATATATTGAATTGTCGTTCGAGAAATCTCTCATTAATGAGTTTGAGGTTTGAATGAGTTGGTATGTATAGAAAGGTATCAACAAAAAATAAATGCATAAAAACAAAGAAAAAGATAAACTTATCAAGAATGCATATAATTTACTCATCACAAATTTAAACATATTGACCAGTCGCACTAAACCTACTCTACTCGTCAAAATTATCACGTATCTCTCATGACCTAAGTCATCTCTAACCCAAATTGAGAAACTGACGACATCACCTCGGTAGCGATCTCTCTACCACCTCAACAACACAAAAGTCAACTGTGTTGCATTGACGATCTCTCAACCAAAACAACAAACATAGAGGCATTAAGCTTCGATACCCACAATGATCATTAGATCTAAATCTATATCTAGAATCTAGAAACTAATAGATATTCACCCATAATCAAGATTTGTGAGGTATATGCCTATAACAACCCAAATTCAAACATAAAACAAAAAGATCAAAGCAGACATCAAGATTGATTTGTAAAGCAAGCTTTATACAACACCATGATCAACAAATATACATAAGTTCAGAGTAAATATATAATTATGACCCAACAAAATAGAAATACACAGAGAAGAAGAGAAATGAACTAAACATCTAGTGGGTTGTCAACACCAATTGATGAGAAATCCACCTCCGATCATCAAGATGCAATCCCAATTGATTTTTTCTACCTTCTCCCTACCAAATATTGATGTTGATGGTGTTGGGGAGAATTTTTCTTTCCACCCCTCAGTTATACATGGCACCCTCCAAATTGCATGAAAAGACAATTTTGCCCAAGACACCTTCATTGTTGAAATTTACGGTACACGGTAATTTTAAATTTTTCTGACGATACCAGAAATTTGCGTGCGATACAAGAATTTTCACCAAAACAAGTAAGATTTCCAGTAGATTTGATCAATTTTCTAGTATTTCGTACCAGATATTTTATAATTTCTGGTATCGTCTACCGTGAATTACGAAATATCTGGTATTTTCGCCCGAAAATTTCAAAATCCCTGGTATTTTCATTTGATGCTAATGCTGGGAATTTCGAAAATTCCAGTACGCTTAAAATACTGTAAATTTTGAAATTTCCGGTATTTTCTTTTTTTTCCTCCAAAAATGCTAAGTTTTTAATGATTTTTAACTTTGCTTGCAGTGAGAACTAGAGGCAGAGACGATTCTATTTCCGACAAAACTACTGATCGAGCAGATGCTGTGGCTTGAGCAGCTGATGAGGCACAAGCCTCAAAGGCGCTGGGTGATCACCGTCATCCAACCTATTCTCACCGGGAACGGATGGATGAGCAGGCCACGTCGGGGTTTCGTGCACCTCGCCGACAGACTGTCAGAGCTCCTACAACAGTTGTGGACGATTATCCTCCTGTTAATATATGGAACAAGTAGTTGTATCGGAGCCGGTGGTTCAGGAGCCGGTTGCTAAGGAACGGATAGTTGAGGAGCAGGTGTCGGAGGTGGTGTAGGAGCCGGCGCAGGTGCAGGTTCCGGAGGTGGTGCAGAACCGGTCCTGGAGCCAGTTCAGGAGCCGGTGCAGGAGCAGGTTCAGTGCCGATCCAGGAGGGAGTGGATGTGGTGTCTCGTGCTGATACAAACTCCACCACTGTTGCATATACTGAGCCATCAGTGTGTACTTATGGTGGTTTTCTTGGAGGACCTTTTGACAGGTCCGTTTTGACGGGTTTTGCTGACCATGTCGCTTATAGGATATGGCAGGGCGAGGTAGGTATTATTGGTTTGGTTTAACGCTTAATTTTTATTTGTATTACACTATTTGATGTATATTAATTTGTTGTAATTGTGTTGTTTTGTTTTAGGAGTGTTATACTTTGAAGGTCGCTTCTCATGGGTCGAAATTGAAGAACTTCCCCGATTCTCTTATGGTTGAGCTGGTGAGGAGGATAATTGAGGAGTTCAGCCTGGATGACTTTGTTGGATGCTCATTGACGATGTTGGACGCCCCCTGCTATCAAATTTTGTTGAGAGATGCCACCGAGAGACATCTTCCTTCCATCTTCCATTTTGGGAGATGATGGTCACTTATGGATCCTCTCTTTCACCTACCGGTAGCTGGTACGTTTTTCACACTAGTGCATAGGGATCACGCGACAGCGGTGCACATGGTTGTCGATGCGTTTGAGGTGGATGAGGTGGAGGTCCTACATGAGTTTGGTGAGACTCAGGGATTTCACCTCCGCATGTCTTGGTTGAGGACTACGTATAAGGCGCTGGTGGAGGCACGTAGGTATGAGGCTGCCGCTAGGGCGTACATGCTACATCTGGTGGCATAAACTCTCTTTGCGGACAAGTATGGAGTGTACATTATTGTTCGTTACCTGTATCTATTCAGCGCCATTGATTCTACATCTTGGGCCTGGGGAGTGGCGACTTTGACGATGTTGTATACGACCCTTGATGTTGCTTCCTGTCCTGATACCTGATAGCTTGCCGGTTACCTGAGCTTGTTGCAGGTATATTATAATTTATTAGATGTTTTTTTTTTATAATTGTTATGTTTTCATATAATAATTTATTTATCTTTATTTATGTAGTGTTGGATATACGAGCACTTCCGTCACATCTGTGACCGGAAGATTCAGCTAGTGGCGACTAGAGATCCACGTGCGAAGAAGTGGAAGGTCAGACAGACCCATCCTGGAGGTGTGATTGAGTACACGAGGAGGCTGTATGCTTTGACCCTGGACGATGTCATCTGGACACTGTACACGACTCATTGTCCTCACCATCATTTTGATGTATCTACTTATATTCAGGGCATGTCAGATGGGAGGGCTATGTGGCTAGACATTTGCCTGAGCGGTGTCTACGCCAGTATGGTTATGTCCAGGGCATCCCATGGCCGGTACCCCGTGCCCCAGATGATGGCATTGATCGTTGGTTTCAGAGTCATATCATCACCTCCCCCGTGAGATCATGGATGCAGTCATCAGGGTTCAGGATCCCGGGCAGTGAGAGGATGGATACCTGGAGTGGTTCCTTAGTGTGTCACACCCTTAGGTCACACCACCAGCTCTAAGATCTGATGTCCTAGGGCCTTCAGGTGTAACACTCCTTTTCTAACCCCAAATAAATATGACATAAATCAGAGTAAAATAGAATGCACGCATACAAAGGGTGTCACATGTTATTTTACACACATAGGAAAACCAACAAAACAAATATTAACATGCACCTGGTCATAATCATAACACATATTTGATCCCATGCTTTAAAACAAAATCATGCATTTCACAACGAAGTATTTCATTTTCTCAGATACTATCAACGATTACATCTCATACTATAACCATTGGATGAAATAACAATGAATCCATAACATAATCAAATCATATGAATTCATACATCGGCACCAAGACAACATCAACATAGTATCTGACATACAAATTCAAAACATATGAGAATACATAACAAATATCTCATAGAAGCATAAATCCAAATAATCCCGTGTTACATGACTAGAGCAATGACTCACTGTCTAATATAAGGAATAACTAGATAAACTCCTCAACTAGTCTCATGCGAAGCACCACTATTCTCAGAACCTGCACGTTACCCACGTAGAGGCAACATCACAATAGAAAGATGAGAATTCACATCATTGTCCAAATGTTTATAAACTAGAAGCAATATAGAAACATCATCTATTAAAGAATACTACACACTTCATGTGATATTCCAAATAATATAATTATACAATATTTCAAGTATAACAGATTCACATTTACCACAAATAGCATAAATGTCATCAATACAATTAATTCAATGATTAACATAATTAATTACCACAATTCTGACATACAACATGTAACACCCCAATATTTTCGATTATTAAATAATTTGAATTTGAATTATTTATTTAATTAAAAATTAAATTATTAGTATTTTTGAAATTATTGGAATTGATTAAATAAAGTGAAAAGTTGGACCGTGGTGCAAAGAGTATAGTGGGGGTGTGTGTAGTAAAAGGTTCTAATCCCATTATTTGTTATTATTATTATTTTAGAATAATAAGGAACAAAAGAAAGGAAAGAAAAAGTGAGAAGGCATTTGAGAATTTTCATCGTACGTGAGAAGTGCAGAGAGCAAGGGAAGAAAAAATCAAGAACTCTCAAGGTCAAGAATTTCTCACAGGAAAGGGGTGATTTCTCTTAGCTATTATGCCTTATAGGTTTTGGGATCAATAAAATTGATTGAGTATGTTAGGAATCCCGATTTAGGATTTTCTAGGTTTGTAGAATTTGACCCTAAACTGTCTAATTGCATGAAATTGAACACATCAATGTTATAGGATCATTGAGTATGGTTGGAGTATGTTATATTGCATTATGTTGTTGTTGTTTGGATGACTTTGATGAATTTGGATGTGTGGGTTCATGTTGGAATGATAAGAATTGAGTTGGGAACCAACATGCTGTCAAAACTCGAGTTTTTGTTATCGCAGTCACAGAACCGCCTCGTATGGGAGGAACTGAGTTCTGGTACAAATTCGTGGAGGTGGAATTTCGAACGAGGAAGTTCCTGGTGGGAGGAACCGGTTCCCAGTGTTTTTCAAGAAATGAGATTTTGAACGTAGGAACTGGTTCCTGTGTGGGAGGAACCGGGTTCCCCATACAAAATTCCAGAGAGCGCGTTTTCACATAGTGTGGGAACCGGGTTCTTCCTGGGAGGAACCAGTTACCCCTGTAGCTTTTTGAAAAATAATTAACCTTTGAAAAATCATATCTTTCAAACCGTAAGTCCTTTTTAATCGCCGTTTTGGACGTTATTCTTTAAATTAAACAATCTATTTTATGAAAATGAGAAACTAATAATTAGTTGATTTTAAATGGGAAAGTGTTGGTTTTTCCAGTGTTGTAGTGTTGTACTTCGTGTACGTGGAGTTGTGGATTATTCGTACTTTGTGTACATGTTTTGTTGTGACTGTATATTGGTGATAGCCTTATTAACTGAGGAGTAAGTGCTTGCATGTTTATGCTTTGATGATTTATTTCATGATGGGTGATGATATCATGTTATGGTTTGATGATGGTTTATGACCTTTGATGTGATCATAACCTGTATTGAATGTTTCATGCTTTATGATGTGCATGCATATACATTCTGGTGGTAGCTAATTCCTGTTGTGTGGAATTAGTGAGTATTGCCAATAACCATTCTAGGGTGATTATGGATGGTGGGGCTGGATTCATGTCCGGGTGATTATGGACGAATCGATGTTACTGTATCCGGGTGATTATGGATCAGTGTGTGACTTAGTTCACTTATGGTACCACATGCATAGAGTCTTGCATTGCATTTTGTTTGAATTATAACATGATAGGATGGTTTCCTGTGTTATAATTTGTTTGTTGTGTTTGAGTGTATGATTATGAATTGTAATGGTGAAAATTGACTTATCTGATTATGCTAAAAATGGTGGATTAATAACTTACGATATTTTATTGTTCTGAGAAACTTATAATGCATTTTAATTATGATGAAGTCTCACCCTTACTTTGATGATTTCAGATTGAGGCTTAGCAGCTTAGAAGTTGGTGAGGATGGCTCGTAGAGCTATGCTATTTACTTATTACGTGTCAGTGTCATGCTCTGATTTGTAACACTGGGGAACATTTGGTTTAGAGTTATAAATAAACTATGTTATTTCATTTAGATTTGTTCTGGATAATTGTTTTGTGAACTAAGGCGTTGACCTTGAAGTTTTGTTGGTTTGAATTTATGCAAGATTTGAGAATAATTCCGCTGTGTAGAACATGTTTCTTTCATGATTATTTTAATTATGTTCTTCAGTAAAGCATGGCCATATATGGAACTTTGTTTTAAATAATTGTAATACCTTTTTATACATGTTAAACTCTGAACTTATTATATGTTTGTGGGGTATTTTAGAAGGGTGTTACACAACACACATTCTTTAATGACTCATGAGACAACAATGCAATGTGACTCATGCATGTGGTACCATCGTGAACATTTCGCTCACCTCACTTTCGATTCAATAACTTAGAATCAAATCCACGCTTCCGATTCGGACAAGACCAAAGCCACCATATGAACATATAGTCCACCACTTATGTTTTCATATAGGATCAAACACATTGTGAACCCAAAGTTTCACCGCTACTGTTTCGATTCAAGGATCAATCCAACATCGGAGTTCCAACTCCCTATAAATGCATGTATAAGTTACTCCACATATAAGCAATTAAGATTATTCACTAACCTTAATTATTCAAGCATACCATAATAATCCAACACATTTGAATTATCCATCACTTGCACCAACATCACGTTTCATCAACAACAAATAATGCACATAGTACATACTATCACCGCACATCACAAATAACACATAACATTCAAGTCAACACATGTTATTCCCGAAAATCCATTCAAAACATAACATATATACACTAATTCAAGTAGCATGTATTCAATGAAATCGCATCCAAAACCATCCAATACTCATAAAAAAACATTAGAAGAATTTTGCTATGGATAACACAGTTCCAACCATGAAATTTCATCCCCAAATCACTTTTAATGCTTATTAATCATTATTTAAACATCATTTAACATGTATACACTATAGGGAACCTATTCATATCATCAAATCTAGTTTTAATCATAAAAAACCCCAATTTACAACTTTAATTTAAAAAATCAAAACCTAAAAATAGAGATACCGAGTCCTATAGCATGTTACTAATCACTACCCAACAACATACAGATGCATAATAATGAAGATTCCCCCCTTACCTCTTGAAGATTTAGCTTCTTAGAGTTTCCTTTTCTCTTCTCTTTTTCTCCTCTTCTCTTCTTTATTTCTTTTTCACCAAATGACAACACTAACTATGTTTTTCCTCTAATCCTTTACTAACTAGTAAGCTCAAATTGAGATTAACACTTAACACCTCCTTATTAGTTCTATTCTTATAATTAGGCCAAATACTAAATAATCTCATTTTTACTCATAAAACTCAATTATTCAAATAACACACATATTCAAATAATTATAATATTCATTTAAATCACCCAATTAAATTAATTATCTCAATATAATAAATAATAATAATTAACAATTAACTATTAAAATCGAGATGTTACATCAGGTACCAGAGATTCTCCCGATCCACCACCACCACCACCATCTCCTCCTCCAACAACTAACCAGGACACTCGCCTACAGCTCACCGCAGTTACATTAGATAACATCATGGGCTTGGTGAACCCCAGATGGTGAGGTTTATCAAGGGTTAGCTAGGTTGGCCGACATTGCCCGTGGAGGGCCTCTGTAGATTTATTTATTTATTATTGTATTATATATGTATGTTGTGACAAACAAACTTTTCTAGTTTATTGCATAAGATTTTTTGGCAAGTACATTTTCTTTCGATTACACAAAGAAAAAAAACACATATAAGAAACTCGAATAAGTTAACAAACATCAGATGACAAACATAAAAAATAAACAGTACTCCGATACATGAAAATCTAGGAACTACCAGATTCAGATTCATTTGGACGCTTTAGACACTTCATTATGTCATCAACAGATCTTCGAATCTCTGCGTCCAACTCGATCGGACCTTGGTTATCCTACAACGAAATGATTTCCACATGGCATTCACATCTTCATCATTCTTTAGCTCGATTAGGTTGTTTTTCACCCAACCATCTGTACCAATGTAATTCTTCCAACACTCGATCTTTGTCACCCTTCTGTTCTCGAAATCAGACAACAAATCGTTCAATGTTTCCTTCAAGGCGGCAAAGGACTCAGATCCATCTGGGAGCTTGAATTCAAAGGTAGGTTTGCGGATGTTGTAATACACTTCTGCCTTAATTAGATATTGAGAAAGAGGCATGTTGTTGAGATGTGATACCTAATAACCCTAAAACCCATATTTATACAAATTGTTATACGTTCTAGACCACACACAAGTGTCGGTAAAATCTCAACCGTTGAAAAAACAAGATAGGTAAACATACCAGAAATTTCAAACATATACGAAATTTCCAGTATACTAGATATTTAGTAATATCTGGTATACTGGATTTTTTGAAAACACTTACGGATATTTAGAAAATACCGGAAATTTCGTAATTTCCGGTATACCAGATTTTTCAAAATGTGCTTCCGGAAATTTTGTACATACCGGAAATTTGGAAATTTCTGGTATACCGAATTTTTCAAAATGTTCTTCCAAAAATTTTGTCCAGAAATCTCTTTGTAAATGTTTAGGGGTAATGTGGAAATAAAAATCTTTGGGGGTGTCAAGTATAAATTGGGGGGTGGCAAGAAAAATTCTCGGTATTGAGACTCAAAAATATCCAAGTCATACTTAAAATTTGTATTTTCTGACATAAATATGAGTTTCTGCCTAGCCCGCACCGCCCGACACCCAAAATCCACCGTTCGACGCTCAAAACAATATTTTTTGTGCATTTTCACGTATCTGGGCGCCTCTGCACCGTCAGACAAGCTCGGGGCGTTGCTGACTGGTACTTGAAAAAATCAACATTGTTTCAACCATAACTTAAGAACTATAACTCCAATTCGCGCACAGTTCGATGCTTTGAAAAGTTTATTCAATGATCTATTTAACAATGTATAAATATCAATGCTTGATTACCTACAAAAATGAGATAAAATCGATTAAACTCAATGATATTTACACGATAACGCAATATATACACTATAACATAAACTATACCGAATACATACGAAAATTTGAGGTTTATTGACGAAAAGCAAACAAATTAAGCCGATGAGTGCTAATTATTAAAACTCAAATTCACAATAATTTAGCACTCATCATTTGAATGACAATAATCAACTATTTTGGTTAATTTTTAACGAGAGAGAATTCATACCACTTAATTATTAGAGTTGGTAAAATGGACCGCCTGCCCCTGCTTAATTCGCCTTAAGCCCATAAAAAAAGAAGTGGGGCGGACAAACCTGTCAAATATAATGGGCATAAAAATCAAGTCCACCCCGTCAAATTGGCGGGCTTACACGGCTTTATATATTTTTAATTTATTTTTTAATTTATTTTTAATTTTTTTAATAGATTTTTTTTATATTTCAATTAAATTTTTTTCATATTTTTAGAACAATTTTTGTAAAAGCATATTTTTAAGAAATTTTACTTAAAGCGATAGACTTTAGCGGACGACGAATTTTGACAGGACGAACTTTGCCGCACAACAAACTTTGGTATGACGGGTTTATACGGGCGGCAATTCCAAAATTTTAACCCAACTCGTCCTTTTTTGACGGATGCGTAGATCGGCTCACCGGGCCACGATCTAGTTTACGACCCTATTAATTATAATTAATATCTATTATTAATATATTTTGCTGTCCATATAATTTAATTGATTTGTAGTGATTCTATTGAAACTTACTTTGAAGACAATTCAATTTTTGTTTCTCTCTGATTTTGTTATAGATATTTTTAAAAGGCATAATATGCAACGAATCTTATCCTCATAAATTCATTTCCCTTTTTAGTAGAGAATTCATATCAGTACTTACAAGCTGTTTATATGAGTTATACTGAGACTCCGTCCAAAAATTAATAAAAAATCTTTTTAGGCCTAATTAAATTCAGTGCTGTAACCGTTGTTATAAAATTCAACAATATTCGCCACGCGTATTAATTCTTATAGAACAGGTCGGCATTCGCAATTCCATTCCAACAAAACAAAACCCTCACTTCCGGAAACTGCTAAAACCACATCATCGTACCACAAACAACTAGGTATTCTCACTTTACCTTCAACTTCGATTACTTCTTTCTCAGCTCTATCAATCGCGGTTAAGTAATCATCACACTGTTTTTCCTTATCTTGCATTTCATGATTCAAAATTTTATAAATCTTGTTTTTCACTCAACTGATCCTAATCTAAATATTTACTTTTAATTGCTCTATTTCTACATTCCTGATTCAGGTGATCGACTTGTGTTTTGTTTATATGGCTGATCCAGAGGGTACTTCCTTGTGGTTAAAAAGTTTAAATATTTGTGATTATTTTGGATGGAAACATCATGGAGACTATGGAACTCTTGCTTCTATAATCATTGCCATCCTTGTTCCCGTCTTGCTTTCGGTTTTTTTCCTAGGAAAGAAAAAACCTAAAACAAGAGGTGTTCATGTAGAGGTCAGTGGTGAGTCGGGTTATGCCGTTCGTAATGCTCGGTACTCTGAGTTGGTTCAAGTTCCTTGGAAAGGAGCTCCAACTGTGGCTCATCTGTTTGAGCAATCTTGTAATAAACATGCACATAATAAGTTTCTTGGAACAAGGAAACTAATTGAAAAGGAGTTTGTTACATCTAGTGATGGCAGGAAGTTTGAGAAAGTTCACTTAGGAGAGTATGAATGGGAAACTTATTCAGAGGTCTTTGCTCGCGTGTCCACTTTTGCATCTGGTCTTCTTAAGTTAGGCCATAATATAGATAGTCGTGTTGCGATATTTTCTGATACTCGGGCTGAGTGGCTCATTGCTCTCCAGGTAAATTTCCTTTATCAACTTCAGATTTCCATTTGGGTTTATCGGTTGTGCAGTCACAGATTTTAATGAAATACTTGGTAAATTGCAGGGTTGCTTCCGCCAGAGTATAACGGTTGTTACTATTTACGCTTCTCTAGGCGAGGATGCGTTAATCCACTCGCTAAACGAGGTATAGGAAGTTATTATCTTTTGCTTAGTTGTAGTAGCTATATATGGTGGCATGTTCTCACTTGAAGCTTTGTAATATGACCAGACCCAAGTATCTACTCTGATCTGTGACGTAAAGCTGTTGAATAAGTTGGAACCAATAAGATCAAAGTTAACATCCTTGCAAAATATAGTTTACTTTGAAGACGATAGCAAAGAAGAACATGCTTTTTCTGAAGGTTTGAGCAACTATACAATTGCATCTTTTAGTGAGGTTGAGAAACTTGGGAAAGAAAGTCCTGTCGAACCAAGCTTGCCTTCCAAGAATTCTGTTGCAGTCGTCATGTATACAAGTGGCAGTACAGGTCTGCCAAAGGTTTGTGCTTCTTCAAGTTTTGTTAATGGGGTTCATCTGTGTCTATGCATGCATAATCTCTTATTCGTTTTCGTGATTTGCTGCATGTTTGTGAAATGTTGTCCAAAGTCATGGTTATTAATTTTCTCAGCTACCTAACATGAGTCGTTGAATACTGGCTTTATTTGGTATGACTTGATAGCTAAGAGGGGACCTTTGATTTGATAAGCTGTTAACATTTAGTTATTGTTCAGGGTGTCATGATTACGCACGGGAACATTGTAGCTACTTCAGCAGCTGTTATGACAGTGATTCCAAATCTGGGTAGTAAGGATGTGTACTTGGCGTACTTGCCCCTTGCTCATGTCTTTGAAATGGCTGCAGAGGTGATTCTTTTACCCTTTTGAGTCTTAATCATTAAAGTAGTTGATGCTGTCTCTAAATTACCGTGGTTGTCCAGTCTGTTATGCTGGCTGCAGGTGTTGCAATTGGCTACGGCACTCCTATGACTTTGACCGACACATCTAATAAAATCAAGAAAGGAACCAAGGGCGATGTTACTGTCTTAAAGCCCACCCTTTTGACAGCGGTACCGGCTATTATTGATCGTATTCGAGATGGAGTTGTAAAAAAGGTGTGTCGACTAATCCACACCAACATTTTCATCTTGCTACATTTCATTTTTATTTCTTATTGCAGAATCAGTGTTCTAATTTTACTATCATAATTCATTGCTGGTAGTTAGGACTTTTGAATATGATAGTCACTTTGCAATCACTAATTGCAGAAACTTGCATTTGTTTATTCTTTTTTTTATTTTTACTTTCAGCCAATGTTTTAAACCAGTCACTTAAAATCATTTTGTCTTCCTTACTCTTATCTATATTGTACTTAGGTGGAGGAAAAAGGGGGACTTGCCAAGAGTCTTTTCCAGACTGCATACAACCGTCGGCTGGCGGCTGTAAAAGGAAGTTGGCTAGGAGCTTGGGGATTGGAGAAGTTGGTGTGGGATACCATCATCTTTAAAAAAATACGTACTGTACTTGGAGGCGACCTCCGATTCATGCTTTGTGGTGGAGCTCCTTTATCTGGAGATTCACAACAATTCATCAATATCTGTGTCGGGTAATGACGCTCATCTTTATACTATGAATTATTTGGTTGGAACTGACTAGTTGTATTATTTGCAATATGTAGTGGAAAGATGAGATCAGGAAAATGAGAAAGTTTGGGACATAGTGGGAGAGAATGAGGCCTCTTGAATCACTTATACCTTTTTTCTTCCGTAGAGAGAGAGAGAGGACTGATAGAGTTTCTACTATATTTATGCAGACTGCTACTATTAATATCATGTTGATATTATATTACTATCAACAGTATGTTGGGGATATCTTCAAAAATGTCCTTGAAGTTATGAGTTGCAATTGAGTGTTATTTACAAACCATTTCATAGCTTATGTTGTGCTATATGAATGGTTTTAAACTCCCTCCATCCCTAATTATTAGCCCCCATTGCAAATTTCACACATTTTAAGAAACATTTGTAGTGTAGTTTATGTTTGTGAGGGAATATTACTAGATTTCCCTTTTTGTATAGTGGGTGAGCAATCCATTTCAAAAACTCCAAAGTACATATAGGAAAGGGTTTTGCGGGTACCATTCTGCACCCGTTTAAAGAAATTGGTAGTGGCAGAGTAGTCAATCCCAGATAGCGGCGCATAGCAGGGGCCCCAAAAGCCGGATAGTGGGATAGTGTATTAGCGGTTTGACCGATATTTGATCATTTTTTCGACAAAATACATATAATTATATACATATATTTAATGTAAAATCAAACAAATAACTCAAAACCCATAAAATATTCATAAATCAAATAATGAAAAGATGGAACAGAGGGAGGAGACAAGACAACAACTGAGAGGGAAGAACAGAGACAGATGGAAGAACAGAGTGCAGAGAGAGACGAGGGAGGAGTCTGAACTGAAATTTGATTGAAAACCCCAAAATTACCCTTAAAACGTTTTAAATTTAAGAGGTAATTTCAGTTTTTCAGAGGGGAAAAGGATAGCAGGCCAGAAACCGCTCCGGGCCGGGAACCATTCCGCTCCACGGGAGTATGCAAAAAGTGATCATATTGCAGATGTATGTGGTGGATGTAAATTCATAACTCTAAGACAGTTGGATTCATGAAAACCTTGATCAATATTATTCAGGATGAATGAGGGTTATACACCGAGTACTCTGAAGATTGAGTAGAAATATACTTTTCCTCAAAATCAGATCTCAAAGTTTGGATTCAACTAATTAAGGAAAATATATTCCTAAAATAACTTTCAAGACTTATGAGGGGTCTGTATGTTTCTTTTGACGCCGTTTGGACTATCCATAGCACCTCCTCTTTCTAGTTTCTCATGAATGAGACACTCAAGACAGTTTCTAAAGAAATGTTGATGTTTTTCTGCTGACATACTGATTTACAGCAAAGACCACACTCGCTGTCATCTGAGATTCATTCTTTAACTATTGCTTGTCCATTTGATTTACAAAGAAGAACTTTATATTTTCTAACTCATACCTCTCTTTATCCAACGTGAGTTATAATTCTTTGTATTTAATTATTTATTATGCCGACAGGGCTCCTATTGGGCAAGGTTACGGTTTGACTGAAACATTTGCTGGGGCTGCCTTCTCTGAGGCAGATGACTTCAGTGTGGGACGTGTTGGTCCACCTCTTCCTTGTTGCTACATTAAAGTATGCCATATATCTCATTAACAAAATATCAGCATATTGAACTTTCAGCCTCTTCTTATTTTTCGATGTTACACTGAATTATTGTAATAGTCATTAATTATTATAGTTTTCATGCTGGTGTGTGATTTGATTTTGTTTCTAATTTGGTTGTGTAGCTTGTTTCTTGGGAAGAAGGAGGTTATCGGTCATCAGATAAACCAATGCCTCGAGGAGAGGTTGTAGTTGGTGGATTCAGTGTGACAGCTGGTTATTTTAATAATCAAGACAAAACTAATGAAGTGTTCAAGGTAAAATTCACACTTTTTAGGTGTATGAAATTTTTTCTTTTCAATTTTCTTTAGCTTTACGTAAGTTTGTTTCTGCTGAATAAGAAACACATGTGATTTGTTCGACTTAATACAGGTTGATGAGAAAGGCATGCGCTGGTTTTATACTGGTGACATTGGGCGATTCCATCCTGATGGGTGCCTTGAAATCATCGATAGGAAGAAAGATATTGTCAAACTTCAACATGGAGAATATATCTCTCTTGGAAAGGTGACTCAAACTATATCTAGTTGTACAGGAATCCGGATGAAGTACTAACACAAGATTCACAGTAAAATTTTCAGGGTCTAACATTAGGCTTCCTTTTTTAACATAATGGCAGGTTGAGGCGGCCCTGGCATCATGTGATCATGTGGATAATATAATGGTTTATGCAGATCCCTTTCACAGCTACTGTGTTGCTCTAGTTGTAGCTTCACACCAGTCCCTTGAAAAGTGGGCTCAAGAAACTGGTATTGAATACAAAGATTTTAATGATCTGTGTAACAAACCTGAAGCTGTCACTGAGGTCCTGCAGTGCATTTCCAAGGTTAGCTAATATGTGGGATGGCTACTTTTTTGCTGCCTATCCTATCTTAATGATTTATCAATTTGAAGATGAAGTCACACTTGTTGCACAATACCGCACTCTTAAGTTAATACACGCAAATAAATTCTCTTCATTTATTAGTCTGCTTAAATATTTAAGATAAAAATGAATGAATGACTTATCCTTTATTTCAGGCTGCAAAAGCTGCGAAGCTGCAAAAGACTGAAATTCCTGCGAAGATTAAGTTGTTGGCAGATCCATGGACACCTGAATCTGGATTAGTTACTGCTGCTCTCAAGTTAAAGAGAGAACAGCTGAAAGCCAAATTCAATGATGATCTTGAGAAGTTGTATGCATGAAGTATCCAACTCATGTTAATGTGCTGTATGTTGCGGGTGTATGTTAAGTTTAATTTTGACTTTTTCTCCCTTGATGTGGCTGATGTATTTTCACTTGTTAGTGACATGTAAAACACATTGCATAGCAAAGACAGATTCAGCATAATGGTTGCTGTTGAGACTGTGCTGGATTGCTTTGTATAGATGATGGAGTCATGCCACATCACTGGTATAGAATAATATATGAGCTGTTATTTAACTTGAAATTTCTATGTCAATGTTGTTTGTGAGGTTCTCCATATTGTTACACAATCTAGACTGAAAGTTACCTATGATATGAAGCAAGTATCTAAAAAATAATTAATGTGGACAAGTTTGATCCTATTAGGAAAGGGAGCAATGTGTGTTACTTCCCTGACACGTACGAATGAACTTACACTCACACTCGGGCTTATTGCACTATCTTACAATTTTTTTTTACATCCGTAGGAACGGATACACTCTAAATTCAACAAAAGTTTAAACTTCAAAATCAAATTTTAAGTTCACAAGAAGTCTTTTCCGATTTGGATCTCATCCAAGCTAATAAAAATGTAGACAGTGGTATAACTTCTCTACAAGGAATTAATATTCTTACAGACCGTTGAAAATGTGGTGAGGTACTACAACTATGTTGTGGATTTTGTAGAATGAAACTGTCATTCTGAATCAAACCAAACAATCAGTTTCAATTCTTATTGCATTAAACTAGTGAATATATATTCGATGGTGGTATCAGATGGATTCACTCTAACTCAGCAGGAGTTTGTGCAATGACAGAGGTTCACTCTAACTCAGCAGGAGTTTGTGCAATGGCAGAGGTTGATAGTGAGGGCCGTAGGAGAATGTATAAAGCAGGACCCAGCAATGGTATCAATGATACTGGAAGAAGCCAAGAACCTTTGTCAAACCTGCATATTGTACTAGCATTAAATCTCTTTTATAGAATCTGAGTAAAAATTGAAAGAAAACTCATATGCTAATGAACATACCATTTTCTAGCAGTCATGTCATTATAAACCCAAAATGGTGCCAATGTCGAGAGTAAAGTAAAATCGATGGACATAAGATGGATCTGCAAACAAGAAAAACCAGATTTTAGCACTTTTTAAACTTGGCTCAATGTAACTAACTAGGTTCTAGTAATTGAAAACCAACACATTAGAGAATTATATGGCATTGCTAAAGCTTATAATAATGAAAGTTGAGTCTGAACTTACAAATTTGCTTCCCCTGCAGTACTGGTAAAATTCTTTCCATGCATCTTCCCCGGCTAAACCAGCATAAATTATGAGACCTATCCCCGAAGCAAGCAGTATCTGTTTCACAGTTGAGATACGATAAATGATCCGCGTGCAACAACTTTGTATTTTAAGACGAGAACTTACCGATGCAGTAATTTTCGATTCCAGAAAATTTAGAGGCCATGTTTTGAGCTCCGCTTCTTCAACAGGAGGTGGTGGAGGTTTCCATAGCACAAAATAAGGAAGAAGTGCATATATGCCGCCGAAAAACGAGAGTGACAGGAAAGGCCATACAGGAACCTTGCTTTTTGAGCTGTAAAACAACAATTTAATCACACATACAGGAAAGTCAATCCTTAACAGGGTTCCTAGTTACAATATATACACTAGAAAATGCATATGAGAATGTGGAAATACCTTCTTCCAGTGGGAAGTAAGAGCATGCTATATACCAAAGGCCACAAGCCCATTATATACCATTCAGATACAAGCACTTCATTCATTCTGAAACCATCATCTCCTTTCAAATTCAACAGCTTTTTCAAGTAATACATGTCTGTAGACTGAATAACAATATTAATAATTAAAAAAAACATAAGCAAATAAGCATATTGAAGATTGTAATGTTTGTTTGAAACAAGAATAGTGTTGTTATTGTTACCGGTGTTTGGTTTGGGGAGAGAAAGGAGACATAGTAGATAAGTGCAGCCCACAAGAGAAATAGCAAAATTGAGGTTGTCCAATCTCTTTTTCCTTCCTCCACAACCTCAACACCACTCTCTCTGTCCGAATCATGGCAAATAACAATACTACCCTTTTTCCGAAACGAAACTGCAAAAGGGTTTTTGATTGTTACAGGCTTGAAGGAGCTATTGGGTCTGATGAAACAACATCGTGAGACCAATGCTGTTGTTGTTGATGATGTATGTGGTTGAATTGAATACTTGTTTTTGAGAGTTGGAAAGTTGCAAGAGACAAGATTGGGTTTAGCTACTAGTAGTACCATAATGTTTACCCACAAACAACATCAATTACAAAGTGATACCTTTAAAGTTTAAACAGCACAATAAATAGTCATTTTTATTTTTATCAACAGTGGTAATTTTTTATTCACATTCAGTAATAGTAATAAACAACATTTAAGATTATTTTATTATTTGATGAATGATAAAGTTGAGATTTTTGGGAGCACGTGGTGTTCTCACAACAACTCAAAATAGGAACCAACCTCTACGAGGTAAGGTTTTTGTTTTGTGAAACACAACCATGGTTGAAGCTTCTGGGATGATGTACACGACCACCAACACCACTCTTGTTCCTGCTTTTAACCCTACAATTCACAGAACTCATCTTCCTCTATGTCAACTACATCTCTCAAGAAGACATCATGTCCAGTTTTCACTCTCTGCAACTGCAAGTCAAGCTTCAACGTTTATGGAAACCATTCCTTGGGGTTGTGAGAATGATTCACTGGAAAACTCTTCTTCTCTTCAGAAATGGTTGTCAGAGTCAGGTCTTCCATCTCAGAAGATGGCCATTGATAAAGTTGAGGTGGGAGAGAGAGGACTTGTTGCATTGAAGAATATTAGGAAAGGAGAGAAGCTCCTCTTTGTTCCTCCTTCACTTGTCATCACTCCAGATTCTGTAAACCTTTCTTTCTTCTTCAACAGCATTACTTTATTCAATCCATGCTAAAAATTTGATACTTTATGATGAAACTTGATTTGGATTTTGTGTGTTTGGTTATCAGGAGTGGGGTTGCCCGGAAGCTGGCCGAGTATTGAAAAAGAATTCAGTGCCGGATTGGCCATTGCTTGCAACTTACCTTATAAGTGAAGCTAGCCTCATGGAGTCTTCAAAATGGTTCAGTTATATATCCGCCTTACCTCGTCAACCTTACTCACTTCTTTACTGGTACTTCAATTCAGTTGCTCTTATCATAAAATTCTTTTCAGGGTTTGAAAAAGGCTCTATTCTTAAAATTTTCCTATATACTAATACAGTTAGTTCAATTTTGTCATTTCAGGTCACAGAGTGAACTAGATCGCTATTTGGAAGCTTCGCAGATTAGGGAAAGAGCAATTGAAAGGACTAATAATGTTGTTGGAACGTATGGACCAATTTGTTTGTACCTGATATTTTCATTTCTCGTTTTTAGTATAATAATGCTTCAATCTAATGTGTTCTCTTGATTGAATAATCCCATGTTTTGCTATAACTAGTATACTTTTCGTTTGTTCTCCAGATACAATGATATGAGGCTCAGAATATTTTCCAAATACCCTGATTTCTTCCCTGAAGAGGTAACTATTTCAGGTTGAACAGGATGAGAATTAGTAGTTTCTGAAAGTCAGTTGTGAATCTGAATATGTTATGTGTATGGCTTTCAGGTGTTCAACATTGAGTCCTTCAAATGGTCATTCGGCATTCTTTTCTCCCGCATGGTGAGTCAATCTGGTAGATGAAGTCAAACAAATTTATATTCTGTTATTGTTCAATCATTTAATGCAATGATACTTAGTTTTTCCGTTTCATATTTTAAGAGAAAAGGATGATTGTTAGAACAGATAATTCATGATATCAGTACGGTGTAGGTTCGGTTACCCTCAATGGATGGAAAGGTGGCCTTGGTTCCTTGGGCTGATATGCTGAATCATAATTGTGAGGTATGGTCTCTTCTCAAACAAAAATCCTAGCGAGTTTTTCCTCAGCAAGTTGAACTCTTATGTGTTTTTCATTGGTTTAGGTGGACACGTTTTTGGATTACGACAGATCTTCAAAGGGAATTGTCTTTACGACGGATCGTCCCTATCTACCAGGTGAGCAGGTAAACATAAATTCATAGTTGGAATTTGTTAAATTAGTTTAGCATTGGATAAAACAATTAAGTACCTAGTAAATGAAAAGCAAACCCGTCGCGCCTCGCCAGAGCGTTTTATTTTTATGTCTTTAAAGTTAGCAATATTACCACAAACTGTAATTGTTATTTTGTATATCAAATTACACAGGTGTTTATTTCATATGGGAATAAATCAAATGGGGAGCTTCTGTTATCTTATGGATTTGTTCCAAAGGAGGGCACGAATCCAAGCGACTCGGTTGAGCTACCATTGTCCCTCGAGAAATCTGATGAGTCCTATAAAGAGAAGTTAGAACTGTTGAAGAAGTATGGATTATCAGGGTGAGTACCTAAATTTTCATAGTTATTAGGCCTCTCATGATTGAACTTGCTATTCACTTGATTGTTCTATTATTGTCAGATCTCAGTGTTTTCCATTAAGGGTCACTGGTTGGCCATTGGAGTTATTGGCCTTTGCTTATTTAGCTGTTAGTCCTTCAAGCATGAGAGGGAAATTTGAAGAGGTATGTCGTTAACTATCTTTGCGAATTGTATGTTGTTAACTATCTTTGCGAATTCTTTCTCTGAATGTTGTATAACCATATGCACGATTCTTTTGACAGATGGCTGCGACCGCATCAAATAAAACTACCTCCAATAAGGACTTGAGATATCCTGAAATAGAAGAGGAGGCATTGCAGTTCATACTAGATAGTTGTGAATCTAGTATCTCCAAATACAACAAGTTCTTAAAGGTAAGGAAACCCTTTAAATTTATTCGAAAAGCATGTCACTAATCTCTATAGCGAGATAATCCTAGTCGTGTTTCCCTTTGATCAATCCACAGGCAAGTGGATCTCTGGATTTGGACGTGACTTCTCCGAAACAACTTAACCGGAGACTCTTTCTAAAACAGCTAGCCGTTGACTTGTGTACGAGCGAGCGGAGGATACTATTCCGTGCTCAATACGTAAGTCTTTAAAAACTCTTTATTTAATAACTATTATTAGTATTAGTATACTGATAAAAAATTTCAAGCATGTATGATTATACATTGGTTCTTTGTACTTCTCGCACAACAAAAATGGATTACAAGTTCACAGCAAAACTGTTATAGACTACTATGTTATTTCTTTATTACCAAGCTAACTAATTTTGAATATTAATTGCAGATATTGAGAAGAAGATTGAGGGATATGAGGACTGGTGAATTAAAAGCCTTAACAATCTTCAATGGGTTCAGGAAATTTTTCAAATGATCATGAAATGAACTTGATCACCCTTTGACATGATCATGAGCTAGTTCAAGTTCATCACTTCATGTAATTGGTAGTTGCTGATGGAAATAGGTTAATTCTTGAGTGATAAAAAATCTGTATTGTAAAAGAAAAAAAAGCAAGAAAAGAAAAAAGTGGAGAATTATTGCATCCAAACATTTTTTTGGTTTTGTTTTGTATTGAGCACATCACTATTTTGGTCACAAGTTTTTTACAGGGTTAACTTCAAACTTTCAAATTTATTACACCATCACAAGAGAAATAAGTTCTTAAATGAAGAAATTTAGCATAATAGTAGAATACCACAACTCAACTCTTAGATTGAACAGAAGGGCCAGTTGGATAAGAAACTAAAATCTCATTAGAGGCTATCTCTGATATGATAATACACCAAACCAAATTATATCTTATGCTACACACATTTGCACCCTATAGATATAGAACATTTGTGCAATTTTTATAATAATCTATACTCTAATGATGATTAACTTCACACTAAACATACTTAACAAGGTGATATTCTAGATTAAAAAACATTGGTCATACTAATAATATATCAAACAGGAACAGTCCTGGTAGAAGTTGCTTGTGGATCAACACTAACAGCATCATCACCTTCTTCTTCATTCTCCCCACTCATCTCTTCCAAAGATTTTCCATTAGCTTCCGGTACAAGGAATGTGAAAAATATGCCAAGACAATTAACCACAGCAAGCAAAATAAGAGTGTTCTTCATTCCAATCCCAGCAGGGTACCCTGCATCTCTCTTTTTCGGATCCTTACTTTGCGAAGCGTACAAGAATCCAAATGCGCCTATAATTGCTCCAGCTTTCCCTGCTGCAGAAGATATTCCATGACATGTAGATCTCAATCTAGCCGGAAAAATCTCCGCAGGTACAACAAAAGTTGTTGAGTTTGGACCGAAATTCGCAAAGAAAAAAGTCATTGCGTACATAACAAGAAACCCAACTCGGTTTTCTTTCTTAGTCCAATGATGATACGGAAGCGCGAGCGCAAACATAAACACTGTCATAAAGAAGAATCCCATTATTTGAATTGCGAAACGGCCTACTATGTCAATAAAAGCCACTGTAAACCAGTATCCTGGAACCGTTCCACAAAGTGCTATAAGCGTCGTAGCTCTAGCAACCTTGAAAACTTCATGAATCGCGTTCATATCTTCGGCCGGTGGAAGCCAACCAATACTACTATAAATATCTTTTTGAAAAAGATTTGAACTGTAATAAGCAATGTCAAGAAGAAACCAGGTCGAAGTCGTTCCGAGTAGATGAAGACCGTGTCTTCTAAGAAATTCTTTACTAAACAAACCAAAACTGTTTTGTTCTCTCACACCTATCTTCTCTACTTTCTCTTGCTCAGCTTCAATTTCAACTTGTAACACCGTTGACATATCTTGTGCCGCTTGTTTTGCATTCTTAGCAACAAGCGCAGTATACCTATAAGAGATCAGATATATCAGTTATTCAATAAATCTGAAACGCATAATTACTAATTTTGCAACATTTGTCAATCATAAAAGGTGCGTACCTTGCTGTCTCGGGCATTTTCATACGCCAATAATAAGTTAAACCAGCAGGAACAGCACCAAACATGAGAATAATTCTCCAAACATAATCAGCTTCGGGTACAAGTGATTTAGCAGCATTCACCTTATAAGCCGGAGCCTTATAAGCATGATCAAAAGCAGTCGAAACCACAAGAGAAACAATTCCACCCGCCAAAATCCCGAACCCTTGCATAGCAAAAACGGAAGCAATAAACGCTCCACGAGTCTTTTTATTAGCATACTCAGACATGATTGTAGCAGAAAGAGGGTAATCACCACCAATACCAAAACCAAGCCAGAATCTAAAGAAACAAAGAGTAGCAATTGTACCCTTTGCAGAATGACCAAAAGAAAGGCCAGAAGCAAGAGAAGAGAATACCATAAGAGCAAGAGTTAGACCATAAACTTTTTTTCTTCCCATTTTGTCACCGAGCCAACCAAAGAAAAGTTGGCCTGCTAAAGTGCCACAAAGTGCAACACCATTGACTGCTGCTGATACATTTGGAGGCAAAGTTCCTGGTTTTAGTGAATTCGGGTGTGTGTAGTATATTCTTCCGAGTAGTTTTGTAACATTTGGTATGCAGAAAAGATCATAGGCATCAGTGAAAAATCCCATACCAGCAATTATGATGGCAGTGAAATGGTACCATTGTGTCTTGGCTGAATCAAGAGCACTTAGAACTCCTAGTTGTTCACGAGCCATAGCTTAGAGGGGACTATAATTCTGGTACAAGAAGGAATTAAAAGTTAGAATTATATATGCTGCTATCAGATAGAGTGGGCCTATGTATGCTATGCCTACTTCACAGTATTTTCTTGGGAAGCTTCTCAGACGATGTTTTGAAATGACTGATTTTTTTAATTTCATATAAAAGACAATAATAATTATTAGAAACTCACAGATAACAAGATAACAGTGAGATTCAAAATTCACTCCGATGTTAACGTCTAATATTGAATTTAACAATATCGACTTTTTGATAGTTGAGTCATGAATTGTTGTAATGAAATGATGGTTTTAAATCACTTTTAAAAAAAACATTGATAATTATAATTTATGCATAATTTATACGTATTTAGTTATAATATGTACAATAATTAAAAAAATAGTGTAATTTTTATTAAAATCACAATAATATATATATATATATATATATATATATATATATATATATATATATATATATATATATATTGACATTTTGTTAAATTTACTGTAAATTACAATTTGTGTTGGTCCCTTGAATAATATTGGTTTGTTGTTACTCGAAAAACTTTTGACTAATATATCATATATTTTTCAAACACGGTTGATGTAAACAAAAACTTTTTTGTGGTTTGTTTTTGTTTATTTATTATCAAATAATTATAAATCTGGTCAGGAATTTTTTGTTTATTTCCTATTAAAAAAATGATTAAATTAAGTTGGTTCACAATTTTTCAAATATATAATTTTTTTTAAATTTTTTGGTAGTAAAATGAAAATACTAGCATCTTTTGTTAGGTTGAAAAGTCAGGGAAGAAAAAAAGACAAATACATAGTAACACGTAGTTGGAAAAAAAGGGAGAGTCTTAATTATTCAATTTGAAAATGGCATTATGTGATCAATTTTCAAAGGAAGTAGTTTTCATACGAACTCTCAAGGCAATAGAGTGAGACACTGACTTTGACCATTAAGAAAATAACATGCTAATATTGAATTTTTCTGCCTTAGCTTTACCGACACTCAAGATGTGATGTATATGTCTAAAAAGTAAAACTAACAAATCAATTTTTTCCTGCATTTAGTTAAGGTAGTTCAGACAATAATCGTACAGAGACACATTTGATTACATCTATTATAGGACTTAACCCAATAATTAGTTGAATAATGTGATCTTGATTATTAGAAGACCTGCTATAACTAATTGAATTCATATACATAGACACATATTATATTATATGATACATAAAAAAGGAAGAGAGGACTAACCTGTTTCAATTTATAGAGTAGCTAATAATATTATTGTGAGTGAAGATAAAGTGATTGAGAAGCATATATTTATACTACAAACTAGTAGTTTAGTCTCGTCCTATAATCATAGGACTCGTGATCAATTTTAATCTCGTACGACAACCAAGCATATACCACGATTCCTTTATGGTTTATAATGTTTTAAATTGATAAAAGTCAAATGCTAGTATTAATATATGTTCTTCTCATTCCACGTTGCATCATCTTCCTAATGTGAAAAATATAATTTATTACTAGTTTTATGAATAATAGGAGGAAGATTTTGACTTTTGTTAATAGAGCTAAGCATGCTACTTTCTCTTGAGTTTTTTGATAAAAAACGATGAAGATTTTGACTTTTGTTAATAGAGCTAAGCATGCTACCTTCTCTTGAGTTTTTTGATAAAAAACAATGAAGTGTAATTTTTTCTAGTACAAGAATTGAAAGATAAAATGATGTTATGCTCTTTTGTTTAGAGGAAAATACTACGTCATAAAAGACTTATAAAAATAAAAGATCTACAAAAATGTTTTTTTTTGCCTTTAAAAGCGCTGCCGTAGGTGACACTGCTATAGGTTTTAGCAGCGCTTTTTGTTTAGGTAAAAACACTGTCTAAAGTAGGCACTAATAACTTTCTAAAGTAGGTTTTAAAGCTTTTTTAAAAACGCTTCTTAGACCTACTTTAGAATGCCTTTATGTTTTCTAGGCATCTTTAGGCCTTTTTAAGGAAAGGCACTTAGAAAGATTTTTTAAAAGTGTTGCCTAAGGTATACATAAGGCAACGCTTTCAAAAGCGTTGCGCTTTGTATACCTTTAGGAAACACTTTTTCTTAAAAAACGCTTTCAAAGATAGCCTTAGTCAGTGCTTTTCATGGAAAAACGCTTTCTTTGGTGTTTTTAATAAACCTAAATTTTTTATAATTCATAAACCTGCATTTTTGGCAGCATTATTTCATAAACCTGTAATTTACAATTGTAATCCCATAAACCTATAATTATACTATTACCTTTTACACTAACGTCTCTTTCTTTTCTTGGTAGGAATATGTTCTACTCGTCTCTTACTATTCTACATTTTCAAGATAAACAATAAACAATTCTCCTCATTCGAATCAAATAATCAAGACAAGTTTCAATATGAACGAATCATGCATTAGTATTTCACATAAAAAGCCTAGGCATAAGATACAGAGGTAACATCCATAGTTATCACAAAATTATTTCACAAGCTAGTAAGCTAATCCATTTTAATAAACAAGCACAAATTAATTAAAACAATATGGAGCTAATGGATTAAGATGAAAATAGAAATCGGAAGTAGAATGAAATTGTGAGGATAAAAGAACTCGAAACTAACTAGAAATCAAACTTCACGATTTCAAGTGAAATTAAGGTGAGACTAGTACGTTAACACAATCATAAGCCTATAGTTTTCAGGACTTAACACAAATGCAAAATGTCATTACAAACTCAAAAATTTTGGCGTATATAACACCAATCTGAAACTGAACTTTCAAGCAAAGTGTTCACAAACCATTCTAGTTTATAACATGATAAACCAAATTCAAAGTGAGCTACAAATCAAACAAACAAAATCCAGGCAGCCATGACATAAGTATAAATTGACACTCCAAATTCGTCTTGACAAGTGTTTAGCACAAACGGAAAACCTTGGTATCACAATTGAAATTTCCTATTCAAGGAATACAACCGAAACTCAATCAATGATTCATTCTAGTTCCGGGCAGCGACAATTCAAACGATTACTCAAAATAAAATGACTTTTTTCGTTCAAATTCACACAAAAGAAACGACATGCTGCCCCATAAGTTTCTCGATTATATCTTACACGGATACACGCGACATCAATGTTAAACCATAAGATAAATTTTAGTCTCTCCCTTTTTATGCTTGACAACTTTCATTGTAATTAAGTCAATATGATCAAAGCATGAGAAAAACTCACCTAAAAATATTCATAAAGCATCTATAAAATCATTACAACTTCTTTTCTTTGACAAATTCAAACAAAGATAAGGTGTGAAGATCCTCACTCAAACAACTAGCATAAGGAAAACCCATTACAATTCATTAAAGAAGCAAATATGGTAAAACAACTAGAAAAGAAGATACACAAAAACCTTAGAAGAATATAATATAAAAATAATGAACTTATAAACATGTAAACTAAAACTATGCACATAACTACTTGAGTTTAAAAGATCTGGTTGAATCAAAACTAACAACATAATGCCCAATCAAAGTTTCAATCGAAACTAACATATCATATTAACCGCATCAAACTTTATCTCACAATCATTAGAACTTCACCAATATGAAACAGACGAACCCCATAATCAATCAATAATCAAATTTCATTCAATTAACTCAATTGAAACCTCTAATACTGTATCAACCAAAATCTATATTAATTCATCAACAAACAAAGCTATAGTATTGACTTCAAAAATACTTTATTTGAATCAACATAACCAGACAAACACTTAGAACCTCATATTGAACAAACAAACATCTTCATTATTATAAAATTACAGAAATTTCAGCACAAATTTAGCATAATAGAACAAGATTCAATAGCAACCCTCAATAAATCTCGCAACAAAGTCAGTTACAAAAGCAAGAGAAATAGAGTTACCGAAATGCATCAATGTCGGATGGTGATGATGATTCGAATAAATGGAGTTGCGCGGTGAAGATGAGATGCTGTTGGAAGCCGCTTGTTGATGTTCGGATGTTGCGAAATCAAAATCAAAATTACAAAATCCTACTTAATCAAAAACCAGTACAATATATTATATACTTATCTCTCTAAACAAGACAATAATCAAACTCATAACAATGAAACAATTATAACAAAAATCAATCAATAATGAAACAATCAAAATCAAAGCAATTTATAAACACAACCAGTGAAGAGAGCTATTTATAAACACACAACCATCATAACAATTACTCCTATAACGTTGAAACTCAAAAGCAAGAGGAACAAAGGGGAAACTATCAATATTTTTCCAAACATTATCACCAATAGTGAAACTTTCACCTCACTTGTATATCTACCAGGAATGAAGCGGTACACAAAGCAAAGAGAAAAGAAGATAAAGACAAGAAAACGAGAATGTACCAGCAAGAACAATGGAAATTGGAGCGAAGAAGTAAAGACGACGGCGAGGTTAGCTGATAGAGGGAGTATGTCGTGGATGAGCGAAGAAGCGAAGACGTCAAAAGAGTATTACGAAGATGAACGAAGAAGAACGGCGGAGGAGTTTGGGGTTTTCTGAGAACGAAGAAGAAAAAGATGAAATCGTGTTTTTTGAGAAACTGAAATTGTGTTTTGTTAGTTTAGGGTTTATTCATTTTAAAAATAAAATTATCTACGAAAGCGCTTTTAAAAAGCGCCTCCTAAAGGCCAACTTTAGCAGCGCTTTTTCTTTAGAAAGCGCTTTCATTTCATATGCCTATAGCAGCGCTTTTAAAGTGTTTTATAAAGGTCAGCTTTAGCAGCGCTTTTAAAAAGGGCTTTCTAAGGTTAACGTTTAACAGCGCTTTTAAAAAGCGATTTCTTAAGGTACCTTTTAGAAGCGCTTTTTTTAAGCGAATTTTTTTTCAACCTACAACAATGCTTTTTGCTAAAAGCGTTTTCTATGTAGTGCTGCTAAAACTCATTTTTGGCGTAGTGAAAACAAACCATGTTATAATGGAAACAAATTGTCTCCGATCAATTTTTTATAGTGAAATCCCAACCCTTAATGTTTTTGTTTAAATATTATAATAATATTTTAGAATAATTTAAGATGAGATGTATTACTTTATTCTCTCCAATGAATTTTTCGCAGGAGACAATCCTTCTCTTGTTATAACATAGCTGGTGTTTCGAAATTAGGCCAATAGATAATCCATCTCAATTTAGGTACAACACCTCATTATGTTTGCCACATGCAAGAACAGATTAAATTAAGATCTCTTGATGACAATCAAATGACAATCCACGATTTATAGCAATTTAGTTGCAATTGAATAGTAGTTTTTTCGTCTTAGTTAGCCATGTGATTAGAGCTATCAAATGCGCCAGCCCGCTTCGGTCTGATGGACCAACGTGTTTAAATGAGTTGGTCCGGCCCGATCTGATTCTTTAATTGACTATAAAATTTGAGTCCATCCCATTTAACAAAAGTCTGTACAGTCAATGGGCCAACCCATCGTGCAGTCTGATGAGCCAGCTTGACTCATATTTCAAATTATCATTTTATTTTTATAAAAAATGGTGTAATGGATAAAAGCTACATAACATAAGTAGAGAGTCATCATAACATATATATCACAGACACAAAAACATTCATGTAAAAGTATAGTAAATTAATATTATCACTAATACTTATCAAATTTTCTCTTTATCTCACAACCATTCTCTTGATCACATCATCTTGAAAATATATCTTCATCTTCTTTAACGTTTCTTTATCACTTGAAAAAACACTTATGCAATCATATCTTATCTCAATCTTTTTTTTCCAAAATTTATCAAAATCGTTTTTTAATAGGCCAGCTCGAAGCCCGCTTGGCCCGACCCATGAAAAGCATAGGCCCGATGGATTGGGACAAAAAGATAGAGTCGTGTTTTTTGAATATATTTTGCAGTCCGACCCCCACTAAATTGTAGGGCTTATGGGTCGGTCCGATGAGTCTGACCCATTTTGACAGCTCTACATGTGATCCCTTAGTATAGTTTAATGTTTCATTTTGAATTTTTAATTAATAAACATTATTCTCTCCATTCTCTTTTATATATTTTTTAATTTATTTAATTTATTCAATAATCAATATATTTAGTCTATATACAATTTAAATACATCATTTATTCAATAAATATAAAAAAAAAAATTATTAAAAGAGAATGGAAGAAGTACCTTTTAATATTAAAAAAATGTTTCGTCTCTTGCTATTAAATTTTGACGAAAAATATTAACTTGGTCTTATGTGGAAATTTAGTTGGCAAAATTGCACATATCCAACAAACCTCAATAAAATGCGTATTTCTCTACATTTGGAAGTTACGGTTTTGCCGTGGAGATTATCTTTGATTCACTCAAAAAAATTCTAAATCATTCTTCTTCAACTTTCTCCAACTTATTTATCTTTTTCTTAAATTTTCCAATTTGTATCAAGAACTGTTCTTACCAAGTTTCTCTTCATTTTTAATTCTAAAAGTAGCAAAGATTTGCAACAACGGTTAAATGTCAAACAATCAATGTTTTGGTATTGTCGGATAAGTATTAAGAAGACACGGTAGGAGGGAATGTTTTTATTAAGATGAACGTGTTTTTCATATTGTAGCAGACATGAATTTAAACTGTGATATTTTTAGTTGGTAGCAAAAATTACCAAAATGTCATGAGTAGGGATCGTAATTTTTTCAAATCGTTAGATGATAAAATTGTTGATAAACGGATAAAAAGATGGAAAGGAAAAAAAAAGAAATTTCAAATTAAAAAATGAGGTGGTCAACACAAAAGGATGGTTGAAGATGTTAATGGTGTTTTGGATTTTATTTTTGGAGTGAATATACTGTTATTAATAATGTATTTTAAATAAGTTTGGTGTAAAAATTATTTAAAGTTAGTGAAATGTATTTTGCTAAATTAGTTTGTCAAACCTGTAATGGATTAATTTGAAGTTAATGAATTGTATTACGAGTAAAATTTGTATTTGAAGCTATGAAATGTATCATAAGCTAAAATATTTTTGTCCACATAGTTTTAACATATACAAAATAAAAAAAGATTGATAGCAATCTTTATAACATTCCTTTCTGTAGTAGCAAGGGACATAATCATCTATATCCAAATGAGTGTCCTTCGGGCAAGACATTATGTGATAACAAGGCAACCTTGTCAATATTCATTACCTACAAGAGCATTCATTCATTTTTAGATAGACTCACATTTTATTTGTCCCCATTGAAGAAGATATGCCTATCCTCCTAATCATATTCACCAGCTTACCTATTACACATGTACACAAGCAATATTAGTATTACACGTTGTAACATATCTAGTTTACCATAATTTCCTTAAACTTTAAGGACATACCAAAATATATACGATAAATCCTCATTCCATCTTAAAAATGTGTTCAATAGTAAAATATGTCCTGACTTTCCACTAGTAATCCTCCATTGTTTTAAGAAGCTTGAAGGTTTGAAAAGTAGACTTTTGGAATATCTTCATCTTCATAGTCATACTCACTAGATAGTTCGTCAATGTTGTATTCTTCAATATCATTCAAACCTCTATAGTTTACCTTTGTCTCATTAGCTTCACTCACCTCTTCATTCAAATTTTCATTCCCTTTTTTACTAAATTCCCCTTACTTGATTTTTAGATGGTTTTTCAACCTTTCATTTCCCTTTTCTTTTGCCATTTCCCCTTTTCTTCCTTTACATATACATATACATATACATTTCCCTTTTTATTTCCCATTCTCTTCCCTTTCTCTTCCTCTTTATCCTCCTCTAACATTTTTTCTTCATCAACAAAGTTATTAACAAGACCAACATTATCTTCTCGATCTTCAAAGTTTACTTCCAAAGTTTTGTATTCACTAGAAACATCAATTTCTTGGTTATAATATAGTCTTTCATCTATTCTTTTTTGTTACAATCTAGTCTCGCATCTATATCCTGTTTACAATTTGGTCCCACGTCTATATTAGAGTTACAATTTAGTCAATCTTCTACTCATCAGTGGCCCCTACCTTATGAATGTATTTTTCTAATGCAATGGTCCCTCCCTCATTAATATCTTCATCCGATACAGTGGTTCCTTCCTCATAATTGTCTTCATCCAATATAGTGGTTATTCCCTCAAATTTGTCTTCTTTTTTTTTTTTTAATGTTTTTCTCATCATATTCAGGGCCGACAGAAAACAGGCCCATAGCCCGAAATCTCCAAATAATAGGGGACCTCAAAGAAATATAGGTGTTATAGTTAAGAAATTATAATAATAATATAACATATATAACTACGAGAATAAATGTCAATTAATTGTTGTTAGCCTAGCGGCTAGTTGTTGGTTCATTTAAGACAGTGACAACCGTTTGATTCTTCATTCTTTACATAATTTAATTTTTTCCCTTCCAAATTTTCATATTTACTCATTCTTTTTCCTTACAAACTTTCATTTTTCTTTCCTTTCAAATAGGGATGGCAACGGGGCGGGTCGGGGGCGGGTTTAAGCACACCCAGACCCGCACCCGCCACCCAGGCTCAGACCCGCACCCGCATCCGTTCGGGGCTAAAATTTGTTCACCCGTCCCCACTTCCAACAAAAAACGGATTTCCCCGCACCCGTTCGAATAAAATTTTTATTTTTTTTTAAATTTTTATTTTTTTCAATAAAGTTAAAAATAAATAATTAAACTAAATAATTAATTATTTTAAAAGTATTTTTTAAGTTTGATATTTTAATTTAAATTTTATTTTCAAAAAAATAAATAGTAATTTCAATAAATATGATATTATAACATTAAAAGTATTAAAAAATGTAAATGAGTAATAAAACTATTAAAAATAAATAAAATAAAATAAATTTAGTTGGTGGGGGTGGGAAGTGTTACCATCACCCGCACCAAATAAAAACGGTTTTCCCTAATTTTGAGCGGGCCTTATGAGACGGGTTTATTTGCCATGCCTACTTCCAAATTTGCATCTTTAGATTCATTGTTTTATTACATAAAAATGACATAGTGTCTAGACTTCATATTAAAAAAAATTGTTATTAGAAATAACTAAGACTTTATATTTTTAATTTTATCTCCGAAATAGTTCTTTATTTTAGAATAAAAGTTGAAATTGAAATAAGTTGTAAAGGAGTATCCTAATTCTCACTCATTTCTCAAGCTAAGGATCCTACTTATACAAAAGTTTCTATTTAATCACCTTAAGTTTGTGTTAATATAATAATGAACCACTAATTATTGAGTTGAGTCAGTTTTGAACTTTCAAATGTCACATAAATCACCTTAAATTCGGGCTAATAATTGTAGGGAGCTTTGAGGACTTCCAAGAGGAAATTTTGAAAGTTGAGAAGTTGGGAAAATGTTACAGAATGTCAAAGTTTGTAGTAGAAACTAGGCATGACACATGACAGTTTCAGCTGAGACGAGGATATCGTGTCAGGCAACATAGTCAGACCGTATTTTCCTCAATAAATTATCATGGGGGCCCCTTCAAGCACCAGCACGGTCCGTGTCAGTTGACACAAAAAGGTCGTGTTGGTAACCAGTCTTTTGAAGTGGAATGACTTACAAACATTTTTTTTTTGTCTTTTTCGATTAAATCTTGTATGACACTTCCTTATTAGCTTAAATCTATAAAAAAAGAAGTTCATAAAAGATACAAAATGTGAATACACACAAGAAAACAGGAAAAAAATAAGATAAAAATATGAGGCAAAAATCACTTATTAGTAGATTATGCATAAAATCATATTTTCATCATATCTTAAGTTTAGAAACTTGAGATGTGATCAGATGCGTTAGAAAGCTATTAAAAAGTTCTATATTGTCTTAGATATTTCATGACGTTTATATGTATGAATAACTCTACCAATAATGAATAATTGAGAAGTGAACCTTAGGGCACAAGTTCAATATTTTGACAAAACACTTGTTATGAATCATGTTATGGATGATGAATGATTATGAGAGGACCATCAGAAACAAGTGTAAAACTATCCTATAATAACACTTGATTTGAACAAATGGCGGAGGAAGGACCATCAGATAACATAATAAATTATACTCTAACATATGTCTATTTAAACTATGATCTTGCGTTGAAAGATTTTACGCCTTCAAAAACCCTAAAAACCTCTTATATAAGGAGCAATAAAGCGTCAATTCAAAGTACATACACTTTTATCACAAAATACATCCCACGTCTAATAAATTTTACTTAACATTTCTAGTGTTTCCAGATACACCCTTCATCAAAATCACAATCCACAAGTAATATCATTTCTCAGAGATATTTTAGATATTTTTATCTGACCAACTTTACAAACATGGGAATAACTCTTTACTAGAAAGATAGCCATTTGTAATGTCCAAAATTTATTGTAAGTAATTAATTGGGTGCGAAATGTCGAAAGTGTCCTTGTTCTCTCTTCCGTTGTCACTTTGCGTTCCACTCACGCATTTGAAAAAATAGCGAAATTCAAATGAACAGAGAATTGGGATCGAGGAAGAAGATGAGTTACAGCACGGAGTTCAGAAACCACGACGACGACGCTTGGTACACAGTCATGGTAACTCTCGAACAAAACGGAACACTCAGAGTAACCTACGAAAAATTCACCGACGAAGAAGATCAATTGTTCCTTCCATCTCTTTTCCATTCTCTGGAAGATCTTCAAGAGTTTCAGAAACGCTTCCGTCCTCTCTCCGTTCAGGTTCAGGATCACGAGTGCCGGAAACTCGTTCAAGGTGTTAAGGTCTGTGCCTCTCAGCATTTCATCCCCGACGACCTTCGCTTCTACGACGCCCAAGTTGAAGCGGTTAGTCGCCGCTTTTGAGTTCTTATTCCAGTTTGCATTCAATGAACCTCTTCATATTAGGGTTTTGGATTGTCAATTTTTTTTATAGGTGCTAGAACGTCCGCATTCTCGTAAAAATGAAGAGTGTCATTGTGAGTTTATGCTGTCCTGGCTACATGGACCAAATTATGGAAATTTGACTGCCGCGGAAATCGGCGATATTTGCATTCTGCAACCTATAGTTCAGGTTGATCCAGCTGTGGCTTCTTTCCTCGAGATTGTCAAGAAGAGGATAGAGTCCAAATCTGGACAAGAAAAGCCGGCCAACTGCAATGGAGGAATGGAAACTAAGAATAGACCAAGTCTCTTAGAACGAATTCAAAATGTGAGTATTGCATTGTATGCATATCTTTGTGTTCCCAAACTACTCTCCATTAGTAATAGCAGATACTTCTTGTGTGTTTGACATCATATATTTCTCTCTCCAGGGAAGACGACGTGCCAAACGATCTGTTTTGGGTGAAGGTTCTCCTAATGGTTTATTTCTATCATTCTTTGTAATAGTAGATGTTAATGCTAAAATTGGGACTGCCCCTGTGACTCTGTTAGGACTTTAGTAACCATGGTTGTCTGAATCAAATATCATGTTTGTATTTATTTACTACACCTCTAGAATTATGTGTAGGAGGATTGCATAAGAAATATAGTAATTTGGATTGCATAAGCATATAGTAATTTGACTATGATACTGTAAAATTGTTGGAATTATAATAAACTATTTGTCACACATGTTAACCTCTTGCCTTCATTTTTTGATATGCATGGGTTGTGGTACAATTTGAATGGATGGGTGGTTATTGAGCTTGGAATGAAAAAAGTGTAGTATCTTTTTTTGGAGTGGCTAATGAAAGGAATTCCAATGCTTGGATTTGTTTACAAAGATTTGCTTTGCTATTTAATTCTGTTTTATGTTTGGTATTTGTTCATGTCTTGGTTTTATTTCTCAAATTGATGACTTCCCTTGCCATTTATGTTGTTTGGAACATTGCTTCTCTCTTTCTTTTGCCATATCTATTGATATGGACATTACTTATCATAATTATATCTCTTCCTAATTAAAAGGTATTAGCTATCTGTATTCCTTTTTAGGAGACATCTCATGTGAATCTCTATTTTAAATTATGATACGTGTTTTATAGATGCAATTCTTCTAAGATACGAGAATATATGATTTGATGTCTATGTAAACAAGGCTTACTATCCTCAGGAGACCTTGCGAATTTGGGAACCGGCTTACCACTTTTTCTCCAACCTTCTGCATGTTTACATTAAAATATTCAGACCTTATTTACTCTACAGCATGATCTACACCCATTTATCATATTCATCCACCTTGTCTTTCATTCAGTGTGCAATTGTTCTTTATATTTTTTATCATAATGTTCTTTAATTTAAATCTTCAAACATTTTTCCTAAGTTTTTCATTTTTTGGGTTTTAGTTGGCCTTGACGAAAATATGGAAGATATAGAGTTAGGAGGAAAACGAAATGTGTGTATGATATTGATGGGAAATCTTGATAAAGAATTATGTCCATCAACAGCTGTAGAGTTCTTACGCAAACATACTCAAGTATCTACTAGTGTCTTCATTTTTTCAAGCTTATCGTCGGAGATATACGCCAGGGGTGCCATTATGGTGCAAACCGAACAAGATTTCCAGAAAATTTGTGACTTCTTGACAAATCCAAACCATATCATAACATCTTCAACTGGCAGGTATTATGTCTGTGTATAGTTCATAAACATTGATATCCATCTTATATTATATTTGATAAATAGCTTACTTTGATTATTTATATTTGGTTCTACCATGAAAAGTAAATAGTGACTCGGGAACTTATTTTAACAAGCTTCCATGCTTTTGTTATAGTTATTATTTTTGTAGTTTAACCACAATAAGCCAAGGAAAGAGAATCATGTATGCATGATTGTTTTCGTTTGCCACTCAATCCTCTTCACTGTTTTGTTTTCAGACCATGGACGGTAATTGAAAAACAAGTGGGTCTAAAAAATATCAAAGCATCAATAGGAACATTTCCTGGATCAGAGGTAGCTTATACACAAATTTATTTCTTCCTCTTTCCCACTAAATGTAGTTCTTTGCATTTTTTTTTATTACTGCAAAAGTGTTTCTTTTCAGGATGTAGCACAGGATGGAAAGAATAGAACTAGCATTAATTTGAAGATTGTATATTCAGGAACTCAAGAATTCAAGAGAGCCAGTGCTATGAGGGAATTGTTTTTGGAATTTTTTGATCACCAAGTACGGCTGCACAAGAAGCTTGCTCTTCTCGAGGGAGAGTGTGTTTGAAATCTGAAACTAAGGTCCCTTTGTTGAACTTGCTTAACAGTTAACCTTACGTCCTCCAGGCTCTAACAGTTACTGGTTTTGTATGTAATTTTGCAGAAATTGTTAATATAACCATTCCTGCCTAAGCAAGCTTAGATGACAATAGAAGTAGATCCTAATTTCCCTTTTTAGTCACAAATAGTCAAATACATTCCTCACCTAGGATAAGAATCCATATTTGAACATCTTAAGGTAAATAGTGACCAATATTTGTCATATTCAACTTCAATGGTAGGATATCTCTATTCTGTAGAGAACAAAGACAAATATTTAGACATGACTTTGTGTTAGCTTAATTTCTCTGATTTTGTAGTCGGTTAATATTTCCTTCACCATTCTGGTCTGCTTTGTGTTTGAAATACTAGATTTCGTTATTCAAACATCATCATAAGGTACAACAACAACTTATTGCAGAAATAATATAATTCATGTGGATAATTTTATAGGTAAATCTAATAATTTTACCTAATTAAACACGTATTTTTTGTCGTCCCTTCATCACATGACAGCAATATGAATAGTACACACCATGCTAAATTGAGATAACTATCCCTAGTACAATTTAGAGTATGGCAGAAAATTAATCCTACCGAGAAGGCTTTCATTAATATCATAGAAATCAATTTCTGAAGTTTTCAACCCAGCATTAGAAATAGCTTTAGGAATGGCAAGGTTTGGTGCTGTTGGAAATAACTCTGGTGTCTGAAAAACTCAACCTCAAAATATGATCATCATCATAACATACTAAATAAATGTCCATGATTAATTAATTAGATTATTTTTAATCCTAATGTCTTGTTCATAAAGTTATAAGTTTGAATGTACCTGAGCAGCATCAGCATATCCCCTTATTTTTGCCATAACTTGAAGACCAAGCCTGAATGCAATCTCTCCAGTGGCAACAGCACCAAACCTAATAATAATGATAATGTCATAGAACATATTCCTTCATATTCAAAATACTAACCTCGGGCTTGAAGCATTACCAGCAGTAACAGTACCTCCATTCTCCTTTAAACAAGTTATGAGATTGTGTAACTTTACAGCATCATACTAGCACAGAAAAAGGAAATAGTCAAGTATACATTATTTCACATTCAAATTTATCCAACTTAGTTAGTAGAGTAACTTTCTAAATTCACAAAACCAAAAATACCCCCCAGTTTTGTAAATTAACTATGGAATATGGAATAATCCACGATTTAAAAAAAAAAGAAAGTGAATTCGTAAGTTAACTTGCAAAGTCTGCGTATTGTTTTAGAAAACAAACAGACACATCTCCAATACAATTCATTCCAAAATACCCCAACTAAACCTCTCTACTCCCAATCTTTGCATTTCTACCAAATCTTTACAATTTCTACGACTTCAAAGACACTCAATCCAAATTCAACTTATCATTTCAACTCATTCCAACTCCTCCAAAATCAACTACAACCTCCATTTTGTGTAAGTTTTCTTAATCAATTTCTATTCAAATTTTTGAATTTTTATTACATTATTAGGCTTAGGTTGTAGATATTTAATAGTATATGATGTTATAGTAGGATAATGTAGTAGGAAAAATAGGATTTCGATAGTTATGGGACTGAAATTCTGGGTTTTGGAATTTCTGGACAAATGGGATTTTGCAAGTTAACTTGCCAAGTGTACCAGAAGAGATTTTCCAAGTTAACTTGCGAATTTTTGTCTGACTTGTTTTTGAATTAGTACGCTCTAATACGTAGCACTCGGGGGGATGAATGCTAGTTGTTTTGTTGTTCTGATTTTGTTGTTGAATAACTATGTGGATACATGAAAATTATTTGTTGATTTTAAATTGTTTTAAGTTGAAAAAGATGCTAAGCGATCCAAGTTGATTAATGTAGTTTTGCTGCTTAATATTAATAAGGTTGTTTCACGTTGTTTCGGTTCATCGGAGTTTATGTGTTATGTATCTGTGATAGCGTGTTGTGGTTTAAGTTGAATTGTAATACTCCAATTGTTTGTTGAAAAGAATTTTATAACTCTGGTTTTCTTAATAATTACCGGGATAGAATTAGGGTGTTACATTAATCATACCATGATTAACGGTAGTATATCAACATAAGACCAAATCATGCAGCCTAGTGATGTGCAACAGCTCCTGGAACCATGGCTCAATGGGTGGTACCAAGCGATTGATCTTCCTACCATGGTTAATTATCTTGAGTGGATCGCGGTCCTGCATGCATAAATAAACACACAAGACTTAAATGAACATAAAACTTAACAAAAAAATAAACACAATCGTAACAATTGTTAAATGAAATATTTACCTCTTCGTCTCATAAGTATCTAGCAACATGGTCTGGATACAACGACAGTAACGACAAATAAGAAGGTTCACCTCCAAAATCATGAGGTGCCTCTAACGCCGCCCGATGCAGATGGGCCGCATCGGATGACCTTTAGTGTCCTTGGATGAGAGCCGTGTAGTGGGTGAGGCGGTGTAGGCGGAAGAAGAAGTCTTCCCGACCATATGACCTTTGGGAGGAGGGGTGGGGGAGAAGGTGTTGGCTGAGAAGGAGGTGTAGTATGTGGGTGAGAACCAAATATCTCTCTTGGTCCGGATACCTGCAGTGAGAACATATATTTTCGGGAGGAAAGAGGCAGAGATGGATGGACAGGAGACTCTCGCCTGCTAGTCGACAAAGTGGAAGTAGAAACACCATCAGCAATAGGTGTATTCGGCACAGCCTGTCTAGGAGTTTGAAAAACCTTCATCCTTTCCTTACGCGCAAAAGCGTGTTGTGAAAGTCTCCCTTGTCACAATCTGGATGGTCCCTCAGCCATAATACCTGTAGAATAAAAGAAACAAGTATTAAACAATAACACTTTTATACAAAAAAGAGGGAAAATTGTCTGATGCATAATTGGAAGTATAGTTACGGTTTTAATCAGGAACAAAACCGAAAATACACTTCTGGTATGACCTACAACTTAACAGCACCGTTAATGGCGAAGCAGACCCTTAACATAAACAATAAAACAAGCATTGATAATAAAAAATATTGCAAGAACTAAAAAAAAACATTTTACTACCCTAAAATATAAGTGGATTTCTTAAGCCAGCTCATGAGGGTGGGGCGCACCCTATGAAAACCCCAAAATATCCTTCAGAAAATCGAAAATATATTTTTGATACGCACCAGTTTCTGAAATATTTGAGTGAAACCAGAAATATATTTCCGGTATGCACTATATTTTGAAATATTTGGGTGAAAATCGGAAATATATTTCTGATTCCATATTAAATAAGGAAGTCATTAATTTTTGTTAATTTTATAAATATATTATAAGATGTTCCAATATTATCCTTTTTAAAGTCACAATCAAAATTTCTTTATTCCAAATATCATAAATTAATTATTATGATTTGAGAATGAAATATCTAGATTTAATTATGATTTGATAATGGAATATCTAAACTATAATTATTTAATCAATGAAAAAATTACGTATTTTTCAATTTATCACCATTAATAAAAAAAAAAACAACTTAAATTCACTGCATTGTAATACAACATTCATCAGAATATAAAAATTATAGAAAAAAGAGATGGAATAAGGACATCTTAGGAAGAAAAAAAATTAATTGTACATTGAAATTACAAAACGACATATATTTTAGCACTTTTTTTTTTCAAAACAACATATAATAAAAAAAATGGAAGGAGTAATGTAATATTAAGAATTTATTCCAAATTTGATCTCACATGCCAGAAATATACTTTCTGTTTACACCCAACTATTTTCAACGTGATTTGCATGATAAAGAGTGCGAACCGGAAGTATATTTCTGGTTCCAAATTTGATCACACATACACGCTTTATTGAAATATTAGAGTTTAAAACCAAAAATATACTTTCGGTTCACACTCAACCCTTTTCAACCTGAATTTCATTGAATAGGATGCTTACCGGAAGTTTGTTTCCGATTTTCCGAGGACAAAAATGAAATTTCGTAGGGGTGGCTAAGAAGGACATGGGGTGAGTTAAGAAATCCACAAATATAATTTGTATGTAAAATAAAATAAAATAAAAACTCAATAATGCTCAAAAACAACTTACAATTAATGATTCTCCTTATTTGATTCCAATAATGTCCGATGATTTTCTTATGTGTTGCTATAAACAGATGATTTTGAAACAATGATTTTTCTAGAACAATGGATTTTTTAGAGGTTTTGTTGTTTTATCTTTTGAGTTTGCAGCAAATGAGGAAGGGAAAGAGATAGCGCGTATATGTCAAAATACAAATCAGAAATACAATTATGATTCGGGAATTAGTGTTACATATTCGGTTCGTATCAACGTGATAGGGTGTAGCTTATCACATTCTATTTGGTTCATTTAAAGTGTAACAAAAAATACAACATCAGTTTCGATTTGGAAGTCAAAAATATATTTTTGATTTGTAAGTTTTCTCATATGAAATGGTACGCACCAGATATACATTTTTTGTTTCTGAGAGGATATCTAGAATTTCACGCTAATGCCTAAGCAACATTTAGTGTGCATTAAAAAAAAATCTCTACTATTATTGCATAAGATCCTGTATGCATGATATAGAATTCCTCCCTCCCCAAGTGTGATCGCTCTAGACAAACTTTTTTTTATAGATCTTAAGTCTGAAGAAAAGAATTTATCTATAGATAAGTTATTTTTCATAGTTTCAACTATGAAGAATTAACAAAACTGCAAGGTTCAAGTGCTAGAAATATTTGGTATATTTAATCACTTACAAGGGAAGACATAAGTTGTTTACCTAACTATAGTATCCATGGTCAAATTACAAATTTGTATTTTACTTGCTATATCTATGACATTTTCTTTATCATCAAGGAATAGTTTCTTACATTTTCAACACCCTCCAATATATTTTTTTTCCTGTAAAACTACTATTCGTATAGCTTCGCTTCGTATAAATAAGCGGAAAAAATTAATGTTATGAACAATATTAACATATACATGAAGGAATTGGATTTTTGTTGAGAAAGAATCATAACATTTTCTCAAACTTGTCAAGCTTATTTACCCTTTGCATAGACCTCAAGAATAGTGTGAATAAAATACCTGCATATCAATAAGCTTATACCAGTAAGTCACAAAAATAAAGCTGATGAAAAAACTATGTGATATAAAAGTCACCTGCACCAACAAATGATCCATTTGCAAAAGTTTGATTTCCTTGGCTACTCAAATTAACACCAATATTTAGCAGGGTTCCTCCTAATACTGTGTACATAGTAGCCATCTGTAGCACTGTCGCTTTCCGAGCAGCTCTTTCAGACTAGAAAATCGAGATACATGTTGTGAGTTGAAGAATCACATAAGAACTTACATGATAAACACTTAATTAAGTTGTTTATCCAAACAAGACCTAATTCAATATATAGAAGTATATGCATGTGTTTGCATACCTCTAGTACTCGAACTCGGAGTTTCAGATCCCCGGCCTCAACTTGTTTTACGAATTCCTCTATTCTTTGAACTCGGTATGGCATTGACATGGAATTTGTTCTTACCTATAAATGTTCCATGAGATATGTTAGTTCTAGTTTTACACAGTGCCATCATGAAAATAATGCTTCGCATCAAAATTTTAAATTGCAAAGAAAAATCATATGAAAGAAAAGGCTAAAATGGAAGTTCCAGGTAAAGTTTGGTACATCATTTGCTTGCTTTGTTATCTGCTGGACGAGTTGTGGTCCGGTTGGCTGCCTTTGCCTTATATCTAGAAGTTCCTGTAAAAGCACGTATGATGTATGAGTATTACATGGCATTTTAACAGAGAATGGGAACAATAACTCGCCATAGAGACGGTATGAACCTGTGCATAAGGTGCAGCAATCTTCACAAAGGAGAAATCTGGATTGAGAATGTAACCTATGCCTGGCAGAACAACAAAAACCAAAAAACGATTAGATAAAATTGGTACAAAGAAGAGGTGTTAATTCATGTGCATAAGAAGAGAAGGGCCAAACCTTCAAGTGTAGAAAATGCTCTAATAACAAAGGTGAAGGTAGATGGAAACCGGAATGGCTGGTCTTGAGCTATTGCAAACAAATCCTGCCACGAAATTCCATCAGTAATAAAATTGTCATAAATTCTGCAGATAATATGGAACAAGTAAAGCAATTATTTTCCTTCTTCAACAACGAACAACGATTGTATCAGTCCAAAAGAACTAAATACTCGCATACCTCCCCGATTGCAGACAATGTCTGCTGTTGATCTGGCGTCTGGCTTAGAAGATTGTCCAAGAAGTACTGTACAGATCTCCTAACCTGAAAGTAAATTTTAGAAATTTCTAAGATCAAGACATTGATCATAATTTCGAACTGTTAAATGAACTTGTAAATGATTAAAGGTGCTTCGTATCCTTACAGCCGACAGGTCTCCAGTGGGTTGGAGTGCTCCAAGATCAATAAGGCATTGCATAACCTGCATCATTGTCAATTGAAAGTTTAAGTGAACGTGAAAGGAGCCTTAGAATTGGTAATTTCAAGTTCAAAGAAACTTCAGAGTGCTTATGCTGACGTTTATGACTAGTTTGGCCAATTATGTAAAGTCGTGTATTAAAAATGTACGTCAAGTCAACTACGTAATTACTGCTGAAACAAGGGTGTTTGAGGTCTCTAGGCATCATACTGATACATAATTGAGTGTGTATTGAGCATTTGTGATTGTATTCTTTTACTTGTATTTTTTTAGCTGTATTTTCTTTATTAGACTAGATAATATGTCAGATTCACCATTATAATTTGGTTTTATCGTAAAAACTAACAGCGAAAGGTAGAGGAAGACCTAGAAAACTATAAGAGATGTTATTAAGAAAGATCTTGAGATTAACATTTTGGATAGAAGCATGGTCTCTGATGATATAACATTATCGCGGAAGTTGATCCAGGTAGCCGACCCCACTTAGTGGGAAGTGGGATAAAACTTGGTTGTTTTAGTTGTAGAGAGATTTTGTAGAAGACTCTAGAAACGAAAGGAGTTTAGATTGTCTGTATTCGAGCAATCAAGGTTATGAGGGGATCTCAACTAGTGTGGGGACAAGGGGTGGAGATCTGGACAATTTTCCCATAAAAATAGGATTGCACCAAACACTAACCCTTATCTTTTTACTTTAGTTTTGGATGTACCAAACTATCTTCTTTTTGTAGATGATAGAATCCTACTTGGAGAATCGAGGGAAAAAATTAAATGGGAAGTTGGAGACTTAGACGCATATGGCTTCCGTCTGAGCATAAACAAGACAAAGTATATGGAATGCAAGTGTAATAGAGATGAGGATGTTGCATTGGATGTTAGGTAAGTCTAGATGGGATCCGATTCAAAATGATAACATTAGAGAGAGTTGGGTGATACCTATAATAGAAAAAAATGGTGGAAACTAGGTGGTTTGGACAAGTAGAGAAAAGACTAATGGATTGTGGATTATGTAGTGAGGTGAGTAGATTAGATAAAAGATAGCCAAACCACTAGAGGAAGAGGAAAACCTAGATATACTACAAGAGAAACTATAAGAGATTAATGAATTGGATAGAAGTATGGTATTTGATCAAACATTATGCATGTAGCTGATTCCACTTAGTGGGATAAGGTTTGGTTGTTGTTTGTTGTTTTGGGTTCCATATACTTCATCTTTGAACAAATAATGTCAGAAGACATTAAAAGGGATAATACATACATATCCTACTTCTTAATGCAACTATTCTATTACTAATTTTCATTTAAAAGCCTTGATTAAACTTCATATCTACGAAGTTTTCCGCAATGTTGGAAAATTTTATGCATCTTTGCTTTACACTAAGACAGACAGATAGACAAAAAAAAACATGTTTCCTAATAGCTTATCAAGATATCAGATTGTAATTGTTTAAGATGATGTTCGGAGCTTTAAATATTGCAAGTATAAAAAAAAAAGTAGACCTTTTTGGCGTCCTTTTCATAAACAGAATAGAAAAGTTCAAGCAATCTCTCTCGGGTGAAAGACTTTATCTCCCCCATCATGCCAAAGTCATAATAAATAATTGATTCATCAACATCAATAGCAAGATTTCCAGGATGTGGATCAGCGTGAAAGAATCCTGTTTTCAATATCTGTAATACAAACAAAAATCATATCAAAATTCCAATGAATATATTCAACATCTGACATTAGATCGAATTTCAAACAGAAAGAAACAAGGTTGAGGACCTGAATCAAGTATGCCTCAATAGCACGTGATGAGATCCTATCTCGATCATAACCACGAGACGTTAATGTATCCACCTGATTTATTTTAACACCTGTTCCCGGAAAGTAAAAATCAAAGTTAGAGCAGTTATGAATCCTATCTCAGCGGCATAACGACAGAGACGACATTTCAAGGAAAGAAAGCTATTCGCTTTTACTTTAAAGAAAACAAGGAATGTGCATTAGTCAAGATGATAACCTGGTACATACTCCAAAGTCAACACCTTCATAGCTGTATAATCCCAATAAACTTGCTACAATGGTGCAAATGAAGGATATGTGATTAATATAGGTTATATATTCAACAAGTTTTCAATATATGAGACACGGGGATTTAGTATTGCAACAAGAAACATACAGGTACTCGGACCCACTTTATGTTTCGAAAATCTCGACGGAACCTATCTGCATTCTTCCCTTCATTTATATAATCAATTTCTTGATACAAAATCCTGAAAAAGAGCATGTGCAGGACGATATCAATCATACAAAGGCAACGTATGAAGTTTTCAAAATGATGACGAGAATAATTTGGGACAGTAGATTATTGAAGCCCAAAAAGAGTTGCGTAGACTTTAACATGTAATGCGGGAAGGTGAAATTTTCTTATAACATAATCTCTGTACAACTTACGTCGCACATTCTTCATATATACCGATCCAATCTCTAGTTGGACCACCTAGAGTTTCACTTCTCTGAAAATACTCCGCAATCAGCTTTAAGTTTTCTGGACAAGACCAACAAACTTGTTTGATTAAAATGTGAAATTACAACAATTACCAAGCTTTAAGATCACTTGTTTGGATGGTATCATAGAACCTCACAAAATGTGCAAATGGCAGAAACAAAATGATGCAACTTACGCAAATCAATGTCAAAAAGCTTCTTCAAGCCAGGCCTTTGAACTTTGATAACTACTTTTTCTCCATTGTGCAGAATTGCGCGATGAACCTGACCAAGACTTGCAGCAGCAATTGGCAGGTCTTCAAACTCTTTAAACAATACATTAATGGGAGCTCCTAACTCACTCTCGATAAAGCCTCTCGCTTTCTCTGGGGAGAAAGCAGGGACCTTGTCCTAAAGAATGTTATATTAAGAATTAAAAATATGTGCAACCAAGTTTAATATACTAAATCAAGGAATCTCCAATGAATCTGAAAACATAGACAGAAAATCTACAAAAAATACCTGCAATTTTGCGAGTTCATCCACAAATTCACTGGGAAACAAATCTGACCTTGTTGATGATAACTGTCCAAGTTTAATGAAAGTTGGACCGAGCTGTAATACACATTCCCTTAGCCATGAAGCAGTTTTCCGCCTTCTGCTTTTCTAAAATAAAACTTAATTGATTATTAAAATAAAATAAAAACTAATAGATCGAGTGCCGAATAAATGTTTTCTGAGAAGTTTTCTACCAGACCCTACCTGCTTTTCTTCGGTAAATCCATCCACATACGCCCATTTCGCATTGTCCAAAAGAACACGAACACGTAAAGAAAGAACAAAAGACCATACATCAATAGATCTCTGCCAGGAGCTGTAGTTTTCATTGGCCCAACTGAAGCCTTCGTCCGACGGCAAAACCTTTAACTCTTCCAATGGTGGAAGTTCCTTGGAGGTTTCCGTTTTAATCGTCTTTGTCTTTGTCAATACTGGCGTAGGAATAGGATCTCTTCTTACCAAACTTGCTCCATTAACCACTTGCTTCGATCCATTCACCATCTCCGCTTTATTCCCCGACATTGTCTTTCTTTTCGCTATCTCAGTTACCGGTACCATTTTAACAGCTCTACCATTAGTACCATAGTTCGACGGAGGCGTTTCTGTCTGCCGCATTTTCACCACAAATCTATGAAACTTATCAGAAGTTGACCTTTTATTCTTTAACAATTTATGAACTGAAATCGAGCTTGTAAAACCAAGACTATCGAATGGTCTTCGCTGATTTACCGAATCTATATTGTTACAGTAACAGCCATGCAAAGCCATTATTACTGCCATTTATGGTGATGAAACTAAGCAACCAATACCTGTAAAAAAAATCATTATAAACAGTAAGCATAAAATGAAACTAAGCAAGCAATAACACATATAAAGGTCAACCATAAAAAACATAGAATATGATTTTCAGTAATTCACAAACTGAATAACAATTTGCAATCAACCAATCAATCAAAGATCATTTAGAAGCACTAAAGAGAACAATACTATATACATAAATAGATAAACTTTTCATCAAATAATTAAAAGGGAAGATCTCAAATCACATACCAAGTTGAGATAGCTTAAGGAAGAACAATACTAACAATTGATAATAAATAAATAAAAAACATGTATGGGGAATTGAGAAAAGAAGATTGAAACATACCAGCAGGGTTAAAAGAGACAGAAACCCTGTTGAGGACCCACAGAGTACTAGGAGGATGTTATTGCTTCCACGTTTCGAAGGTTTAGTAAGTGGTTGAACATGAAGCATTATTGATTTTCTTAATTTTTTGTTTTTGTTTTCGGTATATACAAGACAAAAGGAAGAGGGAATTTTATTGTTATTTCTATAAAAAAGAAAAGAAGAAAATGAGTGGAACCTAGGACAACCACAGTTGAGAAGACTTGTTGCGTGTGTTTGGACCGCATGTGTCTGGTTCGTTTATTTGGTGAAGAAAACGTATGGTACTCTGTGGCTTGGGAAATAATATCGGTTGAAAATTGACTCATGGAAATATGTCACACAGGATAAAGATTTTGCATTTTACTTAATAGCCTTTTTATAATAATTTTGAATTTTTAATCTCTTTATTTTAAAATCTAATTTTTTTCCCCTTCAATTTTACTTTGTTCGGAATTTTATTAGTCTCCTTTCAATTTTATTCATGTGGTTTCTTCATTTATGAAGTGGCAATGCTACAGCCAAGTCATATTTTATTTCATTTTTAATTTAAATTAGTTGTTTTTTTATTTTGTAAATCATTATTAATTTAAATTTTCATAATCCAACATTTTAATGTCATATTCAATTATTTAAATATATTTAATATGATTAATTATTAATAATTGAAAAAATAAAATCACATGAATTACCATCCTCTCTAATCCATAAATTAATTTATCATCTTCATCAATCACAAACACAAGTGAACGAGTAACAAAAACCCAAAAACACAATCCAAAATTTTTTCCTCTTCACATTTTTTATTATCTTTTCTTTTTTCATATGGTGACAATGAATGACCAGGACATTCCTACAATCAAATAGATGAAATAAACTTCAGTACATAATACTATAACCATAACTTAAAATGAATAATAATAAAAAAAATCCAAAATCAATAAATTCAAAATTGATGGAATAGCGCCTGGATCTAGATTTTATATTATGTGTTTTTCTTCCAAAATCTCTGATTTTTTTTTTTGTGGACGGAGTATTATGGTATTTTTCTTTGTGATTTTGGGTTTTTTTCTTCTAGATCTGGAAATGCAATGAATAAATCTGAGACCATAACATATGGATTTGGAAGAAAGGGTTGTATATAGATGTAACTAGATTCATTGTGAAGAATATTTAAATTATGAGGATAAACATATCTAAGACTTGAACATGATATAGAAGAATTGGGTTGTTCATGGATGTATAAGAATTGGATTTGAAAGAATGAATACTTCAAGGAGATGGAGAAATTGGGTGCAAAAGAATTGGGTTGTACATGGATGCAAAAGGTTTGAAAAAGACTTAAATAAAATTGAAGATCTCACTAAACATAATTTTATTTATTGAAAATTTGGGGATAAAATAGAGTCTAGATTGGAATAAAAGATTGAATTGTAGAAGATGAAGATGATTAAGTTTTAACTATGAATTAAAAATATTATTTTCTTATACTGATTATTTTAATATTTTATAAAATAAAAAATAACTAATTTAAATTAAAAATGAAATAAAATATGACTTGGTTCTACTGTGGCATTGCCACGTCACAAATGAAGAGGCCACATATATAAAATTGGAGAGGGACCAACAAATTTTCGGGCAAAGTAAAATTGAAGGACAAAAAGTTAGGTTTTAAAATGAAGGGACTAAAAGTTAAAAATATCAAAATAGAGGGATTAAAAGTGCATTTAAGCCAAAAATAAATTATAAATTAGATATCATTGGTGCAGAAGACTAATTTTTTATTTTTTGAAAGGTAATTGCTCCATGATCTTTATTTGTGATTTCTTCAACCAAGTTCATCATCCAATTTGTTTGACATGCATGAAGAGAAGCATCTATGTATTCTGCTTCGCATGATGATAATGCCACAATTGGTTCCTTTCTCGAACTCCAAGCAACTGGCACACCTCGGGGGGTCACGCGAGGAGCATTCTTACTCTTTTGTAAGGACTTTCCGGTTGAGCAACACACCATGAAGATTGACAGCATGTCAGCTATCAACCTGGCGAATAATCTAATAGCTCATGGTCGAAGTAAGCACATCGAAATGAGGTTCCACTATCTTCGAGAGCAAGTAGCTGATGGGAAGATGAACGTGGAACAACCGAGAATCGAGATATCATGACGAAGGGTAGTTTCAAGACTAAGAGCAATGATGAATGTAGATAGTTTAGACATAATGAATTAGGTGGTGTGTTAAAATGTAATTCTTAGTGTCGAAACTATGTGTGTCGAAAGAGTCGGGTGGAACGAAGTAGGTTGCTCGAAGGAAGCCATTAACCAGTCGAAGAGCCCAAAACTATAAAAGCCCAAAATATCTATTTAGAACTAAATCAAATTTATTATATTCTAGATCTAAATCAAAACTAAATTTAAATCTAAAACAAATTAAATTTGTGTGCAGTCTGCTTCGATACACAAGCTCTTCGACTGATTAGTGGCTTCTTTCGAGTAACCTGCTTCGATCCACCCGACCCTTTTGGCACACACATAGTTTCGACACTAAGAATTACATTTTAACAGAAATTACTTGATCATCTTTAGATTGAGCTACCTCAATACTAAAAAAAAATAACAGATTTTACCAATGTTTTTCATCTGAAATTGATTCAAAAGATGTTGTTTTAATTAAGGTGAATTTCTTAATCCACCCCATAGGGGTGGGGCGCACCCCGCGAAAAACCCAAAATACCCCTCTGAAAACTGAAAGTTTATTTCCCGTAAGCACCCCAATTTGTTCAACCCAGGCAAAATGTGGTGGCACCCTTGAATCAGGTAAAAACAATACCGGAGATTAACTTCTGGTGTTGTACCGAAAGTATAACTCTGGCCACAGAAGCAGGAATATTGAATTACATGCCACCTGGATATTTTGTATGTTACCGGAAGTTTATTTCCAATTTTGTCACGAATGTTGATTTCTATAAGCAGCAACCATGGTGATCACCACCATTCTTCATTATCTCCTTCAACCCTCTTTATTGCCAATCCATTTTGCACTCAAAATCCATACTTTTTTGGTTCATCGTATCAGAAAAAACTCAACAAAGAAGAATTTCAGGTAAGCATCATCCCTTTTATCCCTTATTCTCTGTATTAATCATTAACTTGTTGAAGAAAACAAGGTTACGTATAAACCGGAAGTTTATTTCCGGTTAGCAGTTGAACTTTACCGGAAGTTTACTTCCGATTTTGTCCCTGTTTTGAAATTCTACAGCAGTCTGCACTATTTTGTCTCTGTTTTGTGTATTTATGAATTTTATTATGTTACATAGATATGGTGCACCCCGATAACATTCTTAAGCCCGACGACATCGAAGTTGTATCACTGGTCGTTGTTCTGCACCGCGTAATTAAGTTGGTCGATGTTCGTGAAAATTTTGACAATGTTCAAGAATTTGATGTCCGAGATGATATGTTGCAGTGGATTCGTTTAGAGGCAATGAGGTTAGGATTTGGTATCGTAATAGGAAGGTCCGATTTTGGCACTGATAGAAGAAATGCTTTTGTTATTTTGACTTGCGAAAGGAGCGGAAAATATGTGGCTCGCATTCAAAAATTGAAACGCGAGGAAACCGGCACAAGAAAATGTGAGTGTCTGTTTCAATTGTGTGGTTATCTCATGGAAAACAATGAGTGGAAGTTTAATGTGATTAGCGGAGAACACAATCATGATTTAACTCCAAAGTTGGTAGGTCATTCAATAGCATGTTGATTATTTCCGGATGAGAAAACTTGTGTTTTCGGCATGACTCTGAATTTGATATCTCACAAAAACATTCTTGCAACATTGAAGCGCAAAAGACCAGAGAGCACCTCTAATATCAAACAAGTGTACAAGAAGCGCTATCAAACAAAGTTGGCCATTCGGGAGGATCGAACCGAAATGCAACACCTTCTGAAAATTCTTGATGACAATAATTATGTTTGTAGGCACCGACGAGGTGATGATGGGGAAACTGTTAGAGACATTTAGTGGAGTCATCCTGACTCCATTAAATTTTTCAACATGTTTCCTACCGTGCTCGTAATGGATTCAACGTACAAAACCAACAAGTGCAGGCTTTCGTTGTTTGAAATTATTGGTGTTACATCGATCGAGAAGACGTACATTGGTTTTGCATTTCTCGAATACGGAAAAAAAAGATAACTTTAAGTGGGAATTAGAGGTGTGTCGGTCCATGTTGAAGGACCAAGAGGATATGCCAAAGGTAATTGTCACCCACCGTGATACGACTTTAATGAATGTCGTTGCAACCGTATGTACGACTTCATCCGTAATACTTTGTAGGTACCATGTTAAAAAAAATGTGAGAAGTCGGGTTAAACCTGTTGTGGGGTCGAAATAGGTAGCGGGTGAAGATGGAAAGTTGGTAAAGTCCGGTGTTATTGTGGAAAAAATCACGGCTGCATGGAATGCTATTGTTAATGTATCTACAAAAGAGATGTATACTGATGTTGTTTTACAATTCATAGTTGTTTGTGAGAAATATCTGAATCTGTTGAAATATGTGGAGAGAACAATACTTGATCAGGTGAAGGAGAAATTTGTTTGTGCACGGACTGATCAGGTTATGCACCTCGGACATGCAACAACAAACTGAGTTGAATATGCAAATGCTTGTCTCAAGAATTGGTTGGCAAATAGCAAGGGTAAATTGATTACGGATTGGGAAGCTGTGAACCATATGATCATGAACCAGCATAATGAGATACAAACGACATTTGGTCGCAGTATCACGGTGTTGGGACACATGTTCAAGGAGAATATGCTCTATTCTTAATTGGTCGGTAACATATCTCGGGAGGCACTTAATTATATTTTCCACGAGGCCACGTGAGCTTCAACTGTGGGTGATGACGCCTCAAAGTGTGGGTGCACTATTGTGAAAACATATGGTCTTCCATGTGCTTGTGTGATATCCAAAAAGCTGAGTGGTAATGTCCCAATAGGTATGAACGAGGTCTCTGATCATTGGAAGAGACTTGGTTTTGAGGATGACGGGAAAATGAAAAGTGATAAATCAAATATCTCCATCCTTACCGAATGGGAAGTAATACAAGCGAGATTTTTGAGAGCCGATGACGCCACAAAGCTCCAAATCAAAGAAGAGTTGAGAAAAATTGCGTTCCCGGAGACCACAGACTTGAAACCACCCTCCCAACCGGTAAAAACAAAAGGTGCACCGAAAAAGTTGACAAGTTCTACTACGAGAAATCCTTCGTATTATGAACATGTTGACAAGTTATTACCCGACTCACCCACACCGAAATCTCAAAAATATGCTTCCAAAGGTTCCCGTATTAGCAAACCACCACCTACATCAAAAATACCTTTCATCGATCACATGCCAATTTTCATGCACAAATACGTTGAAAGGATCGTGAATGTGGCCGGTGACAATAATTGTGGCTTTCGAGCTATATCTTGTTTGCTAGGTAGCCGTGAAGATTATTATAATATTGTGCGATATACTTTGATCATAGAGTTGTACACACGTGTGCTCGAGAGTAATGAAAAGGTTGAGGAAATACATTCTGCACTAGTACTTGTTAAGGTTGGATGTGCACCGGAGGATAAATGGATGCGGTTCTCTGAAATGGGTCATCTCATAGCAAGTGCGTATGAGAGGGTGTGTATTAATCTGACTCGATACGGTTATTCGGAGACTTATTTTCCTCTACGCACTGCTCCTACACCAAGTCCCATTGATCATACCATTTGTGTTGGGTGGATTTCAAATCCACGACATTTTATTCAAGTCTACTTGAAACTGAGATGTCTGATACCACCGACATCACTAGAGTGGGCACTTTATTTCAGAGAAGCATCGGAGACATGGCCGAACATTTTTATGGAAAGGATGCAAGAATACAACAAGTTGATGGAAATAGATATGGAAATAAATAGGGAAAAGTCGAAAGGGGTGCCACTGGTGGATTTATCCGGCGACACTTCTTTTGGCTCATTCAAGTAATATAGGTATCATTATAATGTTAACTTCATTTTGATAATGTATTATGATGTGGAAATATACTCATTTTTTCAAGTTGACAATTTGGAAAAAAGTTGAATATATGAGATTTTCTGTTCGAGTTGTTGTTTCTGTTCTGTTTTTGGTTTTTCAGTGTCAGGCCATTTACCAGAAGTTTACTTCCGGTTTTGGTCTTAAGTAGGAAACCAGAATTTAACTTCCGGTATTTTCAATGACACAAAGATAGGATTTCTATGGTCTATGTTTACATCCTTTTACTATAAAACACCACTCCTCTTATATCTTGCCATACAACAACAAAAAAAATCAAAAAATGGACATCAAATTGAACATCGAATGGGTTGCTGGAATTGTCCATTTTCCTGGCAACGAACCGTCTTGCGAATTCAAGATCACGGTGTACATCTGTTTACAGTGATTTCTAGTAAACAACCGCTAGTCTTCCAATTATTGGTTATTATTGGTTACTTGCAGGATCTACTAGATTGATCCTAGGACACATGTGTCATAATCCATTTCTATATTCATACCCATTATTTGATACATTTATATTGTGTGCTGATATAGAGTGTAAAGTTCTCTCTAAAACTATCTAAGGAGATATATTGACTGAATGCATAAAGAAAGACTTCGAATTAAACTTGAAATTTAACAATTGAATGCAAAGACAAAGAGTTTCTGAGAATATAAAGATTTCTGAAAATGTAGAGCGTTTGGATGAAAGAATAAGGCAATAAAGTGAAGTTTCTGAAAAGATAAAGTGTTTTGAGTTTTCTGGAAATGTAAAAGGAAATCAAAGGAATCTAAGAATAAGAATACTGTAAAAACGAAAGGAATGTAAAAGGACTTGGATTTAAATTATAAAAAGTCATGATGTTCAGTACGTACATTTTGTCTTCCAACTCGTTTCCCTTATGTCACGGTAGTTTGAGTATTTTGAGATTTTTTAGTACACGAATGAACACACTAATTCTAACATAAAAACACATATTTATAGTATTTCGACCCTAACGGTCTTACTCTAAAATCATGCCACGTTCGAAGCATGCAGGCTTCTCTCGTTCACTGGCTTCCACGCGTCTTCTATGAATGACGCCTTTATTTGAAATTCGAATCCTATGCCAGTGAAGCATTTTCCTGTCTCTTCGATTCGAATTTGTAAATAATCTGTTTGGACCGCTCCAATTCTTGCACATTGCACATTGCACAAAAGAACTCTTTATATCTAAACACTAAAAATGCCATATCGAAGTCCATCATTTATTACTAGAAATCGAAGAGCTTTTTAGAACAATGGTTCTATATTTTTAACCAATATTCATCACTGATACCAATTTGTCTTAACTTTTTATACGTTTATTTGAAATATCCCTTTGATATCCAAATAACCTCTTTATTCGAAATTGCCAGCTAACAACATCCCAATTGAAGAGGTACGAGAAACTTTGTAGGAACTTATTCCTTACGGCGACGGTAGAGAAGATCGAGTATCGCTCGCTATCAGTCGACAATGAAGGGAATCTGCAGTTCAGGAACCGTGAACTGAAGAACGACGATGATTTACGGGCTATGTGGTTGATTTATCAAACTTTTCAGGAGAAAGTCCCACTCGAACTAGATGTGACTTTATCAAAAACTGTCGATGAAATTATGAGGATGATGCAATATCCACCAGGATATCGATTTGTAATGTTCAATTTATGTTTAACTTTCAGTTTGTATTTGCTAAGTTTATGTATCTCTTTGTTAGAAAATAAAATGATTTTTTTTGAATTTCTGTTATGAACGAAACCGAAAATATAGTTACAGTTAGGTTCCGGAAGTTAAGTTCCAGTTAGGTTTCGGAAGTTAAGTTCCGATTTGTGACAAAATACATCAGATGATGATGCGTCTCGAAAATATATTTCCAATTTTAAAAAGCATTTTCAGAATTTCACAAAAGTGACTAAGAAAGACGTAAGGTAAAATAAAAAATTCACTAATTAAATTATTTTCTGTTGATCACTACCATTTGCAAAAATATCATCTACATAAACATTAGGATAAATAAATCAATTATAAAATTAACATTTTATGCATATGCTGGTTACTCACACCGAGTACCACTTCTCGAAGAAGCTACCCCGATAATAAGACAAGCCCTGCTATAAACATGCTGGATATTTAAATTAATCTAAAAAATGCAATAATCCCTTTATTTATTTAATTTGTATCCCTTCAAATTTATTTTCTAATTCTATATTTATAGATTATACTCTGCACTGCATATTTCTATTAATAAATTTAAAAATATCTTTTGGTCCAAAAAACTGTAATTTTCAAATGGTAAAACTTTGGAGGTAAGTTAAAACTTATCAATTTTACGAGGGTGTGACTATTGGGAAAGGGGCAAGATAGATTATCCAAATAACAAATAAACAGAATAATGCAGAATTTTTCTTGTCACCGGTGTTTTTACCGAAAAGCCCTAAAAAATATCAGATATTTAAAGATTTTTAGTAAATTTTAAAGAAAATTATGGAAATTCTGTAGAATTTACCATTTTACTGCATCAAATATTTCATATTTCATATTGAAAATTTCAAATTTTTGATATTAGATATTTTGAATTTCTAACATGTATAATTAGTTAAAATTCTTACCAAAAATTTTAAATATCCGGTATGTAGAACATATATAAGAAAATTCAAAAATTCAGTGCCGAAAAAATATCGGATATTTTAAATTTCTAGTATGACTTTAGTTAAAAAAATAACCGGAAATTTTAAATTTCCGGTAATACTAGGACTTAATTTTTTTTTTTTTTTAAACTTATAAACTTGTAAGTGAATAAAATATATCGAAAATATGGAATTTTCGGTTTTACTTTTATATCGACAATTTGAAATATTTCTGATACGTTTAATAATTTTTCTAAAATATAATGGATTTTTTAAATTTCTGGTAAATTACATCAGAAATATCCGATAAATAGACACTAAAAATTTGTAAAATACAAAGAATTTCCATCATGCACCAAAAAGTACCGAAAATTTAGTCTGAAATATTAAAAAAATTTTTTTTAATTAATTTGGTAACATTAATTTTTTTTCTTTCAAAAAAATAAATTTTTTGAGTAAATAGTTTCAGAGATATTTTGGGAATAACAGAGAAAATGGGGGTGACAGAAAAAATTCTGAGAATAATGGGCTTAGGCCTTAACCCATAGTGAGAAAGTGAAGCGATCCATATTTGCAAAAATTGCGAGTAGCAACAGAAGAGTGCGTGCGAGAAGAAGAAAAACAAGCATCAGCGGAAAAGAGAAGAAGCAAGTGTTGTATTGTGGCAGTGGAGTGTAAACGTGTTCCATTCTACCTGAAAATTCCGTATGTTGTTCTTCTCATTCAACTCGTTCCTTTCGTATATTGTTTTCCCTTCGCTATAACCCTTGCTTCTACACTCTGTCACTGATCGAAGTTTTTTTTTTTTAATTGTATAGGAAGAAGATCGACTAAAGAAACTGAGCCGAAAATGAAGATGGTTAACTCCTTCAACCTCAAGGTAACTCTCATTTTGAATTTTGAATCTCCATTGTTATTGTGAACTTGTTTATTGAATTATGCATACCAAGTGTTTGTGAAAATGTTTTTGTTATGTGGTCAGTTAAATTATCTGCTATATGTGAATTGTGTTGTAATAAATGTTGCTGGTGTGTTTTCAGAAAGCCGCAGCTGGGATTAAACGCATTAATCTCGACGGTCTCCGGTGGCGAGTTTTTGATGCCAAGGGTCAGGTGAGTGAGTATGCAGTTTTTGCATGTTTTCTTCTCATGAATTAACAAACAGTTGTTTTTTGATGTAATAGTTTAGCAAGTCATAAGCAATTAATTATTTCTTTCTTTCGGATAGTCAAAGCTAGTATTGGTGAAGCATTTTGAAATCATTTATTGGGTGAATTACATACATATAAGCGTGTGCTGTTTGATATCATGTAGAAGATTCCTGTGCTTCGGACATTTTATGCACTTTTGATTAGTGTTTGGACTCTCTGGATTGTGATCAACTACTGAGTGATTGGCTTATTTGAAGTCGTAAGATTATTTTGCTAATTTGTATGGTCCTTGTGTAGATTCTTGGGAGGTTAGCATCTCAAATAGCTACTGTCGTGATGGGAAAGGATAAACCAACTTATACTCCTAACCGTGATGATGGAGATGTGTGCATTGTGCTTAATGCCAAAGATATTTGTGTGTCTGGGAGAAAACTTACAGACAAGGTTTACTACTGGCATACAGGGTATGTTCTTGGTATTTCTGCAATTGATACTTTTTACTAGAACCAAAGAAATATTTGTAATTTTAGGCTTATTTATAAATCTAATGGTTTTTTCTGTGATTTAAAGGCCTCTATTTCTAAGAAATTTTCGTCTCCAATGTTATAATTGATGTTCTGTATATGGTTTCTTGTGCAACATAATCTTTTAACATTATTCAAACTATTTTGACTAAAATTAATGGTGTGTAGGTATATGGGCCACCTTAAGAAAAGAACTCTGAAGGATCAGATGGCTAAAGACCCGACGGATGTTATTCGCAAAGCTATTCTACGCATGTTGCCTAAAAACAACCTACGTGATGTAAGTGCATTATAGACCAACATTTTTGGTATTTTTTAAAACTGAGAATGAAATAATATTTACTAGTGGCCAGAATGAGGGTTTTTATTGTTGTTGGTTTTGCATTTTTTCTATAGTAGAATCTTATTCAAAACCGAAAATAGAAAACTTCTAACAGTATTAAATGACATTGTAAGGAGTTTGGTTATGATTTCCAGAACTAATTCCTCCTGTAGAAGTCAAATCTAATGAAAGTGACTTGAGGGTATCTTTACTGGTGAAGAAAACTGTCTTGGGATAGGACCTAATGATTTTCCAAAACATTATCCTGCAAGTAGCAGGATTCAAACCGTTGACCTTGAGAGGAGCACACTCTCAAGACCCATGCCTTCACCACTAGGCCACACACACACACACAAATCTATTTTTGATTTTCTAACCCATACAGACCTATGACCATTTGATGCCAAATTACTGGAAAGAAAACCAAAGAAAAGAACAAGGAGATCAAGGCAATATATCCTTAAGTTAAAAAGTCACAAATCACAAGTCACAAGTCACAACCATGTTTAGTAGCAAACCTTCTTGTAACTAGAATCTCTATTTTTTCATAATTGAAGACAATAGATCTAGCTATTTGGAGTATGTGACACAGACGATTCATCCCATGTTCCTGGAACAAGTCCCTTGACTTTTATTTATTTATTATGAATTCAAATATTATAGTCCTCTACTATCACAAATCTGTTAAAGTTCCCTGTTGTCATACATTGTAAATTTTGCAACTCAAAATCCACCTTCATCATTCGATGTCAGTCAAAAAGTTAGTGACCTTAATTTCTCAGAAAACTTATCACCATCAAAACTTTCACCAATAAACCTTGAATAATGTGGCAAAGTATGAGTGAGTAGATGTAGATACATATCATAATTAAAGAATTTAATTTTAGGGATAAATAGAAGGTTTAGGGGTGAGTAGTTGCCCAGTATTTTAATGTTAGGGCATCCCACAAGCCTTTGTGATGACTTAGAACGGTATTTAATGACCCACCAATGAAAGTCCACCCCATAGGAATAGAATTAGGAATTGAACACATGACTCTTTTGTTGTTTGATCTACTAGCTGTGCCAAGTGCTAGCCAACTTCATGATTTGTTGTTCCTTCCATTTATCATAGGATCCAATGTTTAGCACTTGGATTATAAAATGAGAGAAGAGCATTTGGGATGGGGAATAGTATTATTAGTAAATATAACATTCATCAGTCATTTCATACATGTCCAGAGAATTGCTTTCTTGATAGCTGTGATTTTCTAGTATTGCTTTTTTCATCTTTTTAGAGCGTATATTTCAGATTCTTTTTTATTTGTTCTGCAAAATTGAAGAATGGATCTTCTAAGTTGCATTTTCTTGCATTATTGCTAATCTATGTAGGACAGGGATAGAAAATTAAGGATCTTTCCTGGAAGTGAGCACCCTTTTGGTGATCGGCCACTGGAACCTTATGTGATGCCTCCTAGGACAGTGCGAGAAATGCGACCACGAGAAAGGCGTGCAATGATTCGAGCACAGAAGAAGGCAGAACAGCAACAAGAGAATGCTGAGCAGAGACAACAGAATGCCGATGAATTGAAGAATGGCAAAAAGAGTGAAGCACAAGAGAGTGCATGAAAATGTTATTTGCTCATGGGGTTGATACTATCATTTCAACAGAAACCCATCTTTATCTGTCAGCGTTTGGCAAAACCTATAAAGTCATGTTGATTTGTGTTTGAATTATTGTTTCTAAGATCTCTTAAAGAGTGTAGTTAAGAAGAAACTGTTTTTAATACACAATCTGGCATTTTTTGTGATAATGCTTAAGTTCAAATCTGAAAGTGTAAGCCAAACTGCCATTTTTGCATTTTGAAGATACTATTTTTATTTTCCTTCAGGTTTTTAGAGGATTCAGGACTACATAGATTAAATGAATCAATAAATGAATTAAAAAAGAGGAGTGAGCTCCAAGGCTATCATAATGATCCTTTATAATAAGAATTTGAGATAAGAAGCATGATACGAAATTGCTTTACTTTTTAAAAGGATGTTTGAGGCCGGTGCTAAACACGGTGGGGTTTAAAGCCACCATCTCAATAGGGGAAAATTTCGAAGTAATACGTTGTTAAGATCAATCATAATTTCAAGGACCATAGGTTTTGCTGATTAGAGAAAAACATTTGGTTGTCTTTGTGGTACTTTCCCAAGGAAAATTCTAGGAAATACTAACCAACACTTAAAGAATAATGACATAAACATTATCAATCCATTAAAAAATATGAGAAATTCTTTTCTCCCTTTAAAGTATCTCCAAGGGTAGATTTTTCGCACGCTGTAGCCATGCAAAAGTAATTTTTTATTATTGGAGAGAGTGGATTTTTTCTCCAACTAATATTACGGTTGCATTCTAATGCAACGCAGTTTGGAGTGAAAAAAACAATAAAATAATTGCTTTCAAACATGAGTGGTTACATAAAAATTAAAATTGTGGGATTTCAAATGAGCTTTTTAAAGTTGCACTACTATAAAAATGTTTTAAAATGATGTGACTTAATGCGTCCTAAAAAAGACTTAAATATAAGTATCCCCATTGAAAATACTCTTAGTATACATTTCAAGATTATAATTTTGATTCTAAAATGAAAAAAAAAGTATAATTTTGTGAAATAAATAGAAATGGAGAAAGATGAATTAGAATGATAGATAGTGTTTAATGTGTTCTAAATTTTAAAATTCGAATGAGAATATTTTCAAAAGTTTTTTGAGAGAGGTAGTGGAAAAGAAATTCGCAAAATATTATAACAAGAAAAATCACTAAATTTGAGTTGACAGCTAAAATTAGATAATTTTGAAATGAGAGATCAGTTGTGAGAGTGAGTTATATAGGAGATTAAAATTGCAATGAAATTTAAACATAGATAATAAAATCCAACCTATTGTCAACTGTGGAGTGTGTTTATTTCAAGAATTGAAATTGAATTTTCGGAAATAGGACGGTGGAAATACAATAATTCTACGTTTGTTTCAAATTTATAAATATTATTTTTGGGTATATTTTATATCTAAGAATGTTGTTTACACATAATTTTTTTCATAATTATTCTCAAAATAGTGCTATTTAGTACAAATGAAATTAAATAATAAACACATGTTATTATTTTATAGTAGAATTTTTAATGTTTTTTAAATTTAATTTATATCTTAATAGAGATCATGGAATGATAATTATAATATATGATTGAAATTATTCTTGTCTTTCTTATTTTTCAATTTTTCTTAACAATAAGCATAACTCTTAGTGGCGGAGCCAAGGGGGTGACGGGAAGGCCATGGCCACCTCATTACTTTTAAAAAAATAATTTATAGATCTATGTTATGTTGAACAAAAAAGCTAGTGTATTTGATATGAATTCTTTATTATACCGAGTGAAGGGTTATTTCCGTTAACTTCATATAAATAGTTTAATAATTTAGAGACGTGATATCAAGGTCCCACAAGCTATAACTGTCTTTTTATAAGAAATATTATTTCTCTCCAATTACAACTAGATTAAATATTGTTTTATAACAAATATTTTTAATTATGTTTTTTTTTTTTATAATTAAAAAAAGAATTTATAGAAATATAAATTAATTTTCTTTTTAAACATAAATTTATAAAATTATTTTTACTTTTAACTTAAATGCATTTTGGTCTTTATATTTTTAATTTTGTCTTTCTAATTTTATTTTTGTCTTTAAACTTTAAGAATTGTCAGCATCATCAGTAAGATTTGAATCCAGAATCTTGAGAGAAACATACTCTCAAAACTCAAATCTCAACCACAAGATTAAGTGATCAACCCTTGCAGATTTATGAATTATTGATTTATTCATCACTATTGAAAATAAAAGTGGTAAGATATTTATTTGAAAATGGTGCAAATAATATTAATTTTATAAATTAATATTATGTTAATAATTGAAAATGAATACTTTTATTTTGAAACAATTTTTTCTATAAATAAGTTTTGGACTAATAATAATTTTTACCATCTATTTCTATCGTTTTTAATTCAAATGACTTAACACAAGTATTGTTAGTATTTAATATGATTCAAATTCAAGCAAATTCATCTCATTTTTTATATAAATTATAATTTCAAGACTTTTATCGGATGAAAGTGTAACCTTTTTAATTTTAAAATTTTATTTTAGGATTGAAATTGTACTTCCATTTTAAAAAATTATTATTTTGATCAATTTTATTATAATAGACAAAACAATTTGATATTGTTGTCACTTTATATATATAACTTTTATTTATTTTCTCACCCTTCTCAACATTTTTATTCTGGCTCCACCACTGTTTATTCCCATAATTAAAAGATATAAATTCAATTATGTAACTTTTCATTACTATTCACAAATTATTATTATATTTATTTTTTTATAAATTTTAAATTAAATAAATTAACAAATATTTTAAAAAAATTAATTTTTGTTCAAAACATAAGTGAAAATATTATTTCTAATAATAATAATCTAAAAAAATAATTACAAAGAATATATTTTCATAACTTAAAACAAACAAACACACCCTAAAACTTTAATTCATTGAATGAACTATTATGATTTTAATAAAAAATAAAGAAAAACGATAAAAAAATATTTCTATGTATCTACTTTATACAAAATTGTACTATTTTACCTTTTTAACATTTTACTTGGAAGCATACTATCCTCAAAGTAAGAAAAGGAAGAAGATAAAATATAACTAAAATATTTCTCTTACATAGAAAACATTTTAGAAAAATGATATTGTTTTTGTTTACACGAAAGAATAAAGTAAAAATAAAAAGCAGAAAAATATTATATAAGAACATATTTATAACATTGGTTAACAAATTTGAGCAAAGAGAAAAGAATAAATGTGAGAAGAAAAAAAAAGAAAAAAAAAAAAAAGTTGTAGTAAATGAGCAAAAAAAAAATGGTGAATATTTTTTGATTGTTTGAAAATTTGGGAAGTGATTGTTCCCGTAAGATTAGACAATTTTGTTTCAAAGGCTTTAGATATGACCCTTCTTTGTTCATCCAAGTCACATTACAATCCTTCAAAGTCTTTTGTGATTTGTGCTTTTATGTTTTCGACATGAATTTTTATGATGAATGTATAATTTAATCTGGATGTTAGCAAGATTGTTGGGTGAGAATCAAGTCCCTCGTATTTTTGTTCTTCATCCTTTGATGAAGTTGTGTGTTAGGTGTGATTCATGTTTGAATATATATTGTCTTATAATTTATAATATGTGTTTTGTGCTTAGAATTTGTTTTATGTTCTTAGTGTCATTGTAGTATAGTGTTAATCATTACTTTGTTTGTGTTTTTGAATTTTAACCATGCATTTGTTTTTTTGTTTTTCTAAATTTGTTATTCTTGAAATTTCTTGAAAGTTCCTCTTGTTCTATAGGTTTGTAAGACTCTTGTTTGAGGACAAACAAAGATTCAAGTTGGAGAGAGTTTGATAAGTGTCAAATATGACTAAAATTCCACATTAAAACTTGGCATTTTTAGGCTCCAATTCACGTTTTCGATCATCAAAGTCCCTAAATTTTGCTAGAATATAACCTTTTGTGTATTTAGTTATGGTATCTTTGATATGTTTGTTTTTTGTGTAGAAAATTGTAGCAATTCATAAAAGAAGAAGACACAAAGCAAAGAAGAGGAAAGTCAACAAATTTGTCGGGCGAACTTGGGGCGAGACAAGAGCGGGCTCGCCCAGTGAGACCAAGGCGAGGACGGGGAAAGATAAAACAAAATCCTTCCATTAACTTTATGCATCGTGGTCGCCGAGCAAGGTTGAAGCGTTCAGGTTGCCGATGAGGTTTTAGTCATCGGGCGAATTTAGATATTTTCCTAGGGCAATTTGAGTGTTTCGCGTAGGCTGATGTGAGGCAAAAATGCGTGTTTATGGGACGAGACTTTAGCTCGCCAGGCGATGTCATGTTTTTAGCAACTCTTTAAATAATGACAAAAATAGATTTTTTGGGGCACCATTATCATTTTCGGACCGATAAACTATTTTGGAGAGAGAAAGACTTAGAAAACAACATGAGAGGGTGCATCGTGAGGATCGAGAGCTGGGTTTGCGTTCATCATTGGGAATCATGATCAAGGCTTGTTCATCTTCTTTCTTCTCTTTGTATTTAGCTATGATGAGTAGCTAAACCTTTTTCTCATTGGGATTTAATGTAAGTTTACGACAATAATTTGTATTTTTATTGATCATGGTGTTGTATACCATCTATTTATGAATCTATATCGATGTTATCTTTGTTTTTATGTTATTCTTAAGATTTGAATTGATGTTGAAAAATAAGATTCGAATCTTGATCTAAGATGAACATCAGTTAGATTCTAAACTCTATACATAAATTTAGGCTAACACTCACAGAGAATATCGATTCTTAATGCTCCATTTTGTTTAATAGGTTGAGAGATTGTTGGTTAAACAATAAGGTTGGAACCGTTTAATAGGCTGAAAGATCGTTGATCAAAAGGTTCAAATATCATTAGATGTTAAGACATAAATGCTATTGTGAGAAATACGTGATGATATTGATAGATGCTTAGATTGTGTACAACTGATTGGTAAAGTGAACATTCTTGCGGTTGATGAACTCCAACCCAAAAAATTCGTATATCTCTCTGAAACATTGTTTGTCATTATCGCGTTTTACTTTCCGCAACTTAAAATTTCAAACCCTTGTAAACTTAAGCTTAAAAATATATTAACTGTTGAATGACATTGATATCGCACTAATTTTTGTGGAGACGATCAATCAAATATTTACTCTTTTGATTTCTAAATACTGTAACATCACCTCATTTTCTCAGATTTGTTAATGCACTACCATCAATATTTATGGTCCAAGTATCACTGTCACCATATTTTTACAACATACTTCTTTTGGAGGCTGTATAAAGGGAGAAATATTTGAATTATCAAACATTATTCGATGCTTTGAAAACAAAAGCACTCTTAAACATAGTTGTTGATTGTTTCCTTAAAAAAATTATTTCATCTATACCAGAAGTTCCACATGATCAAAGGAGTTTTGTTACCAACATCGGTAGCCATATTTTATATAAGGTTTGTAGTTCATACTATTAACTTACAAAAACCTTGTAGGGATATCTGAATAGCGATACTCACACAAAATAGACAAAAGTCACAAACAAAGTAGTAACTTGTGGGTAGTAGTTTCGAAATTTCCAATAGAGTAAACTTATAGAAAAACCATAGTTGAAAGAGAGTAACTTGTGTGTCTATATTTAATTTTGATACTTGAAAGCGTGCATGTTATCAACTTTCAGAATCAACATCATAAGGGACTCAACAACTTGAAGATCCATGTAATCTTTGTTAAAGTATACCTCAAAATATTTCAAATATTATATCCAATATCCTCCAATAAAATTTTAAATAAAACGGGTTAGAACCCATTTAGACAAGGGTTTATAGGATTTTACGCTCATAAGAGCTTAATAAACTTTCTCATATGTAATAATGGAAATATAATATTTTCAAATCAAAATTCATAAAAAAGGAGGTGTTAGAGACTACAAGAGAGGAAATGCGAAATACTTATAACAATTTATAAAAAATACCTTAAAGCCTCCAAATGTGGAGTATTTTATTTCTCTTACAATGAATGAGAGTTTGTGCAAAAGTAAGAGGTGTTACAAGTTACAACTATCCAATCTAACCTAATGTTTTCTAGACTTTGGGTACACAAGGATTTCTTTATGGAATAAGATGTTCTCATATTTTTTTAGAAGTTTACTTTGATGGATAATGAGTAAAGTCAAATCAAAATGCTCTAAAGAGTATTGAAATCCTTAGGTACTAGCTTTGTATTCCTTTTTCCTCATGGATAAAATATTACTAAAAGAGCAATGCTATTGAGAATGAAATGCTTACGTACGAAGTTCGACGACAGTAGTATACAACTTACTATACAAGGATAATAGGGGATTATAGAAATTTAATGAAGGACAAAGAGTAACAGTATGTTAAAATCAGTATAATTCGTCGAATTCGTTCATTTTGCTTTCGCACAATATAGTATTTTCCTTACTAAAAATCTCTTTATGAAAACAAGCGAGTTTTGCATAACATTGTTAAGTGATAAAGAGACACATCAAGTTTTCTTCTTATAATATGTCTCCACAGTCTCAAGATAAGTCGTATGGGTGCATCAAGCTTCCTAAAACCAAAATGCTCTACCCACTATGGATGTAATTAAAGTAAAATGAGATTATGATCAATGATATCGAACTAGGTGTTCAATTATGGAGTTTGAAAAACACATATGCCATAATACATCAAAGAACCCTCAATCCAATCTCTAACCACCAAATGACCAACTCTACATTTAGCTTACCAAGTGCATTTTCTTTCAAAGAAATCCAAGTCCAGTATGTTACATCCGACAATCATGTTAGAAGAACAATTTGTCGTAGCTTGGAAAAGTTACCTCCTTGTTGTTTTCATGAGATTAAAATATCACTGAAGTTACCCAACAACCACTATGATTTAACAATATGAGTTCTCAATTCATAAATATATGCTTACATGTACTCTTTCACTAGATGTGTGAGATTGACATAAACTCCAAAGCAAACCGTATATATATTACACCGAGTCACTTTAAAAGCAATACATTGAGCTACACGCTCGATCACCAAAAAGGAACATGCTCAATATCATTATTTAAGATCCATATACTATTTGATTTTCCTCCGTCCTTCTTTACAAAATTTCTAAGAAGGATAAAATTTTGTACGAGTTTCACAAAAGCCCTTCAGAATTTAATGCATATTGCAATGTCTCTCAATACTAGAAAACCCACTCACACCTCACGCTAGAATTTTAAAGTCCTAAAAATGTATTGATATATTTGTAAAGAGATCACAAGGGGAGACATGTGAAGTAGAAGATACAATGTCTCACCCTCATCACTTTCCAGATCGGTCGTATGGTTAATCGACCACCCTTTTACTATATGTGGCACCCCTTTTTCAAATACGCCACCCACCTCTAGGATAGCTCACCAGAGGTGGAAAAACATGGTAAATGACGTATCCCTAGTCCATAATAGTTTAGAAGGAGTCAATGGTAAAATTAGTCCCACTCTCCTTAATAATAAGAGATTAACTAGTCGTTCCCACGTTTTTTAAAATGCGGTTGCTACTTCCTAGGCACCTTGTGTAATGCCCCAATATTTATTTATTTATTTAATTAAATATCTCCGTATATTTTACGAATAATTAGTATTGTTGTAGAATGTCAACTTAAGTCATTATATGAGTATAGAGCAATTAATTGGTTTAAGTTGCAGGAATATCATTATTATTTTATTGGTTGAATTAGTTGAGTAGTCATATTAAAAATAAGTTAGAGTTGGTGTTGGGGCTTAAATATGGCGTTGCTAAGTAATAAGGAGGTGTGTTGCCTAAGTCCATTTAGATTTGTTAGAAATAATTAAATAAAATAGTATTATTATTATTATTATTATTATTATTATTATTATTATTAGTAGTAGTAGTAGTAGTAGTAGTAGTAGTAGTAGGATTAGAAAAGAAAAGAAAGAAAGTCATTAGAAGAAAAGAGAAAGAGGAATAGGTTTTTGGAGAACACGAACGTGAGAAAGTTGCTAGAGCCAAGGTTCCAGAAATTCGATCAAGGTTTAGAGCTGCCATCAATCCAAAGAGGTAAGGGTGAGGTTCTTGCTTTATAATTGGGAACATGATGGATGGTAGGTAGTTTGGGGTTTATAAATCTTGTTGGTTATGTGTCTTGTTGTTGTTGATTTGATTCCAAATTGATGTTTGATAATCCATGGAATGAGTTGATTGAATTAGAAAAATGTTGTTTGTTTGGTTCCCCATATTGCTAGTACCTTATGCTGAATCGATTTTGGTTTGTGAGTGTTTTGGGATGTCAAAATTTGGAATTGAGGCTTGAGGAAGATGTTGTTTGCGCGGAAAAAAACCCAATCTGTCACGTTCAGTTCGCGACGCCAATAGGTAGACGCGACGCAAACTGAGTTCCTATCAAAGATGCGGAGTGTACTGTGCGATTTTGAACAATAAATTCTGATTTTTGAATTATGCCCAATTTAGGTACTTGAATAGGGAACTTTGAGTAGGTTTTCATGAGTAAAATAGTGTTAGTAATTAATAAGGAATGATACTGGAATTGATTAGAAATAGTACCGATTAGTGAGTTGGTGGTTTTTAGACGGTTTAGTTAACCAATCGGGATTCAAAGGAATTGTGGGAATTGGTTCGTATACGTTAGTAAGCTATTAGGATGTATTTGTTTTGCTGGAAATTGTTGGATGAATGAATGCGGTTGCTGTCCCAATTATGGACAAGTGTTGTTAAAGGCTTGATGGTCAACGTTGATGGTTGAATTGTTGTTCTATGTTGTTGGTTGTGGATGTTGTTGTTGTATACCATATACGATAGTCGCATACATACATTGCATATTATGTTGGCCTATGTTGGAAAAAACACGTTGGCCGTTGGGGGCAAAGTTGATTACGTTAAAGGCTTACGCCTTGATGCCTCGGTAAACTGGCAGTTGATTACGTTGAGAGTTTTACTCCGATGGTACCACATGCATATGCATTCGTCTTAGTTGTATACTATATTGCATATTTATGTTGTCGTGCGGGTGTATTACGTTGTTGTTGATTTGGTGGTGGGATTTCAAAATAGTAATTTCTATATAATTCTATACTATATATTATTTATCATGATCTTAATTATATAGTTTGATATCTCACCCTTTCAATTATTTCGCCGTTGCCTTTATACTTGTAACGTGCAAGTAATCAGGAGGAGTAGCTGTTATCATTTTTAGTTCGAGTTTGATGTCATTGCTCTGATACGTAGCACTCGGGGGGAAAATGAACACTTGTCTTATTTAGTTTTTTTATGTTAAACTTTATGTTGATTACCGAAGAGTTTAATTATGTTGATGTTGCTTTATGATTTGAAAGATGTTATGTTCTATGTGGAGAATAATTATGAAACCGCTGCGTGATTAATGAAGTTGTTTATGTTTTGAAGACTAAACTTATGCGTTGTGTTAGTTCCGCTCCTTTGGAGTGTTATGTATATATTTTAACTAAAAATGACAGGTTATGTGTTTATGTTGAAAAGTGTGACATCCTAATTATGTTGTGAAAAGAATTTTATACTCTGATTTTCTATTTAACTGCTTGGGGTAAATTGGGGTGTTACACCTTGGATTCAGGCCCAAAGTTTCCTATAAATATCTTAACCCGGAGGTTGAGAGGGACAAACAAATATTGACACACGTACTAGATACATAGAGATTGTCACATATTGTACTTGTACCAATTACATTTGGTGCCCATCACAGGGAACGATAAAAATGATGGGCCATCATTATAACACTCATCTAGACCGCTTTCCTATGTTCATCCTCTATGTCTATCATGGTGAATAGAAAGACAACAACCATGGAAAACAAGGAATCCGAAAATAAGGAAAACTCCATGGCAGAGATGCACCATTTCATGGACGACCTTCATGCATAGAACCAAGCTCTAGAAGATAACGTCCTTCATATGCAACAACACTAACAAGAGGATGGACCTACAAAATAGGTTGAGATATTAGGTCCCCAATCTCTCTCATATAAGATATGGAAAACGTCCATTGAAAGAGAATTTCAAGATGCCTTTATTAAATAAATTTGATGGTTGCAATGATCTATATGAATATATCACCTCCATCAACACTCAAATGGAAATCATTGGAGCTTCTTATTCCTTGAAATGCAACTTCTCTCTCCATCACCTCAAGGGATGCGTAACTTAGATGGTGGATGGGCCTTCCTCGACTCTGCATCACTGGCTACTATTACTTGGTGAAGAAACTAGTCAACCAGTTTACAGCAAGCAAACCACAAAAATGGGCGCCATCAGACTCTTTACCATACTTTAAGGCCCATCCTAATCTCTGAGGGAGTAATTTGCCCGTTTCAATGAGGCGACCATAGTGTTCTTCCACCCAAATCATGAAATATTCATGGGAGCATTTCAAAATGGTTTCTATGCAATGCCCTAGAATGCTTTAAGGATTACCGATTCACCCCACAAATCAACTCAGGTCTTTTCAGCATGTTTTGTCCTCACTTACACGTTTTTCGGGAAAGTTTCCAAATGTTCATCCATCCAAATACTACTCCAAGTGAAGCACACTTAACTATAGAGTTATTATTTGTTAGGCTACCAAAAAGAAGATGTATCTTGTTGGTACAAGTAATACTAATCAACCCTTATAAGCCTTCTTTCAACCATGTAGTCTCATACCTGCACAAGCTCAATATCCCTCTTATTCCGGTGTGAATTCGGTTTTTCCCTAGAAGTTGGCAATAACCCCTTTTCATACCTCGTGCACCGATAACCACAACCCTCTCTCTTCGGTCTCGAGTGTTACATGCCCACCAGCTTCCTCTTGGTTTGTCATCGAACCACATCATACTTGGAGATGTATGCTCTAATACCATTTATAATGCCTCAGATTGCTTTCAAGATTACCGACCAATCCCATAAACTAACACGTATCCTTTCAACAAGTTTTATCCTCACTCACATGTTTTTTGGGAAACTTTTCAGAAGGTCACCCATGCAAATACTACTCCAAGTCAAACACACTTAACTATGAAGTTCTTATTTATTAGGCTATCGAAAAAAAAGATGCATCTTGTTAGTATAGGGAGTACGAATGAATCCTTATAAGTCTTCCTCCAACCATGAAGTCTCATACCTGCGCAACCTCATGATCCCTCTCATTTCGACGTGAATTTGATTTTTTACCTAGAAGCTTCCAGGACCCACTCATTGTCATGCCTCGTGCATTGAAAAACATCCCCGCCCTCTTCAACCTCCGATTTTACACTCATGAATGGATACTTCAATGACTCTCTCGCCCAAAGATCTGCATCTTCTTTGGATGAAGTGATAACACAGTCAAAATGCTATATAAAAAGCGAGGGAAGTAATGTTGAAAATAAGGCCATAGATGTGAAAGAGCGTTTCTTTAATGTCGACAACCCACAACACTTGCGAAGGAATCATTACACCTCACCCACCAGGTATATTACGATGTTCAAGCATAGTGGAAAATCCATATAGAACTTCACTCCCTTAAACACTTGTCGACTCCAAAATTATAAGTCATAGTGCCCGAGCTTAGAAGTTGTTGCAAATTCCATACAGTCAAGGGGCACCATACTGAGGATTTCTATCAACTCAAGAAGGAAATATAACCCCTTATCCAATAGGTCTACCTAAAGAAGTATGCCAAAGGTGACTTTACTCAAAGGCCAAGCATATCAAACTCCCAGTGTGAGATGCTCAAGAAGTATTGGATCTAACAAAGGAAATGAACCAAGCAAGGAAGACAGTAGTATATCTATATGTCACATTCTTAACACTATCACAAGAGGATTCACTAGAGACTGATAGACCATAGACTGATGATTCAATAGTAGATTTAGATGTCCTTAGAGACTTCCAAGGATCATTGGTGGAGTTTTCACATGAGGAAGTTGAGATGAAATGATATATAACATTGAAGAACACCCTTGGTATAGAAGAAAAATCCAGGAAGATTAAGGTAGGATTTCTTGTCATAAATGCTTATTCTTTACGTAACATGATTATATGGCGACTCGTTTCCAACCAGCCATGATTTGCCTTTTCTATATTACATCTATGTATGAAGTACCTACTCTCAAATGTGCGAGTCGAGGTCATCCCGAGGGATCAATAGATCACCAAAAAGTGCTACGTGGAGAGTCTGAAGGTGAAGAAGGTTAGGTTTGTATATGTGAACACTTTAGGCATAAAGTTCGGGGCCAAGCCGTGAGAAAATGCTCCCAAAGATGGAGATCGAATACCTCCATCCTAGGTAAGTGTGAAGGCAGAGGAAAAGATATTTTTTCAAACTCTTAATTGATTATTTGTCAAGTCATGTTTATCAAATTTTCATTTATTGTTTTTGGTTTATTTAAGTGACTTACAATCTCTATCATTTGTAAGTTTAAATTTGTGACATTCTTGTCAGAGGGTTCACTTTTCCCCCCCGTGTTGCCAATGTGGCACAAGGTTTTTAATGAGCCCTTCTTTTTATTATTGGTATTATTGTTGCTTTATTGATAGAGAACTAAGGAGCGAAAAAGATTTTATCAAAACTACTCTACAAGGTGACCATATACGATGGATCCTCACGAAGGAATCCTTGTCTTCCCATGTAGCGATTACACACGTTGGATCTTCATAAAAAAATATATGTTGCACCTCGAGGCAATCAGAACCGTTGGATCCTCACAAAGGAATCCTTACAGCCCCTCATGGAGATCAAACATGTTGGGTCCTCACGCATGACTTCTTGCCGCCTTAGGGTTGCTATTATTATCCCTAAGCGAAAGTCGTCATCCTCTAGGATAACAACTAAAACCATGTTAAAAAGGGTTTAACATAGCATGTATTTACACCCGTTTTTAAACGGGTGTAAATTCGTTAGAAATTTCTCATCTGATGAGTATACACCCGTTTTTTTTATTAAATTTAAATGAGTGTAAATTTAATAAAAAATAAATGTAAATTAACTTTTTTTACTAGTGAATACAATCAGGTCGTTCAATTAAGATGCATAGAGGGCAAAAGAGTACAAAAATTACTAGCAAAATTACATGACAGTCTTTTTGGACATTATTACAAAAGGCCACTAAAAGCATGATTAATCCCTAAACTCATTATTCCTCTAAAACATTCCTAAAATGAAGCATGCTATTTGGTAGTCAACTTCTCTCGAAGCTCCTGCTAAGGACAATATTTGAGGAATATCGAATTCGATTCTCATATGAGAACAACGTTTAACTAGATCATCATGTTCTTGAGACTGAAGCTGAATTAGTTGGTTTGCTATGCAGATTGGACATCCATGGTGAAAACGGTTTTTTTTTAAATAATATTATTAAACAATCACCTTAATTTCTCTTCATTTTCTCATCTATTAACTTTTACTCCATCTTTTTTTTAACAATCAAATAAAATGTAATTTTTTTTAATTTATCTTTTCCAAGAATTAAATTTTGTTTTAATTTTTCTCAGATATTAAATAAAATAAAATAGTTTCTTAAGAACTAAAAATTGAATATTCACTTTTATTATTATCATTTAATATTTGTGGTCAAGCTTAAACTCATACTACATTACATCTAGTGTGTTTCCCGGGTCATGCAATAAATTTTACTCGTTATTCGTTAACATTGGCTCCTAGCCTCCTACTATAACTCACACCGCGTCTTCATCTGAAACTTCACAGAAAAGTTACATAGAAATTCCTACGTCCTCCCTTTGAAATTCGAATGCCTTAAAAGGTAACTTGTTTCTTCGGCCTCCTTGCTCCATTTTTTGTTTTCTACCTCTCAGCCTTTTCATCTTCCTTTCTTTCTTCAAATTCTAACACATTCAACGACTAATTCAACGTTTCCCGGCACTTATTTCACGGAAATTTTCCATTTTAAGTCCTATAAATATAAATTTTCTCAAGCCTTTATTCTCTCCATTAACTCAGTTTCAAATAAAGTAATCATAGCATCAATAATTGCTTCCACTAAAAAAACATATCGATAATCACTTCTTGTGTTGATTTTCATAATCATGAGGTTTAGACCTATCACTAGCATGCTTTATTCTTCACGCCTTTTATCAACTTCTAAACCATTCCTCACACCTTCTTCTTCTTCTGTTGTACCTCCACTTCCAGCTAGAATTTTTCATGGCTCTACCATCCCTAAATATCAAGGTAATGTTCTTTTCCCAAGGGTATATATGTCATCTTCCTCTGCAGCTTTATTGGATGAGGAAGTGAGAGGTAGCAGAAATATTGGATTACTCAAAGGAGTTGAAGATCAACATGGAGGAGTTATCATAAACATGGAGGAGTCTATGAATTCTTATGTTTTTGCTTCTATGCTAGAAACTTCATTATCACAATGGAGGAAACAGGTATATTTCAAATAAGTTATGATTAATAAGAAAATTTGGAGTCACATTCTAATTGATAAAAAATTGTGGTTTTGTAGGGAAAGAAGGGAGTGTGGATTAAATTGGCTAGAGATCAACATTCAAATCTCGTAGCTCCGGCGGTTGAGGTATAGAATTTGAAGTCATTTTATAATGATTAAAATAATTTTGTTGTTGTTAAATTTATATATATTAACTACTTTTTTTTTTTTTTTACATTAATGCATAAATATAGATAAATGTTACCATTGTAGTTTACGTTCATTTAACTCATTGTAATAATTATATATGTCGCTCCTTTTATAGGCTGGATTTGAGTATCATCATGCTGAACCAAATCATTTGATGCTTGTATATTGGATTCCTGATACTCCTAATACTATTCCTGCAAATGCCTCTCACCGCATTTCCATTGGTGCTTTTGTAATCAATACTAAGATGGAGGTAATTCTTCTTTATTTATCGACTTAAGTGTGTTTTTGGGTATCTGATATGATACATATACATATACACAGATGTTAATGTATTAGTGTCGTGTCTGATATGTATGTGCGAATGTATTTGTCATTATCCGTAGTAGATTCTACTATCAAATGACTAATAACAGTGATTCAAATTTTTTATTTGACTATACCATATTTCTAAGATGAGTTGTAAGTTGTAATTTTCATGAACCTGGAGATGGAGTCAATCTATGACTTGATTTTGTGATCATCATATTACTTTTTAACTATAATAAAGTTTTCAAGTGACTTTTAACTAAATTTGTTGACCAATAGTATTTGGAGGACTATTTTTGTTTTTTCTTTTAAAAAGTTTTAAAAAATAAAATAAAATATATTTCAATATTTAGTACTAATTAATTGTTTTGTTTATATTTGATAGGTCCTAGTGGTTCAGGAAAAAAACGGAAGATTTAGTGGTAAAGGAATATGGAAACTGCCTACTGGAGCTGTTAATGAGGTATGTTATAAATTTGTTATTGATTTTTAAACCTTTATAAAAAATTAAGTTTTTGATTTAATTTGCATTTCATTTGCAGGGTGAAGATGTTTGGGCTGCTGCAATTAGAGAGGTCAAAGAAGAAACAGGAGTAAGGAAAAACATACTATTTAAATTAAATATAGTTCAACCATATTCAATATTCCTTCAAAACTTTTCTAATTAAAACCATTGTTTTTTTTCTTTCTTTCAGATAGAGACCGAATTTGTTGAAGTTTTAGCATTCAGGTAATTGAGTTGGATGAATAGTTTTTTTCTCTTCAAATTAATTCAGTCTTATATGATTATTGTTTTATTTATTTTTTGTTATATATATTAGGGAAAGACATAGATGTTTCTTCCAAAAATCAGAGATACTCTTTATATGCATGTTACAACCTCGATCCTTTAACATTGAGACTCAAGTTTCAGAAATTGAAGCAGCTCAGGTATGTATTATAATAGCCAAATTACCATTCAAATATTACTTCATTTTTACATGCAAAAAGAATCCAATTAATTTAATGTGAATTTTCTTTAATTTCAGTGGATGCCAATTGATGATTATGTAGCTCAACCTTTTGTTCAAGAAAATGAGTTATTTAATTTTCTAACAAAAGTAGGATTATCAAAATTGGATGGAAAGTACTGTGGATTTTCTACCATGCTTACTAGCACTTCATGTAACAAGAAATCTCATGTCTACATCAACACAAAAGATTCTGCTCATTTGTAATAACTTCCACACTTCACCAACCTTGATTAATAGTGGCACATATTTAATTATTAAGGGTGTGTATAGAAATTTCAACAAATTTCTACATGTGTCTGAAATCAGATCATTACGTGTTTGTTGTCAATTTTTTATTTGTTCATTTCATTCAAATCTTTGATTATTGTAATAATTTCATACAAGTCAAGTGTCAGCCATATAATATATACTTGTCCAGTTTCTTTATTTATGTAAATTCCTTACATTTTCACTATACATAACTTAATTGATGGGTGGAGATTGATATTATAATAATGTCTTGAGGAGACATATGTTTGAAAATACTTCACAAATGTTACCTTGTTGAATATTGATCTATTTTTTAAATGGAATGTATCAAAAAGTATATTTATTTATCAGATCTCGGATGAAATGACCTATTGTTATAATTCTTTGAAAAATTTCAAAATTGAATTGTTTATTTTTAATGGATATTCTTAATTTTAATTTGAATCCTCTTATTTTTATTCATTTATAGATTAATTTTTTTAAATTCTTTAATTTCGACTAAAATAGTGACTTGACAGATTTCAAGTAACAACTAACATGTATTGTTGATAACAAATATCCTAAATCTTAACAAATAAATTTAATAATCAATTTAATTATGTCTCAATTCAGGTCTTTAGAAAATTCTAAGTTGACAAGTTTGTAATTTCAAATTAAAAAAATGCAAGACAAGAAACACATGAACATAAGAACTCAAATAATAAATTTTGAATTGCCTAAGTAAATTAGAAAAAAAAAATGTAAGAGATGATATATTATTATATAATATGAGTTACATACACTACTCAATCACCTTTTAAGATTGAGAAGCATTTGGGAGGTGTTCCATTCTGAAATCAAAATTGAATGTAATTGGTTGATGTGAAATCTTAAACATGTGGTGTTGATTTTCGATACGGCGATGTGAGGTGGACCTTTAAGATTAGCATACCGAAGCTCAAGTCAAACTAAGATTTAAGATGAGTGTAGTGAATAGTAGAGATCAGAAAGTATATATCGCATTTCTTGTTAGATGAATTTATACCTAGGGTCATATTTGGAGTGAATTTTAGTTGGTTTGGGCCTTATCCATTTTGGACCTATGACCGGCCCAGAACATTTGCTCCCAAGGCTTGTCGGGCGCTTAGAGATCCAAGGAAAGCCTTTAACGATTGTGCCCGACCTCTAAGGATGTCTAGTTCGAACTAGAAGTGAAACACTTGGAGCCAATTGAAAAGTAATGGAGAACTAATGCATTAAATATATTTCCATCATTGAAACGTTTCACTACTTCCCTTTGATACATTAACTGATGTGACTAGTTGATGCTGCTTATAGTGCACTTAAGTTTGCTTGTATTTTCAAGGAGAAATCTAGTTGTTGCTTTCGTAACTCATTTTCACCACTAATCTAGATCATTTAACAATATTTTCCTATATATTATTGGAGTCTTTGAAGGTGAAGGAAACTTTTCACAATCCTGAGAATCAATTTTCATTTCCAAACGTTTCTTTCCAGCAAATATCTTCAACTATTCTACCCGAAAGTATTTATCCAAGTTATTGCAGCTCTCCATTCAAAGCTCTTATTTCTCTATTACTTAGCTTCATTAACCTTGTCTTTCTCTTGGTACAATCTCAACTCCAGCTCTTTCCTTTAACATTTCCATTTTTCTTGTCAACATGAGTGATATCCCTATTCTCCTAGATAGTGATTCTGAAAGCGATGTTTCTTATAGTGCGGGAGTGGGATATCCTCCCTTTTTGCATCCCCTTTACTCGTGATCACATGATCCACAAAATTATATCCCTCTGGCCAATGATTATGATTCAAAAAGGGTATATGTGAACTCTCTTGATGAGCGAGCATCTTCATTGGACTCTTTTGACTCTCTCTTATCAGATAACAATGGAGAGGAAGATCAAATTGAGGTCTCTATGCCCTCCTGTTTTAAGTAATGGGGAAATATAAGCTACCAAGTGGATGAGATAACATGTGATGAGTTCGTCTAAGTTTACCGGAGAACCCATGATTGTGAACCTAGTGATGCAAAAATTAGGGCCTACTTGGAGTTATGAAGTGGAACTTTCCCCTAATGAAACAAGGGATAAAAAAGAGAATAGCCCTCCGTCATCAAGTTAAAGGAAGACAAACTAGAATGAACTATGAATATCAATTAGAAAAATATAGGATAGGAGGAAAATCATGACACAACAATGGTACAACTATATTGATATACTTTTTTGTAATCTAAGTGGGGCTTAAGAAATGAAAAAACTCAAAATCAAAGACAATTAAAGAAAGTAATTGAGAGAAAATAAAGTAAAAAATGGTTGAAGAAAATGCATAATTAAATGAATTCAATGGAAAAGAATCAAACATTAGAATTATGGAGATTCCTAAGAAACAAAGGATAGTTGGATACAAATGAATATATAAGAAGAAGAGAAGAATTTCAAGAATTAAAAAACAAAAATATAAGGCAAGAGTTGTGGAAAAGAGTTTTATTCAAGTTGAGGGGATTTATTACTGAAGGTGAGAAAATACACAAGAAGCAAGGTTTGAATTGTGTACCAGATAACTTATGCCTTTTTAAAATTAACTTTTGAATCTGACCAAGTTCAAATTCTAAGCTAGAGTATGCAGTAGTGGAATATTTAAAGTGCAGAAGAAATAAGTAAATTACACATAACGGTTATCTTAATTCCTCTATATCAAGAGTAGTCTAGTCCCCTTGCCTCACAAGAGTTTTTTTTTTACTATAATCAGCACATGATTACAATTTGGTTTGACACACCCGTCCAAGACTTCCGGCCCAATCTCACCAAAAAGAGACTTCTAGCCTAAACCAACTGTTCATGACTTCCTTACTCAATCACACCTAAAATAAACTTCTTTTCCCAAACTCATAGTCCAAGAATTCTTGCTCAATCACACTTGAAAGATACTTCCTTGTCTAAACCAATTATTCAAGACTTTCTTGCTCAAACATAGTCTGAGACTTTTACAAATACTAAACAATCTGTTTAGGATTTAGAACAAGATGTATTTGATATACAATTATAGATAAAATTATACAAACACACACAAAGACCTTTCTTGATATTTCTAAGATATACAAGTGTAAGAAACTCTCAAGTCTATGTGCAATACAACAACTATATACAATGGCTTAGAGAACATGAAGGTTTCGATTCAAATGTGTTGCATGTTGCTTTTCTTGTTGTTCTCATTGTTACTTTTTTTTAATCTTTAACTCCTTATATAGATGGAACAAAAAGTGACGTTGGAAGTTACTTGCACTAGTGTCTTTGCTGAAGAAGAAATTTTTAAGAGAGAGACGTTGAAGTTGGTACGATGAGGATCTTCATCCTTTGTGTCTTTCTCAAGTAAGACGTACATAGGCATGTAGTGATAGACTGAAGAAATCATATCATTCAACCTCGAACCTTGTGCTAAAACCTCTATTTGACTTTCTCCATAATTCTAGCTATTGGCAAGATGTAGGCTAATTTTGTACATAGTACGAACATACGTGCTTTGTACTATTTTTCCGGCAGAGCGCTTGAAGTTCCATTTGAATTATTGGAGGAAAATTCAATGTTGCAATTGAGTTTCTATTTGATCATCAGAAGATGAGAACATATGACTATTGAGGTTCTATTACAAATTCAAATTTTGATCCTTTGGAATCTAAATTTCATGCTTCTTTTTTACAAGCTAATTAACTAGGCCAAAACCAAGTTAATAACTAGTTTTATTGAAGCAACACACTTAATCAAACATTAGTATACCCTTTTGTTCTTTAAGTACTTTTGTTATCATCAAAATACAAAGAGTATGAGCAGGAACATCTTTTGTTCCAACAATTACATCGTGATTTTCTCACCAATGATAAAATATTGTTTCATAAGTCTGTCAACAATTTTGGTTTGATGCACTTCTCTATTTTATTCCATAATATATATAATATTCTTAGTGATTAAAGTTGATTACTCCCTCCGTCCCAAATTATAAGACACTTTGGAGAAAAAAATTGTCCCAAATTATAAGTCACTTTACAATTCCAATGCAACATTAATGATGTTTTTCCTAATATACCATTTATTATTTATTTCTCTTTCTTCTTTCCATTCTCTTATTTTTTCTTTCCTCTATAATTAATGAAAGGCAGTAGTGTAAAATCATATATAGTTTCTCTTTTTCATACAACAATGATTATTTTTTTTATACGTGTGAAATGCCCAAAACGTCTTATAATTTGGGACGGAGGGAGTTCAATTTATAATGACAAATATTGTATTTCCTAATTTATCTAACATATTCTAGGACAATATGTTATTGTTATCCAACATGTCGTCCTCATTCCCAGTAGAGGACACGTTTATAAGAGAGTGGAGCTTTTCGATTTCCATCTCATCCACGATGTTGTGGCTAAAACCTAGGACTTATACGCTAAAAGACTTGTTGGTCTCCATCAAAACTTCCATAGAACCTGAAGAATCAGGATCATAATCACTTTCAGTGGTTAGAACTTCAGATTTTATTCTGTTCATGACCCTGTCAAGTTCTTCTACCCCTAATGTGTCTCTCATCTCTTGCATGCATTCTTTCCATAAAACCCTACGCTCATCCTTATTTAAATGAACCTTATTTTCTAAATCATCACATTCTCTAACAACAACCACTCTGGGAAAGACTGCGAAAAATAAACAGGGAAAGAAAATGGGAGTTACCAGATTTTTAGTGATAACGGATTGGGGCTGAAGGCGATTTTCCTATTGAAAGCAGCTGCGGTTGTGCCTTTGTAAGAAGAATTGGAAAAGGAAATAATATTTGAAACAATGAAGAGACATTATTAAAAAGAAGGGTTAGCGTATTTACATTTAAAACCTAATAATTGTCATCATTGCATCTAAAATCGTAGGTGACTGTTGGGTATTTGGAGCGTGAAGCGCACACATTGATAGCTTACTCGCGACCGACGAATACCTCGGTCAGGATCTATGTTTCTTTCTAGCGACCATAAGTCTTTTTAAAGATAAAAAGCCATATGCTCAGGAGGCTTATGTTCATACATAAAATCTATTATCCGAGGTATAACTATACCCCAACTACTTAGGCTAGGTTTGGGCCGATGACTAAGTCGGTAGAAGGTAACGAGGTTCCCACCGGACTGACACCCCGACTCCAGGAGGTTACGTCCAGCTTGGCTTTCATAAGGACATTATGCATAGGCTGGCTCATTAAATATGTAACTGCCAAATTACACCTGACGGCGCACTTGGCCATCATTGGCAGCGGCGGACGTTTCTAGTCTTAAAGACAAGCCTCAGTTACGCACTTGGAAGGTCTTAGACGTTATAGAACAGTGATTAATGAGATCTTTGACACCTCTATAAATAGGACTCCCGACTGAGGGATAGGCAAGACACTTAGCTTGGACCACAAGCAATCTAACTTGTAGCTCTGAATTCCTAAATGTATTCATATAATTATTCTAGCAAGAACAAATTTAAAATAAAATTAATTTTTAGATATCGTTTTAAAAAATTATGTGATCAAATTATTTGTTCGTATGCACTTTTATATTATAAATAATTATTTTTTAATCATTAAACTTTAATATAAAGATAGAATTAAAAAAATTAAAATTCAAAATTTATTATTTTATTTTTTTTATTAAGGATCAATTTTTATTATTTCCTCCGGACCTTTAAAAAGTCTAAGTGATAATGATAATCAACATCTTTGATTTCTCATATTTCTAAAATAGCCCCTTTCCTTTCTCCCTCTCTCTTAAAAACATGGTTAAGGTGACTCCAACTTCCACTAAATAAAAATTATCTTATTTTCCCAAATGAAATGAATAATTTCGTTATTAAAAATTTGTCTATAAAAAAAATTATACATTAAGAATTTACATGCCGCACTTTCTAAAAATGTGATACTCGGACAACTAAAAATATAATTTCCTTTACTTTTGAGTTTTGGAAAATGGAGATGATTTACATAATTTTTTATACATAAATTTTTTACTTGTACAAAGAAACCCATTATTATTTATTATTATTTATGTGGTTTCCAATCGAGAATTATGTAGTTCAGCCTTTTGTCCAAGAAAAGAATTAATTTCCTAACAAAGTAGATTTATCAAAGTTGGAAGGAAAGTACTGTGGCTTTTCTACTATGCTTACTAGCACTTCCTCTTGTCATTGTCAACCCTCATTTGTTATAACTTCCAAACTTCACCAACCTTAAGAGTGGCACCTATTTAATTTCATTTAATTATTAAGGGTTATTAAAAATTAAACAAACTTTCACAGGTGCCTGAAATCAGGTCATTATTAAATTCCAAAGCATAGGAAGATAAGAATAATGTTGTCGGTTTTTTATTTGTTCATTTCATTCAAGTCTTTCATTCTTGTGTAGAGGATAATTTCATAGTGGCAACCATAATTGTTGTCCAAGTTCTTTATTGTAATAAATAATAATAGTTGCCTCATCGGCTATACCATTAATCACCTTTTCTTTTTCTGCTCTCTCCCACCCTTTATTAATGTATAAGCATAAGTATGCACTACTTTACACTTTCACATACATATAACTTGATGGTTGGAAAATGATATTAGAATAGATGTTGGAAAATTGTTTAGAAATGTTAACTTGTAGAATATTGACCACTATTTTCAAATGGAATGTACTCCATATGATATGAACATCAAGAAAATTATTGATTATTGTTTAATCTTTAGATGGAATGACCTATAACTAATTCTGAAAAAAAAAAAAGAGTTCAATACTCATATGTAATTGATCTTTTTAGTAATGGATGTGTGATTGCTTTTTTTAAATTATTATTGGATTTTTAGAATGTTATTAGATTTCATTTATTAATATAAAGGTATGTTGTTTAAGAGAATTTCTGATAAAAAATATTTTTTAAAAAGAAATTAGAAAACAACTGAGAAATAACACAAAAGAAAGAGACACGTAAAATCATCAAAATTAAAAATAAGAAATAATGCTTCTAAAAGAAGTTGGAGAAAATGAAGTGATGTGATAATGACAAAGTTCAATTTTAAATAACACTTTAATATATTAGATAAAGAATAATATCAACCAAAATAAATGACCTTCAAACAATAATAATCAATAAGTAGAAAATATATCAGAAGAAAATAAGGCAAGAAAAGATGAAATATTTGTTTACTTAGTTCGATCAACAGATCTAAATCTGAGGGAGAGAACAGTTCTCTAATTCACTATACTCAAAAACTTGTTATAATATATTATAAATGAGTTACAAAAAAATAATCTTCATCTTCAGAGTTCCCAAGAACAAACACTAAAGGCTCCCAAAAACAAATTTCTATTTTCTACCCCAATATTTTCCAACCTCTTAACTCTCAATATATGAATCACTCAAACTCAAGTTATCATGGAGTTTGTCCAATCCTTTTAATTAAGTAACTCTAAAAGATTTTTCTTAAACCATAAATCCAATGTTTTAAAAACCGGACCGGGTATCAAACCGGTGAAGGTACTGGATCACTAGTTTATTGGTCGAACCACTAGGTCACTGATCAAATCACATGACTAAACCAGATGAAACGAGATAACTCAGTTGAATAGACCGGTCATTATAACAATATATATATAAATATATATATATAACTTGTCGAACTAGATGATTCACTATCTACAAAATATAACTAGGTATCATATCATAAATAAATTCACAATTTGATAATTTAAATTCAAATTTTAAACATATGTATCATACATAACAAAATAGTGCAAAATTACAAAGTCTAATTGCAACATAATACAATTGAATAGTTTATAACAAAATAACTGCATTGTCTATTAAATTTTGTTTCAAGGAAGAAAGATTGTTTCAATGTTGAGATATCCTTCTTAAATATCAAAACTATCTGCAACAAAATCAATAACATCTGCAACATCTTTTCCGTCAATAATATCATTAATTTATTTTATTTTTTATTTCTATTTTCTATTTTAAAATTTTAATAAAATAATCAATATCATCGTCTTGATTTTTTTAAAATTAAAAAAATTTGAGTCAAAAAAATAAAAAATTTACAAAAATTAAAAAAGCAATTAAACCACCGATTTTAGAAAACTGTAAGTTTTCTGGTTTTCACAAATTCTTACTGGTTCGTGCCGGTTCAACGACATATCCGATTCAACAGTTGAATCAGAACGGTTACCTGTCCAGTTTCCGGTTCAACCGACTAGCCTGATCCAATTTTTAAAACACAACATAAACCCCTTTTTTCCTTTTGCTCTAAAATTTTAAAATTGTCATACTGTAATAATAGAATAGATAAATATTTATAATTGCAAAAACCCAACAGATCTTTAACAAACTCCAAACCAAAACTCATTAATTGTTAGAATAAAATAATATAAATATCTTCTAATATCGTTTATATTATTTAGACTATTTCTAAATTAATGTAAATATATAATCAATATGTTAACATCAATGAACAAATGTGTAAATCGAACCAACTAAATTCGATATCCGCGAATCGCTCGAATTAGAAATTCTTTTGATGCTCTCTCACTTCCTGATTTTTGGAAATCTTGAAACACATTTCTATCTCTTCACCAACAAAGATTTTAAGGCATAATACAAAAGTCTTCACCTTGACTATAAACATGATTGATGTCAATTCAACCATCAACGGTAACACCCCCTTATAATTCCCCAATATTATAATTCACAATTCAACCTTCACCTTATAATTCATAATGCCTTGACCTCAAATATGATAGCTATTTCTTGTCATGAAAGCTTCCACTAGTTAATAATGAAAGAAAAATAACATTTGAACCTTCTAAAATATATATACCACATATTTTAGACCCTTTAGCAATAATCACTTCATCACTCAAAATCTGTAACACTCTATGTTCAACTATAGTGCAATAACCTAAATCATTAAACATACTTATAGATAATAATTTTTTCTTGAGTTCTAGAACATACCTTACGTTGTGAAGAAGAAACTCACGATCATCAAACATTTTAAGTCTGACCGTACCAATACCATGAACATTTCAAGTGTTAGTTCTATGGATTGACAACAATTTTGATAAAACATTCTGCTCAGAAAATGCCTTGAAATTTATTGAAGATGCAGATGTCACAGCAGATGTCCTGACATGTGAAACTGACAGAAGTGCAAAAATTTTAGGAAGTCAGTTTGTTTGTTATTTGTATGCTTAGACTAAAGAATCTTGAGAACGCCTTCAGCAATATATTTGGAGATTTAATATCCTGCTTTAAAGGAGAGAAGACATGAGGCGCTGAAGATTTGTGAGTAAAGCAACCCTAGTTATTGTTACTCTATTTAAGGGCTGTAAACCTTGTTTTGCAGTTTGGCCGTTCCAATTTTAGAAGTCTAGTTTTTAATTGTTGGTTGTTCATTATTTTGGTTGTTAATTGTTCATTGTGAGCCTCTGTAGTATTTCTGCTTGAGTAGGACGTTCTTTTTGAGTTGTAAGTTTTCAATCACCAAAAGCTTTAAAGAGAGTGTGATTGTGTGTCTTTGAAGAGTGTCTTCAATTTTAGTTTTGTTTAGTGTCACAGTGTGTGATACTGAGGGAGTGAACGGAGGTTCTCATATTTAAGTTTGGTATCTTAGGTAGAAGGGTCATTGGGTAGTTTGATTAAAGGAGGAGGTTTAAACATGAAAGGTTTAGCTCCAAATTAATACTGTTGATAGTGAACTTCATCCCTGGCTTGGAAGCCCCTAAACGTAGGTTGGTTAGAACCGAACTGGGTTAACAACTCTCTGTGTTCTTTATTGTTTTCTGTACTGTTTTACTCTGCTCTGTTTAGCTGTGTTCAAAGAAGATATAAGTGTCGTGATATTACCTTCGACATCTCATATCTGATACCAGAATTTCATCAAGTCTTATTATTACAAAGGAGAACCAATCCACCTTACACTGACTTCGAAGTCTCAAAGAATTATATTCTTAGACATATGTGATAAGAGCAACCTCAGCCTATGACCAAACTATCTTTAGTATCCAAGCTCGACACCACTAGTAATCAAGCACTATAATAATGATAATAATAATAATAATAATCCTCATCTAAGGCAGCCACAACTTAAACAGAATCACCATTGACCTTTCTCTCCGGACAATCCTTCTTGAAGTGATTGGTTTTCTGACAATTAAAACATTTTACCTTTGATTTGGACATACCTCTATGATCACTTCCTCCTCTTGAGACACTAAAGAATTCACCACTATCTTCAATATTCAAATCATTTGCCTTTAACAATTCTTTGGATTTCACCACAAGTTGATCAAACACAATGAACAAATGAACATAACAGAACACAAATAATGGTTACAAGGTCTCAATACATGGCCAAGTTTTAGATAGAGCAAAAATATCTAGATTATTCTAAGTCTTAGGTGCCACAAAGTATCATATGAAATGAAGGCCTCATATGAATCAAATATCAAATGAGTTTCAAGCTAAGGGAAAGTAACCATGGTCACAAGTCCAAAGTCCAAAGCTCCATATGAAAGGGATAGTAACAATAGTCCTCAAGAGCATAACACAAGTTTTTTAGGTTTTTGTATTTATTAATGTTTTAAGCCTTTGAAGGCAAGCAAAAAAAATAAAACAAAAGATGAAAATGAAATGAAACGATAAATGGCTTGAAATATAAATGACAAGAAATTAAATTGTATATAAGTAAAGGGGCAAGAAATTAAATGACATTAAATTACAAAATATTTTAAAATACATATTGACATTGTACAAAAATGCATAAAGTTTATCATATAATTTTACCTGTCAAAACTTCATCTCAGTTTTCTACGGATGTTGTCCTTCCAAAACTACCTTCCCAATTTTTGTAAAGTTATCTCATCAGTTAATTAGATCGCAAGTCCTTACTATCGTAAGCATACTTTTCAATGACATTCAAAAGGCCTTGGGGGTGGACTTGTTTTTTCATATTCTGGATTGAATCTGCAAGATGGATTTAATCAATAACCAGCCGCATGAAGATTTTTGCGAATTTGTGCATCCCAACGGTTATCTAAGATCTTCAAATAAGACTCTACTTTCAACTTATTTCTTCTAAACCTCTTATCAATCTCCTCTCTTTCTTTATACATATCTTGGTAGAGATATCCCATAGCCGGTTTATCTTATTGTGATGGTGGTTGTGATGATGTTGGTTCACAAGATGCCATTTTCCTATAAACAATTCAAAATTTTCAATTTCAAATACATTTTGGTTTCACATATGCCAAATTCATGAACTTAAAAGAGGATACAAAATATACAATAATATTGTAACTTTCAAATTGTAAAATTTCAACTTAGAATTATATTATACTAAAATTATATGATAGTGGAAATGGTATATTATACTATAAGTTCAACTTAGAATTATATTATACAAAAGTATAATATACTTATAAGAAATTATTATGAAACAAATAATTTGTGAATTAGTACCATGAAACAAAATTATCATGAAATATAATGTGTGTATTTGAAATAGATGCAAAACAATTTATTATCAGTACCATGACACTAATAAATCATAATTCAGGGTAAATCCAATTCACTAGAAATCCTAACACTTTTCATTCACGAATCCAACCTAATAATACCCCTTTTACTATACCCAATTTCACTATAAATCCTAACAAAAAGGTAATTTTTCATGAATTCCAATATGATAACATCATAAAACATAAATACAAAACAAAAATGAACACCAACGTTAACCGAATTACTCAGACACAGGAAACTCATTAACATACACAGTGCCAACAAAAACTAGTGTTGGATTTGAACTGGAATTGAAATTGGGTGAACCACGTTGTTGTTGTTGGTTGAAAGGGTTTGTAGTTCCATATTCCATGGCCTAAATCATATTTATAAATATTCAAAGATAAAAAAAAATCACAGACAAGATACCAGATCTTGTCAACAATTGTAAATGAAAACTGAAAGAAAAATTGGAAGGTTACCGTGAAAGAAGCTACAAAATGGAAGATTGCTGGAGATAATGGATGTGTCGTCGGCGGGAGGAAGACAATGGCGCAGTGCTATAGTTTGAAACGGCGGGGTGAAGCTTCTTATTGTATCTAGGTTTTTCACTTTACAATACAGTGTGACTGCGTCGTTTGAAACAACGTTGATATGTTCTTTTTTTAATCTCTAAAATGTAAAACGACGTCGCTTTGCTTTATTTTTTTTAGAATACAAGCAAACCATCAAGTTACAGAAACCACTGGTTTAGCGGTCCAACCCAGTTTTCGCCATCTCACATCAGTTTAACGATGGAAGCGATCCAAGCATTGGACCAGACTAGTTATTGGTCCGGTTCTCTATCCAACCGGTCGATCCGTTCCAGTTTTTACAACATTGCCACAAATGATGCATAATTTAGAGTTTAATCATACTTATCACACTAAGAATGCAGAACAAATCAGTCACATCACACTACAAGTCTTTAGTCTAAAGAACAAGGAAAATACTCACACTTGCAACCGAAAAACCAAAGAAAAAACATACATTTTAATTATTATTTTTAGAAAACAAGTAAATGACACATAAGACACACATTGTCCCCAAATGTCCTCCTACTTTAGAGGCATGAGAAAACTGCAAAATAAATTCAATCTCACGGTCGGGGATACATCTCCTACAAAATATAAAATTTTCATCTTAGGGCGCGCTAAGCGCAACCTAGCTCGCTGAACGACCTCACGAAAAACCAGAAATTTTGTACTACAGACAACTTCTACCTCCTATGACTTGGGTCACTAAGACCCACTCAAGTCAACCATTTCTCATCAATTAAGTGTATTAAAACATATATCTAACATGTAGCATCAATTACAACCATCAAAGTATGATTTCCAAACATCAATTCATGATTCCACATTTTAAAACCTAAGCATACCAAACCTAGAAATTGAAGAACAAATTCTCTAATCATATAGCTACTCATTACATACATCACATATTCTCATAATCAAATCAAAATCCACCCTTAACTTAAATATTGATAATATTTAGGGTTCTCCCCTCTTCTCTTCTCTTTTCTACTTTTTTTCCTCTTTCTTTGCTTCTCTTGTTTTGAAAATTCTCTATCTAACTCTATTTCTCTTTGTTTTACAAAATCCTTATTAAATATATGTTTGGATATTCGTCCAACTCAAATTTTCCGCGTCCCAAAACATTTTCACAGTGAAAATCCAAAAGCTACAAATAGTAGCTTCCACAAAAATGTGACAATTTGACGTACTTTTGGTATATTTAACGTAGAACCAAACATAAATTAACTCTTATTTCACTAATAGACTTATCTCATTTTCACACTAATCCATCGTACCAAAATCCAATTAAATAGGACTCGTTTGAAACCCTTTTGAAACTGGGTTGGTAGACTTGTTTCTTAAAACAGTTTTTAAAAACTAATTTCAACTTTTCAGTTTCAAAATTAAAAAACTAAAACACTTTATTGATGTTTTTGTTTTCAATTTTACTTCTTAATTGTCAATTGAGTTAAGAATAAAAACACAGGGAAAACTCACCGTTTTAATTAATGGTAAGATTGTAATTAATTGAGGGTTTATGTTTTATTTTATTTTTTCAATCTCTTATTATTAGCTCGCCATTTCATCCCCATTGTTTGATGCATACACTCACTTCATCATTCCTTTGTCACTTATGTGTTAAATAGCAATATAATTATGTATTAACTTAAATTATCAATTTTTCTAGATATTATAATTATTAGTAAAATATAATAGGTTTATTCATTAATATATACTTATCTTTAACTTATTTATTCAACTATTTATAAAATAAATAATAATCATTTCAATTATATAATATTCGATTTAATTATATATTATTTAACATTTTATACATAGAGGTATTCACATAGCGGTATGTAATAATTTTTAAAATAAAAATTTATTTGATTAAGTAAATTTACTTGTGTTTCAATTTAGATTCACTCCGGTCCTATTTCATGCAGTTTAATTTGAATTGGTTTTTGAATATCTAAATTACAAATTATATTTTTTAAATTATAAAAATATTAATAAATAATAGATTTGATATAATATATAACATATAGTCTATATAAATTAATATTATTAAATAAGAATGATTGATTATATGAGAAATAAATTGAATAATAACAAATAGATTAAGCAAAATGAATAAACAATAAATTCAAGTAAAACTAATAAATAGTAAAAAAATAAAATATAATCAAATAATAAATTTACACAACATATTATATTATAAAAAATAAATAAGTATAAAAACATATACACACGGTTAAGTTTGATTTTAAAATAATTAATCTAAAATTAATTATTATCAATTTTTACAAAATGATATTCAATTACATTTAATAATATTCTGTTTTTTATCGGTTTGCGGTTTTTATTTGGATCTATTGATTTGAAGATCTATTCACACAATTTAATTAATTATTATATTATATAATAATTAATAAAATAAATAACTAATAAAATAATTAGCAAATAAAACCTGGGGTGTTACAACTCTCCCTACTTAAAAGATTTTCGTTCTCGAAAGTTACCTCAAACAAACATCTTTGGATAAGACTCTCTCATCTGTCTCTCGAGTTTTCAAGTTAATTTTCCACCCGCTGGTCCTCCCCAAGCTATCTTCACCAAGGCAATCTCTTTACCACGAAGTTGTTTCAACATACAAGCCCTCAAAAGATCCTTAAGTGATTGAATCGTCCTCCTAGCGTGACCATCTATTTGCAGATGATAAGTCGAACTCAAACGTAACTTCCAACCGAAAACACTTTGCAAACCTTCCCAAAATCTTGAAGTAAACCTCATATCTCTATCTGATAAAATGCTAGATGAAATACCATGCAAAGTGATAATCTTCTCAATGTACAGCTTTGCAAGCTTCTCCATCGGATAATCTATTCTCATCGAAATAAAGTAAGCAGATTTAGTCAACCTGTCCACAGTAACCCAAATAGCCTCAAAATTACTCGGTGTTGTAGGTAAACTAGAAACAAAATCCATAGAAATACTATCCCATTTTTATTCAGGAATAGATAGCAGTTGCATCAAATTAGACGGTTTATGATGTTCATTCTTTGACTGCTAACAAGTCAAACAAGAATACACAAATTCCACAATCTTTTTCTTCATACTTGGCCACCAAAATAATCTCCTCAAATCTTGATACATCTTAGTAGCTCCAAGATGAATACTCAATCCACTACAATGCCCTTCCTCAAGAATCCTCTTCTTCAAATCATCTATATCTGGAATACAAACTCTATCACAACGTCTCATGATACCATTCTCATCAATATAGAAATCTACACCTCGAGCTTTATTGATCAAAGTCAATCTATCCACCAAAATCAAATCAGATTTCTGACCCTCTTGAATCTCATCAAGAATGCCACTAGTAAGATTCAACATACCAATCTTAACTCCAGAAGAAGTCTCTTCATAAATCAAACTCATATCTGGAAATTGCTTAAGTAATTCCAACTCTCACACCATTAAGATCGAAATAAGCAAAGACTTTCTACTTAATGCATCAGCCATAATATTCGCCTTACCAAGATGGTAATTCAAACCAAAATCACAATCCTTCAAGAATTCCAACCATCTTCTATTCCTCATATTCAACTCTTTATGATCAAACAAATATTTCAAACTCTTTTGATCACTAAACACATCAAATCTTGATTCAAACAAATAATGCCTCCAAAGTTTCAATACAAACACAACAACATCTAACTCCAAATCATGAGTCAGATAATTTCTTTCATGAACTTTAAGTTTCCTTGAAGTATAAGCTACAACTTGTTAATTTTGTATAACTATACCTCATAATCTCATCAATGAAGCATCATAATACACAACAAACGGTTCTGTCAGATTAGGCAAAATTAAAAAAGGAGTGGTTGTCAACCTTCTCTTAAGCTCTTGAAAACCAACTTCATATTGTGCAATCCAAATAAAAGCTTGGCCCTTCCTAGTCAATTGTGTAAACGAAAAAGCTAACTTGGAAAATCCTTCAATAAACTTCCGATAATAACCTGCTAAACCAAGAAAAATTCTAATATTAGAAACACATTTCAGAGCTTCCCATTGAGATACAACCTCAATTTTTGACGGATTAACAACAATACCACCTTTTGAAATCACATGACCAATGAAGCTTACTTCCTTCAACCAAAACTCACACTTAGAAAATTTAGCATACGACTGCGTCTCTTTCAACACAGATAACACAATCCTTAGATGCTCTGCATGATCCTCTCCACTCTTTTAATATATCAAAATACCATCAATAAAAACAACAACCAACTTATCCAAATACTGATGAAAAATACCTTTCATATATTCCATAAATACACCAGGTGCATTAGTCACATCGAACGGTATCACAGACTACTCATAATGACCATACCTTGTCCTATAAGTAATATTCTAAATATCTTCAGCCTTCACACGAATCTAATGATACCCAGACCTCAAATCTATCTTACGGAACACACTTGTACTAACCAACTAATCCATCAAATCATCAATCCTTAGAAGTGGATACTTATTCTTAATAGTCACCTTGTTCATTTGTTTATAGTCCACACATAATCTCATAGTATATTATTTCTTCTTAACCAACAAAACTGATGCACCCCACGGTGCCACAATAGGACGAATAATTCTCTTCTCCAACAATTCCTCAAGTTGACTCTTTAACTTTTTCAATTCAGATGTTGATATCCGATACGGAGCCATCGATACCGGACTAGTTCTAAGAACTAAGTTTATCATAAACTCCACCTCACGTTCTGGCGGTAAATCACTTATATCATCAGGAAATACCTCCAGAAAATCATGAACTATTGCCAATTCACCAATCGTTCATTTCTCACCAATATCCAATGTTGCTATCAAAGCCAACAATACATAACCATCCTTCACAGACTCATCAAATCTTGCTATCTTTTCCTAAATAGAAATGGGATAGTATCTCTATGGATTTTGTTTTTGGTTTACCCAAAACACCGAGTAATTTTGAGGCTAGTCGGGTTATTATGGACAGGTTGACTAAATCTGCTTACTTTATTCCGATGAGAATGGATTATCCGATGGAGAAGCTTGCAAAGCTGTAAATTGAGAAAATTTTCAATTTGCATGGTATTTCATCTAGCATTGTATCAGATAGAGATACAAGGTTTACTTCGATATTTTGGGAAGGTTTGCAAAGTGCTTTGGGTACAAAGTTGCGTTTGAGTTCTGCTTATCATTCACAAATAGATGTTCGAACTGAGATGACGATTCAACCACTTAAACATCTTTTGAAGGCTTGTGTGTTGGAACAAGAAGGTGCTTGGTATAATTACTTGACTTTGTTTACTTATAACAATAGTTTGCATTCTAGTATTGGGATTACACCCTTTGAGGCTTTGTATCATAGACGGTGTAGGACGCCTTTGTATTGGTATTAATTGGGAGAGGGTGTTGTGGTTGGACTTGAGATAGTCAAGCAAACTACTGATATGATTAAGAGTATTCGGGAGAAGATGAAGACTTCTCAGAATCGTCATACAATTTATTATGATAAGAGAAGGAAAATACTTGAGTTTGAGAAAGAATATCATGTGTTTCTTCGAGTTACTCTGGTAACGGGTGTTTGTCGAGCGTTGAAGTCGCATAAGTTGACATTGTGTTTTATTGGTCCTTGTTAGATTTCAGAGAAGGTAGGTGATGTGGCTTATCAGATTGCTTTGTCGCCATCACTTTCTAATCTCTATGATGTGTTTCATGTGTCTCAGTTGAGGAGATACATTGCTGATTTGTCTCATGTTGTTTAATTAAATGATGTACAGGTAAAAGATAACCTGACTCTAGAGACATCACCTATAAGAATTGAGGATTGGGACTTGAAACAACTTTGTGGTAAAGAGATTGCCCTCGTGAAGATAGCTTGGGAGGACCGGTGGGTGGTAACGTAATTTGGGAACTCGAGAGACAAATGAGGGAGTCTTATCTAGAATTGTTTGTTTGAGATAACTTTTGAGGACAAAAATCTTTTAAGTGGGAAAGAGTTTTAACACCCCCTTTTTATTTACTAGTTTTTATTTTATTAGTTATTATATAATATAATAATTAATTAGGTTGTGTGATTTTGTGAATATATGAATTGTTTGGATTAATTGGTGATGTATGATATATGATTTATTTTATAAATTGAGAATATGTGTTATATGAGTAATTGGGGGTATTGGGTGTGAGAATAGAAATATTAATTAATTGAGTCTTGGTATGACAGATTAGTGTGAGAATGATATAAGCTCATTAGTGAAACAAGAGTTAGTAAGGATTTTGTAAAACAAAGAGAAATAGAATTAGAGAGAGAATTGTCAAAATAAGAGAAGAGAAGAAAGAGGAAAAGGGGAGAAAAGAGAAGAGAAGAGGGAAGAACCCTAGAAAGTATCTACATCCAAAGTAAGTGTGGGTTTTTATTTAATTATGAGAATATGTGATGTATATAATGGGTAGCTACATGATTAGGAATTTTGTTCTTCAATTTCTAGGTTTGATATGCTTAGGTTTTGAAATGTGGAATCATGAATTGATGTTTGGAAATCATACTTTGATAGTTGTAATTGATGCTACATGTTAGATATATGTTATAATCCATTTAATTGATGATAAATGGTTTATTTGAGTGACTTTTAGTGACCCAATTTGTAGGAGACAAAAGTTGTCAGTAGCAGAATTTTTCTAGTTTTTCGTGAGGCCGCTCAGCGAGCTAGGTTGTGCTTAGCGCGATCTAGGATGAAAAGTTTTATATTTTGTGAAATTGATTTGGGTTCCTATAAGCTATTGATTTATAAATGATTTCTATGAATTTTAATAATTTATTTAATTTGGATTGGGTAGGTTTTGGATTACTTTTGATGAAAACATACCACTTGAATCATGTATACATGTATGTTGTGAAATGATGTTAGGTGTGAATTATATGGTTCGATATTGTTTTCTATGTGTTATTATGGTGTATTTAAGTGATGAATTCTATGAGAATGCGTTGTATGTGAATGATAACTTGAAATATGTATGTTTGTGTAATGGTGAGATAATTCATATATGATGGATTATGTGATGTATGCTTGTATAATTAAGATTGAAAGATGGTCTTAATTGCATATAATTGTTGAAATTTTACATGCATCATTTGTTGTCAAGAGACAATGTTTTCTAGTTTCATAGAGGCTAGTGACTTGTCCCAAACCTAGATAACGAGTTTGAAACTTAGAGGACGAGCTTTTTGGTGGTTATCGGTCCTGGAGATGGGTCCGGTTTAAACGTAAAAATTCGTATAAGGATAACAATTGGTATCACGTGTATTTTGCATTGTATTGAGTTGCATTTGAGTCACATGTGTCGATGTGAAATGATGGATTGGTGTGCATTATGTAATATTGTTGTGGATGTTACATTTGTGGTATTTGTAATTGCTTACCTTTAAATTGTGAATTATTTAGCAATATTGTATATGTAATCATGTGATTTATATTGGGTGATGTTGAATGCATGATTATGTGAAGTGTGATGAATTCTTTTCATGTATGTATGTTATTGCATTACTTATTATTATTATATAGGCAAAATTATCCTCATAGTCCTTTAAGTTATTAAATTGTAACAAGTCAGTTCTTTATATTTTTTTGCTACATGTGAGTCCTTTATGTTAACTGACGCTTGCACCGTTTATCTTTTTTCTGCTTTATTTTATTCTATTAATTTTAGTTTAACTTCTAAAATTCATATTAAATCCGTATTTGGTCCAAAAATTATGAAAAAAATTCGTATAAATATTTCTTCTCATTTTACACTTCGTGTAATTTTCTGAGAATTTAATTTTCAGTTTTACTATTTTCTTTAATTTCTTCCTTTGGCATGCATCTAATTAGTTTAAAAATAATTTTATGCACTACAAATTTTGAAAATTTTATTATATGATTCAATGATGGCCTCTGACCTATGTTAAGTGACATATCAATATCATTAGTTTCATTTCAACTTTTTTGAAAAGAAGTTTGAGAAAAAGGTCAACGGTGTAGGCATTAATTAACATAAATGACTCATATGTAGCGAAAAAACACAGAGGATTGACTTGTTACAATTTAATAACTTAAAGGATCATATGGATAATTTTTCCTATTATATATTTCTATAATGATATGAATTCTCACCCTTCTGTTAAAATGATGTTTCCATGACATCGCTCAGGTACCGAAGAGTAGAGGTGTTGTCTTGCAAGGATTACTCGGATGAGCTAGTTTCTTGTTTATCTATATTTGGTTGGGTAGTGTGTCATTCTTTGGTCATGTAACACAAGGAAAATTTGGATTCATGTTATATTTATTATACTCATGTTGTTGAGAGATATTTGTTATACTCTTTTATTTATGACATATTTATGGATATGTGATGATTAGTCTTTAGTGTCTAATATTTTATGATATGATTGTTAGTATGAATTTCAATCATTTAATATCATTGTTAGTATGACATATCATTTTGTGCAGTGCATATGTGTTGATATACGCAACATGATTTTTAAATACGTGTTATGATCATGACCAATGTATTTGTGTTATTGGTTTTTGATATATATGTGACACCCTCTTTTGATATGCATGCTAATTTACTCTTATTATGCCATATTATTGCGTTGGGGATTAAGGAGTGTTACAATAACTTTTAAATGCTTTAGGGCGACTATTTCAAATTCATAAAAAGGTAGTCGAAGTCATACACTTGTAAATAAGCATTTGTGAAACGGGACCATGCAGTCATCGAAAGAACTTCATATCATTTTCTCTCCGAAGGGTCGCCAACCTCAATGTCAGCATCTCTTAGGGATGCCTCAATGCTCATAACGGAGGTAGTTCTTGCTAATTTTACATATACCCAATCATACATTGGTCCCTCATTATCAGATTGACGTGTATCTCCTTTTACAACAAGGTAGGGGAGGCATAAAGACCTCGACGCGATTTGTTCTCTAGCCAACATTTTATATAAAGGCATCTAACAACCTAGAGGAAGAATTTTCTCCTTTCAAGGAAGGTTCAAACGTTTCTTCTGACCTAGAGTTGTCAGATATGGTTATAACCTCAGGTCATACGTGATATCTGCTAAAAGAAGGGTGAAGAGAATATGATGAGCAAGATGAGGTACCCAATTCAAAATGTCTCACTGAGTCAACATTATTATCACTCATTTTGAAAAGATAAAGCAGAAGATGTTGGAAACCTTGAGTTAGATGGATACCTTGTTAAAGAAGGTTGATGAAGCAGGAAGAATAAAAAAGGCAAAATCATTAAAGAAAAACTCTGAATCACATCTAGTAATGTTTTCATGAAGAAAAAAAGAGGAAAGAATACGTCTTTTTTAGAAAGTAACTGGAAGTTTGATAGTTGAAAGGTTTTGAAAACCTCCAACTATTCAACTCGCTTTATTTATAAGCAATGCCAATTGAAGAAATAAGACCAACGATGGACAAAGATTACATGATCAATGACTACAATTTTGTTCACGAAAGCAAACTAGACTTAAGTGCACTAAGCACTCTATGAACTCTGTGACACCCTTTCTTGTCACGTCTTCACCGCACGTGTCAAGAATGGGTGACAAAGCGTCTCAATGATAAAATCTTATTAAATGCGTTTGTTCCCATTACTTTACAAGAATGATCCCAAGCAAATTAATTTGACTTCACACTGTTCGCGTTAAAGGTGTCGCGTTATAAAGATGCCGCGAGCATCAAGCTTTATTATTTCAACACAAAAGATGATTTAATGATTATGAAAAGGGGAAAGTGAAATACCCTCAATTGATTTTGATATATAACGACTAGCGCAAACTAGACGCAACGCATTTGGAGATTCTTAGTGGGTTTGTTATATAAAGGGAATAGATGGAGCACCCTAAATATATATGGTTATCCATAGCTTTATATAATATGTTTGATATGTTTGTGTGTTTTAATTGCTATTTCTATGATTGAGAAAGTTTCTCCTTGGGATTTTAAGAATGAGATTATGTGGGATCCTAGGTTTATTATTATTGTGCTCGCAAAGATCTTTGATCTTCGCATACATATCCCTATTGGGAATCGAGCATTTGTAGCTCGGATCTAAAGGGATCTATGGTTTTTGGTCCGAGAGAGAAAGAAATTTGCTGCCAGGATGAGACCTTGTGCTTACGATTCTCAAAAGGATGTTGAGAAAGTCGAGCGATCGAGTTCCCACTTATGCTAGTGGAAAGCAACAGATGTTAGTAAGAGATGCATAAATGTCATCTTAATGAAAAATGTATCTAATCTATTTCATCACATACATTTTTGAAAGTTGACCGATTAAAATCTTTCATCGTAAGTTGGGTGTTTTGCTCGAGTGTACAAGCGCTACCACTTACATGTTTAAGAAAGATGTTTGAAAAATGATGATTGTATCTTTTAACGTAAGTAAGGTGCTCAGTATACAAGCGTTACCACTTACAATTAAGAGATGTTTTTGTTTGAAAGAGTTTGAAAAGTTTTGATTTGCTTATTTGTATGTGATGTGATAGATGAGATACTTCTTCCATAGAGATGATAGATGTCTAAATCTCGAGGAGAAGTTGATGGATTAAGGATGCTTTTAAGAAGCCGTGGATCCTTGTATTGTAAGCCCAAGAGGAGGCATTCCGAGGGTCATCGAGGTCATCGAGGGTCCTTGTATGAAGCTCAAGAGGAAGCTAGGGTATGGGTGGCTTTGTCTTTAAAAGGATTTCACCGGAAATCATCCTTTTGAATTTAGATTTCAATTCGAGAAATTATACTCTCATGGTTCTATCCTAACGCGGGTGATTCTTTGTATTGGAAGCCCAATAGGAGGTCGTTAAGAGATTTCATGGTCTCTTTCATTGTGATGCCCAAGAGAAGGCTAAACTCAACGAGGAGTTCTTCCGAACGAAGCCCAAGAGGAGGGTGACTCAACAGGAATGTTGTTCATATGAAGCCTAAGCGGAGGCTAAACTCAGATGAATGAGTTTTCCTATATGAAGCCTAAGAGGAGGCTAAACTCTGGGAGAGTTATCTTGTATAAAGCCCAGCGGAGGCTAAACCTGGGGAACCTATTTGGTTAGACTAGTTGTTATGTTATAACTAGACAGTTGTATAAACAAGTGTGTGTGTGATATGTATTCACAAGAGTTTATGAAGGAAATATAAACAATGCATGATGTTTATTTACAAGAGTTATGAAGGAAATATAAACAAGTGTGCGAAACGAACGTAAAAAATGAGCGAACTTGATTATTTACAAGTTTGAATGGAATACATGGAAGTAAATATGTACACGAACGAGTATTTATGTATGGAAATATGGATGTACATAGGAGGGTGGGACTTACAATCAGGGTGGCCCATTGGTTTAAAAGCAGTTTCACCGAATAATGCTCTTTTAATACCAATGGTATATAGACGAAACAGAAACAAACGATCAAGTTTATCTGTTTGAATAGAAAGTATCAGACATGCGGATAAAAATTTGTATGTATCTGAAGAGAATTTGATATGTACAAGGAAAGTATGTATGTACATAAAAGAATGTTGGGACTTACACGAGTAGTAGCCCATTGGTTTAGAAGAAGTTTTACGGAATAATTCTCCTCCTAGAACCAATGGATTGTGTATAAACAAACGAATGAAAACAACGAAAGAAGTCTGTTTATGTTTGAATATCAAAAAGATGTTTTGAATATGTACAAGAAAAATTAAATATGTACATAAAGGTTGGGACTTACACGTAAGAGGCCCATGATCGATTAAGAAATTCGAGAGAAACGAATTCGGTTTTATCGTTAAATCGGATCGATCATGGTAAAAGATGCAAGTTTGATGAAAAGTTTTGAAAAATGATTTTAAAAGTGTATTTGAAATGTGAAGTTCATTTGTAAGAAGTTTTGAAAAAATCGAAGTCGAAAGTTTGAAAAAATCACCTTTAAAGTGGTTTTGAAAAGTGTCAAAAGTGTCGTTTTCCTCGATTAAAACATAATCGGATGAAAGTTTTTTTCTGAAAATTTTGCACTATCATAAAATAGATACATTTATTGACAAGTGTACAAAAATCACCTCAAAATGAGGAGTTTTGATTGGTTAAAAAATGTGAAAGTTTGTGAAAAACATGAAAAATATGAAAGTTTTTAAAAAATGGTCCTTTGAGAGTTGTACCCATGACCATTGGGTGGCTATGGCACAAAGGACTACGAGCAAGCTGCTGGGACAAGCGTGTTTTTATGTTTGTGAATCAAAACACGTGTAGATAACATATTGGAAAATTTGAAATTAAAAACTCAAGAACAAGCCATGTTCTTCCTCTTTGATTCTCGGATCCTATAATCCATGCTATAATCTTCGCTTTCAATGAAATTAGATGAAGTAAATATGAAAGTTGCTCGATTTTTCACAAGGAACACGATGGTGGATGTTAATTGCATTTATTTTTGTCTAACACGATTGGATTTCGAAATCGTGAAGAACCCTAGAACCGAAAATTCTAAATTAAGTGATGTATGGTTGATGATTTTTCAATTTGTTTGAGGGTTTATGATCGTGTTAAGTGCGAAAACAAATGGCCATGAGTTTTTTCATTTAAATGCAAGGAATCATGGGATTGAAGTTTGAGTTCATACACCTGTCAGTTGAGATCGAAGGAGGTGTTAAGTGTTTCCGAACTTGTTTTGTGATTGCTATAGCATCATCGGCCTATGGAAGCCTGAGGAATGGTCCTTGCTTTGAATCACTTTGAATTACTCAACCAAGTCCACCCGCAAAGTCTGAAAATGGAAGCTCTATTTTGATGTTAGACATGTTACGCTTGGTTGTTGATGATTTGGATCATCCCTATGATGTTCGTGGACGATGTTTGGATACTGAACACAAGTTAATCAAGCCTAAGATGGAATTCAAACTTAAGGCAGTTTGCACAAGCATAATGACCATGGCATGTAATTCGAGTTTCAGCTTTGATCATGTTGTTTTTAAGTTCTAGACAAGTTTCAAATGGATATTAGAATACATTAGACACCAATTTGATCAAAGATTTTCCTTAATTTTCAAAATGCAAGTTTTGGCAATTTTAAACTATGTTACTTGATTTTGAAGAAAGAAAGAGAAAGCATAACTTTGCATTGCTTTGGTGTGTTTGAATTTGAAAATGAGGCCTCTATTTATAGGCCATGAGCTCTGAAATGTTAGGCACAAGGACATGGCTTTTGGTAAATCAAAGTTGCCTTAAAGGGCAAGAAAGACTTTTTCAAAAGAAAAGGAAGTTTCTTTTTAACCATGTGTTATTTTTCCAACTTGATCCAATCCTAACAATTATTACTTCTCACTGATTTTTATCAGTTCTTATCCCAATTTGGCAAGGTGGCAAGTGTTCTAGATGAAGAAATCACAAATGACCTATAATTTGAAGTTTTGAACTTTGAAAATCATGTTTATGGAGCCTTATGTTTTAATTTCAAAAGTATATCTAGACTCCATGGATTTGAGAGTTCTTGGACATTTTGGAAAGCTTGTTTCAAGAGCTACAACTTTCATGTTTTGAGTTTTTTCCAATTCAAAGTGGAACTATGTGAAAATGGCACGAAGTTTGGAAAAGTACAAAATTTTAATACTTAGAAATTTTTCTAAGTATTGAAAATTTTGACTTTGTTGACTTTTTCAAATTCTTTGATTTTTATGATCATGATGGATCATTTGAAGTATTTTGATGATTGAAAAGTTTTGTTTTGAAAAGTTGACCAAAAGTCAAAGTTTGACTTTTACGTAGATGAATTTTCATCGATGTTTCGAATTGACGATGAAGTCTGCAGAACTGCGTGATGTTTTGAATCCGTAAATTAGGTCAAGATGTTGTATCTAAGATATAATGACCAATCTCTAACCAAAAAGTCATCCATTTCTCAAAAATCGAGAAAACTCATGCTCGATCAAACCCTAATTGGTCGATCCTTGATTGATCAATGAGAAAAGTTGGATATCCGAGGATCAGGTGATGATTTGATCAAGATAGATCAAATGAGGTGAAAAATTCAAACCCTAATTGGTTGCCTCTTGAATCGGATGAAAATTTGATGAAACCCTAATTTTGACCGTGAATGCTACACCATTAATCCTATTCGGACTATAGTGATGCAATGATGCAAATGTAAGGTGGTATATTAGGTCAAAAATTGGGGCACACACACCACATTGCGACATGGGGGTCGGTCAATGATACTTAAGACTTATTCGTCTATGTCTTTGGTGCAATTGTTTTGGATCGATCAATGATCCATTTGACCAAGGTCTAATCTGTCTCAGGTCCACTTTATGCGACCCATAATATAAAAACAATTCACTTTTGATGATAAGGTACACATTCTTTGGTCTATAATTTCACTTTATTTATCTTAAATTTTAAATTAACAGAGCGTTGAAGTATTAACCATGCAGGTCCACTCCACACTATTGTAAAAGAAATCGGAACCACCAGTAACAGATATCAACCTCTCATAATTTCTAATTCCTTTGCAATGTTATAACATTTATTTCTAATTCCCAAACAGAATTTTAATTCCAATCAGAACACGCATGTTTAAGACATTTCTTATTGTAATTTTGAGAAACTAATATGCCTAACTTCTTTCATGTTTCCAAAACACACACTAGACAATGCCTAGCGCAGTGGGTTAAGTGCTCGGCTGAAATATTACAATTTTCTCTATAAAGTGAATACTATAGATAACAACACAATATTTTGAACAAATGAAAAAAAAATACAAATGTGTGGCTTCTGGAGGAAATTTCTACCAACTTCGTCCAACCTTTTTCTACTTTCATGTTCATTACTTTAATTTAATAATAGAGAATTAACAAGTCAAAAGAAGAGTCATGTCATAATAACAGTTATCACTTTAATAAGTATCCAAGCTTTGAGTAACATTATATTAACAAAAAAGAGTTTGTGAGTAACATCAATTTCATACTTTACAATATTAATAACACCAAATCCGACCAAATATATAAGAAGGTGGATGAAAAAACTTGATATAACAAACATTAAACTTTTGAAAAAAGTAGTGCTAGCCATAGTATCATTATGCTTCAATTTCGAACCTTGAACACTTGATTGAACCCATGGATATGTCAATCTCTATTAAATTCTCTTCCTCAAACATTTCATTAAATTCTGCTAACAATTCCATCAAACGTTGTTGGTTGAACTCTTGTTTATGTTTATCCATTAAGTGTCCACTTGGAAGTGAAATTTCAATGAGACTTTCTTCATCAGAAATTGAACCATCTAAATCAGAATATGAGTCATAATTAGCAACAACACCAATATCACTACTTGCTTCTTCTTCTTTCATTTCTATTGCTTCAATCATAGATTCATTCATGAGCATTGGAGTTGTTGTTTCAAGATTTTCCTTCCATGTGAAGTCAATACATTTCCATCAAGTGAAACTGCTTTGTGTTTCCATATGTATAAGATAATAGTAGACAAAATTAGTGCTAGAGATGAGAAGAAGAGGAGAAAACTAAATACATCAACTATGAAAGTTGAAAAAAGCATCAAGAAAACAAAAGGAGAAGCCATCCATAAGGATGAAGTTTTGAATAAGCAAAAGCAAAAGCGAGAGAGCATATGATATGTTACTTTGCTTTCCCACCCCATCAACTTCAAAAAGGAAACAATGAAAATGACTTTTGATTTTGGACTTATTATTACTATTTATAGGTTAGTAAGATAGGAGGAAAGGACACTCGACAACATGTACATATGCTAGCATCTATATAATTATAATATATGACACTTGAGATTCGAGGTGTGAGGTGTGTCATGTTTCAATCAATTCCAATTGTAAAAGATATTATCAATATCTATGTATGTATTTTGGTGTTTATATCGTTTGTTCATAGTTGACATTTTGGTTTAAAGTAAGTTAAAAACATAAGTGATTTTTCTTTCTCCAAACTAAACTTTGGAGCTTATAGAGAAATACAATGAGGTAATTGGTGATACTATGATTTGGAATGTGTATAAAGGTTTTGAAGAGCAAGAATATTCTTTTATGGTGACTTTTAGAGTGAAAGAATATTCTTTTACCCTCTATTTGTTTTATTTATTGATGCTTAGCTAAATTACTTTTTTTATGGTAATTTTTATTGCTCTTTTATTTTATAATTGTTAGTGAATGTAACATTTTTAGTGAGCGAGAGAAATAAATAAATAATTTATTATTGAGTTGTTATAAATTTATTTATAAAATAATTTATTTATATACAAGTAACTTGTATATTAAGTAGACTAATTATATCTAATATTTTAACAAGATAGTTGAGATACTTCTCTCACTTATAAATATGCAAGCCACCATACTTTTATTCAATCTGAGACTATTTATTCACTTACTCATACTTGTATTATTTTAAACATTCTCTCTCAAGTGTGATTCCACAATACTTTCCTTCAAATAGAAGCTCCTACTTTCACACTATTTGTATCGCACGAAACATTTCTTACTCCCAACCTTTGTGGCGCTGTTAAAATGAAACATTTCTTACTCACAGTCCTATGACACTGTTGACTTTTGAAATACAATTGAAATACAAGTAAGTCGATCTCTCTTTCGAACCAAAATTTTTTATACCATTTATTGGGGGAGTTACACACTATTTATTCACCTAAAACATTAAGATAATATGTGAGTGACTTCTCTCACTTATAAAACTAAATAACCTTTTAATATATCATAATAATTATATTGAAGGACTGTGATAAAATGTATTTTAATAAATTATTAAAAAAACTCAGACCAACGAATATTATTGTTATTGCTACAACGATACAATGTTATCAAATATATATTTTGTACTAGTTTTTTTTGTATAATATTTCTCTTGTATTATTAACCGTTATTCTATCAGTATTTCTTCACTCCTCAAAATAAGACTATAGTTTGGAATTGGGGGATATGGGAACATATGCGCGTGCCATGGAAATAATTACTCAAAAGTAAGATGATTGCAATATTTTGAATCCAGTGACAGCAGATTCAAACATGCAAAACGATTTTGCTTAGTTTCTGTAGAAAAGTTGTTCTATTGGTCCCTTTGACAAATAAGTTCCTGTAATAGAAAGAGCAAATTAACATTAACATTGGGCTAAGTTAAACATCTAGCCAATTAAACATCTAATGATCCTTGTAATAATGTTTTCTATTAATCCTTATAATAATCTTTTATATTATGGCATCGAAAGTGTACAAGTGCCATGTGTTGATGTCATATGCTTGCACATGGCTTTTCTATTTTTCTAACTAAAATGCTGGCAAGTTAGGGTTTTTGATCAGTTTTTCACGTTGATTATTTTACACCTTATGCCAACTAATTTACATTACAATAAGCTAATTTACTTTTTTTATTAACTAACTTGGGAACTGTTACTCTTTCTTGAAGGATTCTATAAATAGCATGTTTAGCAATTTATTACTTCCGTTCCTTTATCATTTTTTTAAGTTTTTACACATATTAAAATAAATAAATATTATTGTTACTTTTTAAACAATAATTATTGTTTTTTTAATAATATCTTTAATTTTTTATTTAACTTTTTTTCTCTCTATCATAATGATTAAGAATAATTTTGACAAAACAACAAAAATATTTTCTTGAACTTTAAAATAAGACATTTAAAAAATAACATTTTTTTATTTAAAATGTGACACTTAAAAAAGAGTAGAAGTAGTAATATCTACAACATATTGTGTGCAACATTAAAGAAGTTAATTTTAGGGTACAAATAATATTTAAATAAGGAATTGATATTTTTATCAATAAATTTGATGTTTATTTTATTTTCTTATATGCTTTAAGTTTAATTCCTTTATTAGGTTTTATTTTTGACAAAAATTTTAACGAGGAAGTTATTTATAGCGATTTTTTCTTTCTATTATGTCCTAATTCTTAATTTTATTTTCTTTTGTAACTTTTAATATTATTTTAATAATATAATATATATTATATATATATATATATATATATATATATATATATATATATATATATATATATATATATATATATATATATATATATATATATATATATATATATATATATATATATATATATATATCTAAATATGAATGATTTTTTTTAATTGTTGATTTAATAATATCAACAACTTCCACTTATCTAAGCCAACTAATAATTATTAATTAGATTACCTAGTTCACCTCTTCATATTAATAATTTTAATAGAAACACAACCTTTAATAAAATATTATAACATTTTTATTTATATAATCCATTGCACTTTTAAGGTTAAAATTTATTATTGTTTTTTCATTTTGTTTTAGACTTTTCTAAATAATCAAATTTTTTAAAATAACATACCTAAATAACCATGTTTCCACACTATTTTCCATACTACACATGTTTCAAACAAAAATAATTTGGGTAAAAAATTCAAACCAGTTAATTGTGCTCCATTTTGGTAGGCATGTCATGCAGCAAGTCAATTTAATTGTCGTCTCCTATGGAACAAGTCAATTCAATTAGTACATACTCTCACTTCTTCAAAAGTATGTCAATTCATCTAGCACTAATTTGAAAACTTGATTAAATACTAATATTATTTAATTTAAATCAAATTACTTGTGGGATTATATTTTTACATTAATGATAATGACATGCATGATCATATAATACACCGTTTCTTCACTCTCCGAGGTACCCTTTCTCATATAGATCTTTATTGATTCACCTATTGAGGTGTTTGATACAAGTCCCTGGAGTATCACCATCATCCCTAAAGATTTCTTGTAATTCTATGTAGTCTTTCATTAATGCGTTGTCGAGATTGAGTTTGTTGTCCATGTTGTTATAGTTTGTTATGTTGTTTGGGTTTATGGGGCTATCATAGAGCTGATCGATTAAATAGTGATGTGTGTGTGTGAATGTTTCGTTGGGAAAAAGAAAAATGATTGTTGTGATGTTTGGTAGCCATATATTTATTGGGTGTTTTAGTGTTGTGATGTTTGAATATTTTGGCTTTGGTATAAAGTGTTGGTGTCATATGTTTCTTGGTGTTTTGGCTATGGTGGGAGGATGTGTTAACAACATATATTTGTTGGATATTATGATAATAATGATGTGGTTGCTGGTGGTATGGAGTATGCTTTTGATTTGTGATTGGTTGTGTAACTTGTATTATTTATGGGTTTGGGTGTTTATGGGTTGATAATTGTCTTGATTAGGGAGTTGTGAGTCAAATGGAACATTCACAACGTAAATCAAAATTTGAAATTTTGGTTGTTGAAAGACTTTGTGCAGCTAGAATATTTCGTTACATTATTTGAATGAAAATGAAGCAGTTACCAAAGGTAGACATCCAACTGTGAAGAAAAATGGGTTTGGGAAAACATTAAAGCCCCACATTGATTTGTATAAAAAAAGAATTAGTCTTCATATAGGAAACACATGTGTGTTAGCGAATTATATGCGTTGAGACTAAATGATCCATGAGTCCTATTTGGCTCGCATTTGATTTTTGTTTAGTCCCGTGAAAAAAATTACAGGGGCTCCCCTTATATTTTAAGGGGGTGTTGCATATTTAACGATTAATGAATTAATAGTTATTTATCTCAATCATTGATTAATAGTTATTTATACATTCAGTGAATTTTGATTTATTCTCCTTTAAAAAAAATTAAGTATCTCTATAATTTTAGGGTATCTCCTAAGCGTGTAAAAACCTGAGAGATAAATTAAAATATATATATTTTATAGGAGGTAATTTTTCCACCTATTTGACAAAAGACTTAGATTTTTAACACTTCAAATGGGTGATCAAACATTTTTTTTTAAATGGAGTAAATCAAAACTCGCTTATATTGCAGGAAGTAAATAACTATTAATCATTGTTAAACTATTGAATATTAACAAAAATCTAAAGTTACTGATCAAAATATTGAATAATAATATAACAACTTTACTATTGGTTTCAATATTTTCAACAATAATTCAAAACAAGATATATATATATATATATATATATATATATATATATAATATATTTTTATTGTTAGTGAGTGAGACGCTTTTAGTGAGTAGAGAAAGAGAGAATAATAAAATAAAATAAAACTATTATTATTGAATTGTACAAATAATGATACACAATATGACTATTTATATACAATCCTAATTGGGCTTAGACTATACAACTTGGATTATATATAAATATTAAATCTAATCTAATATTTCAACACACCCCCATAATCCAAGTTATCGAACCTTTGCTAATCATAGTCGATCTAAACTATTCCTAATTTCTTTCTTAAATTCAAAAATTTGTTTATCTTCAATCATTTTGTGAAAATGTCAGCCAACTATGCTTCACTTGAGCAATGTCTAACTTCAAGTTCACCTTGATTTACCTTTTTCCTCAAGAAGTGACACCTAGATTCGATATGTTTACTTCTTCCATGCAAAACTGGATTCTTTGCCAGATTTATGGCTGACTTGTTGTAAATTTGCAACATTGGAGGTTTCTTCACTTTGACATTCATTTCTTCAAGTACTGATCTTATCGCAAGATGGCAATGCCACCACATGTTGCTTCTTCAAATGCCATGAGATTGAGGCACCAAATACTTGAAAGAAATATTCAGTTGGACTTCTTCAATCTTCCTTATCTCCGCACCAATTAGCATCTGAAAAACAACTAACTATTGCTTTTTTGCCTTCAGAATCTCGTAGAAATATTATTCCACAATTTATTGAATCCTTCAAATATATCAGGATTCTTCTTGCAGCCTTCATATGGGACACTCTTGGTTCACTTCTATATATGCTTACTAATCCGACTGCGAAACTTATACCAGGTCGACTGTTGCACACATACTTCAGAGATCCCACAATTTGCTTTAACAAAGCTACATCGACTTTGTCTTCCTCTCCATTCTTTTCCAACTTCACATTTGGTTCAACAGGTGAGGATGCAGGACTCGAATCATCCATTATGAATCTCTTAAATATCTCTTTGACATACTTCTTTTGATGTAGCACCATACCTTGCTTAGACCTTTGAAATTCAATGCCTAGGAAATAAGATAATTTTCCCAGATCCGACATTTCAAATTCCTTCGTCATCAGCTATTTGAACTTCGACAAGTTCTCCAAACTATTTCCACTTACAAGCAAGTCATCTACATATGAGCAAATGATTGTTATATTTTGTGCTACAATCTCAACATAGATACCATACTCTGATTTGCATTTGAAAAATCCCAATTCGACTAAGTACGAGTCAATCTTCTTGTTTCATGCCCTAGGTGCTTGTTTGAGGCCATAAAGCACTTTGTGAAACTTATACACTTTACTCGTTTCCTTATGAATCACAAACCCGGAGGTTGTGTGACATAGATCTCTTCGTCTAAATGACCATTCAAAAATGCTGATTTTACATCTAAATGAAATATCGACCAACCTTGGTTACATGCAAATGCTATCACTAGTCGAACGTTCTCCAATCATGATACTGGAGCAAATACTTCAGAGTAGTCGAGTCCTGCTCTTTGAAGAAAACCTCGAGCTACTAATCTTGTGTTATGTCTTGTTATCGACCCATCCGCATTGTGTTTTAACTTGAACACCCACTTTAGTTCGATAGCTTTTGTATGGGTTAGCAATTCGACTAACTCCCATGTGTTGTATCTTTCGATTGCTTGTAACACTCCGACCATAGCAATATTCCACTTTTTAATCCTCAAATCTTCTTTATAGTTGATTACCAGTCACTTCATAATCTTGAAGTCTTGTTGGAATAACTCTATTCCGTTGAGGTCTATGGCTTTTGTTAGCCACATCCTCTCTGACTTCAACATTGTCTAGAATGCCAGCAACTACTTCAACTTCGACTGGAATATTAGCAATTTCTTCGACTTCAACTTCATCAGTTTCTTCATTGAATTCATAGCTCATAAATGGCTTATTAATTGAATTATTTAAATTCCAATCATAGGTATAATTTTCATCAATTAAAATATCTCTACTCAACACAATTTTATTATTAATTGGATTGAATAGCCAGTATGCACCAGTTTTATGATGTCCTACTAGAATCATAGGTTCACTCTTGTCATCGAGCTTCATTCTTCTCGCATCAGAAATATGCTTGTAACACAAAGAGCCAAGCACATTCAAATGACTTATTGGTGGTTGTTTTCCACTCCACACTTATTCAGTAACCTTGTTCTTCAAAACCTTAGTAAGACACCTATTCAAAATATAAATTGTAGTTAAAGCAACTTCTATCCATAAAGACTTTGGGAAATTATTTTGCTTCAGCTTGCATCTTGTCATATCTAATGTGGTTATGTTTCTTCTTTCAGTATTTCCATTATGTTGAGGCATATAAGGAGCAATTACCTCATGATCAACACCATGTACTGCACAAAAATCTTCAAATATCTTGGATGTGTATTCGCCACCTTCATCTGTTCGCAGAACTTTGATCTTTTTCTCATGCTGGTTTTCGACAAGTATCTTGAATCTCTTAAAGATTTCAAATACTCCGTCCTTTCGTTTGATCACATAAATTCACACCTTTCGACTGAACTCATCAACAAACGAAATAAAATATCTCCTTTCACCAGTAGTGTGTTCTTCGCATGGATCACATACATCTGAATTTACCACTTCGAGAATGCAGAATGATCTCATTAGCATAGTCGAAACAAAAGAATTTCTGGATTGCTTTCCGACTAAAAATCCTTCACAAAGTTTTTTAGGTATCTCAAGACTTGGAATTCTAGTAACCATATCTTGAGTAATCAGTTGATTGAGTGATCGAAAATTCAAATGTCCGGACCTCAAATGTCACAACCAACTATCATTATGGTCAACAATATTTTTCAAACATTGAACTTATGTCGAACTGATCATAGTGTTAAAAGCCATGTCCTTCGACAACAGAGATTTTAAGACCTAATTGTTCTTGGTGGCGAACAATTTCAAAGCTCCACCTTTCATAACAACTAAGAAACATTTTTTGACCACTTCTCCAACACTTAGAAAGTTGCACTTAATTCCATGTACATATAACACATCTTTAATCATAGCTTTCCCTCCATTACTCATTTGAAAAACTATGTTCAGTACCTTCTGCTTGCAACGAACTATTATCAGCAAGTTTTACCTTGCTTTTCTTTGACTCCTCATAGTCTGCCAACCACTCCTTTCAATCAGTCATGTGATTCGAGCAGCCTGAGTCGAGGAACCAGATCTTGGATTTGACATGGTTATCTTTAATTACATCCATAACCATCATACCACCTTCAGAATCATCTGAATCTTGGCGTGCAAGGTTTGCTCATTTGTCCTTGCCTTTTGTCGATCCATTGTCTTTCCTGTACCAACAATGTTTAGCTGAGTGACTCCATTTTTCACAGTTATAACACTGCTTACCTTTCTTATCTTCTTTGTCCTTTCGATAGTTTCCTCCTCCCATTTTCAAGGATCAGAAGATCTATCTTCGACCTTATTCTTGTGGGGATTTAACCAATACTTCTTGTCCTGAGTCTTGTCGAGATTTCCTTTGAATTTGTTGGAACCGTCATCCTTTTTCCATGACTGAGCTTGCAGAGTCTGTATCGAGTCTTGAACTTCTTTCCTTTCGATAATCCTCATGTCATGAGCCTTCAATGAACCAACCAAATCTTCCATTTTAGTGGATTCAAGATTGTTGGATTCTTGAATAACTATGATAACTTGATCAAAGTGAGAGGTCAACGTTCCCATTTGTTGTGCCCCAAAATTTACCCTCTTTTTTCTTGTACTACTGGCTTATAATTCGATTGCATAAGCATACATGTAGTCGCATACATATCATTGATCATGAGATTATCTGGTTCAAGGTATCCCAAGGAGCAAAACAAAAAAAAAGAATCAAATTTTGCATGTGTCAGTCATCGGGAAATTGTGCTGTAACTTCAGAAATTTATTCTGTCTCGACCGTTCATCCGACCGTGTCGAAATTTTTATTCACGCAAGCAAAATCGCATTCCGGACACTTTTTGTTTAGAGTCCGACTTCAAATTCTCGATGGATCTGACAATTTTGGATTAATTACGAAAATTATTCGGATAATCATAATTTGGGCTTGGTTATGGATCCAAAGCTATAAATACATTTTGCCTTCACAAAGGTGGGGAAGATTCACTTTGTCTAGTTTTGACCACAACTCACTTCAACATTCTCTCAACCAAAAAACCAAAAAAGTTCAAACTGCAACTTTCCCTCCAAGCAACCACCACAGGCCGCCATCGGACCTCTGAATAACGACCGCCACCATCGCAGTCTTTCTCCTATCAATCTTGATCTTCTTCTTCTTCTTGTTCTGTTTGAATCTGACTTAGAAGAAGTCAATTCCTCTGGATTTCTCTTCAATTTCAAGAATTAAGCAATTCTCCATCATCTTCCCCAATCCTCCATTGAGGACTTCAAGTTTTCTTCAAAAATTCAAGGTTAATTCTGAAGATTATCATCAATTCGCAACTGATTTGGTATTTTCTTTGAAGAGCACAAGGAATTCCTCTTCAATTTGATTCAAACATCAATTTTAGATAAGTGTTTAGGTCAATTAAGCACTTATTTTAAGCTATTTCTGACTTTTAGCTTTTCATGAAATTGAACACTGTCATTACTTGCAAATTCCATGTAGATTCTGATTCTTGAACCTTCATGCTTGAATTCTTTATTTTGAATCGGATTTTGCAACGTAATTAGTGTCGATGTGAAGATTTTCATGCATAGCATACATGTGTTTGCATTCTCTTTGCATTATAGCCAGAAACTCATGCATCTTGCATCACCTAACACATGCTCGTGCATTGGAAGACATTTAATTTGATTGAATTGCATTGACACATGATGAGTTAGAATATAGCTTGCGTTCGTAGTGTATCGACATGTAGCTTCCAAAGCATTTTGATCACTAGGTACATTGTGCATTGTATATAGTTTATGCATACGCATTCCAAGTGTTTGTGTTATTGTGTCATTAGGATTTGACATGATCATTTCTTGTTTCTTCGTGGTATGTCATGCTTGCATCGATACTTTGTATGTGAAATATTAGGTGGTTGGCACAACTTGCATCATAAGCATACTCATGCACCGGTTTTCATTGCGCACATTAGAATGTTAATTACTTGCATTTCATACATATTCATACCTAGCATTGCACATGAGCATTGGAATTCCGGCTTCACACGACACTTCTAACATGTTCATATATAACCATACATGTGAGAATATTAGGATTGTTGATCTTGCATTTCGTACATGTCCATGCATAACATTGCACACACGAGCATGGGAACTATTGATGCATCACTTGCATTTCGTATACGCTCATACATAGCATCGCACGTGAGCATCGGAACTATCATTCCACCATTACCATTCCACGCATGTTCATGCCTTGACCCTCATTCATGAGCATTGGAGCTATTGTTTCACCGCTTGCATTCCGCGCATGTTCATGCATAACATTGTGCATATGAGCATTGAAACCATTGTGTCAACTTGCATTCCTATACATGTCCATGCATAACATCACACACTTGAACATTGGAATAATTTCCAAACTGTATGGATTAACTTTTAGCATGAGAGCTTCATGGACAGGTGATCCGGATCAAAAACAGCATTTCTGCAGGTTACAGATCGTGCTTAGCGCCACCAGAAGCGCGCTAAGCGCCAAACTCACTGACTGGTGTGTTGCAGGTCGCGCTTAGCGGTATGGCGGGCTTAGTGTGACCTGTATTGGTTTTTTATGCTATTTCTTAATTCTAAGTGCAAACAATAGGTGTTCTAACATCCTTAGACACTATTTGACATGTGTTTGATGCAGGGGCTAGTGTCGTAAGCATACACGACGTGTTTCCTCGATTGTTTTGCATTTGTATACCCACGTATGCATTTCTCTATTTGCGTTTTGGGTCTAACTCCCTTCTTGCAGGTTTCTTATGTTTGTATACCCACGTATACATTCCTTGTGCTTGCCTTTTGGGTCCAACTCTCTTTTTGCAATTTGTTGTGCGTTTGTATACCCACGTGTACATTCATTTGTTTGCTTTTTGGGTCTAACTCCCTTCTTGCAGGTGTTTTTTGTTTGTACACCCACGTGTGCATTCCTCTACTTGTTCTTTCGGTCTAACTCCTTTCTTGCAGACTTTGTTGTTTCGGATGCGCACGAACGCTATGCTTCGAGCTATTCTCCCCGGTTTACTCTTATTGTATGACTGCAGTACTTCAAGTTTTCCGGAGTATATCTCTATAGCTTGCAGGGCTCTTCGAATTCTATATCCGTTTGGTAGTTTTTACACCACTCACCACATTCTCTTACAGCTTTCCTAGATATCATGAGAAGTAGGGCTTTACAGCTTTCTTTTGCCATGACAACTAGGAATAGAGATGCATGATGGGGCTTCCGTAGTTGGAGCATGTTCAGGAACCCCTCTAGTTTATTTAAAGACCCGTTTAGGGAAATTCTACTTGTGGATTCTGATTGTTTGTTTGCTTTTTCTCCAGGTTCTCGAGCCTAAACTTTAGGATTCACATCCTTTGCATGTCAACATAGGTAGAGATTCCCTCATCTTCAGCCATAGGTCCAACCATGGTTTTTGCTAGTTTCTTTTGCATTTTGCATGTAATAAAACTAAAACTTGCTTTCCTTTTTCCCTTTGAAAACAAAACACTTAATAATGGTTTAAACTCCTTTTCTCAAGGTAAAAACAACCAACCAACACAAACTCTTTTCGCCTTTACACACTTTCTTTTCTTTTTGTGTTTAAAACCTTTTTCACAAGTAAAAAACACAAAACCCACCAAAACAAGTGAGCCGAACTACGACGCTCTGACTTTCCCATTGCCCGCGGGAATACATAGACATCTTGTCACGGGGCTCGATCGAGCAAACTTTGTAAACACTTCTTTCTTTTCTCCATGGTTTCTTATTTTCTCCTTTCTTTTGCATTGTGTGATAGTGATTAAGCATAGATAGACATAACACACCCTTTAGCTAGAAATAGAAAATGGATACCGTAGAGTACTACGGGCGTGTGGGGTGTTAATCCATTCCCCTCGTGTAACTAACTTCCTTACCTAGATTCTCTTGATCTCTCGGTCATAGGACTGCGATTTCTCCCCTAAGGTTTACTCGATGCTTTCCTTTCTCCCTCATGAGATAAAAAGACGTTCGATGGCGACTCTATTGATACCAGTTATCAGTCGGAGGTTCGACCGGTATTTTCACCATTACCTACTCAACTATCATCTTATCAGTTATGATTTCACCACAACCCTTCATAAGATGGACGAGTTTCTAGATCTTCGACACATATTCTTCAACTTTTCCATCTTATCTCATCGACAACAACTCATATTGTCGGTGCAGGGTTTGTAAATTTACAACCTTGACTTGTTCATATCCTTTGTAATACTTCACCAGAATATCCCATGCCTCCTTTGTCATTTCAGCATGAGAGATTCTGCCAAAATTAGCAGCATCGACCGCCTTCTGAATGCAATAAGAAGCCTTGCAATCTTTCTTCTTGACTTCGTTGTCTATGCTTCGGTTGCACTTGCAGCCAGCATAGGAACGTCGTCGGTAACCACTTTTAGGATTTCATGGAAGTCAAACAAGGATTGCATTTTTTTCCCATCATATCCAATTTTTACCTCTCACACCCCAATTTTTGACCTAAGATACCATCTAATATCATTCACATATACATCATTGCATCATTGACAATTTCAGAACAAGGTAGATCGTGTGTGTGTTCCTTAAGCCAAATTAGGGTTTTGATCCAAAAAAAAATTCATTTGTTCAAGATGTGATCAAATTAGGTTTGAGTCTTCACTCATCTCAAATTATCTATCTTCATCAATCATCAACATTTGATCTTCAAATTCCCATCATTTCCTCAAGATCTATCTTGCATCGACCAAATATGGTTTTGATTGAGGATGGTGTATCATTGACTTTTGCTCAATGGTGACCTATTTGCTGGAGAATGATCTCAAAATCATCAATGCAATATCTTGACCTAATTTCTTGATTCAAAACATTTCAAAAGCCATGATTGATTCTTAGAAAATTTTTGAATCATCTAACAAAAAGTCAACAGTTTAAATCAGTCAAACTTTGACTTTTGGTCAACTTTTTTGAAATCCAAATTTTTCAATCATCAAATCATTTCAAATTATTCATCATGATCATAAAAAATCAAAATGTGTGAAAAAGTCAACAAAAAATCAAATTTGAAATTTTTTTCTAACACTTAGAAATATTTTCAAGTGTTAAAAACATAGTTTTTCACCATTTTCATGGCTATTTTTCACCTAGATCCATTTTGATTCAAGAAAAACTCAAAACATGAAAATTTTAGATCTTGTTCCAAGCTTTCCAAAATTTCCAATAACTTGTAAAAATACTTTGTGTAGCTAGGTTTTTGAAATTGAAACTTAGAGGTCCATAACCATAATTTTCAAGTCATTTCACCAAAATTTTAGGTCATTTTTGCAAACTTTCTCTTCTAGAAGCCTTGTCACCATTGAGAGATAAGTTATAACTTGATAATATCTTATAGCAATGATTTAGATAAGGATAAAATCAAGAGAGAATTTTAACCATGGTTAAAGAAGTTAACCATGTGCATTAAATGTAAAAGATTCTTTCTTACCCTTTAAGGCAAGTTGCTAATTGTTTCAAGTCTATCCTTGCTTTGCTATTCAGAATTCTTGGCCTATAAATAGAGGTCATTCCTCATTTCAAAATCACATAAAAAAATGTCAAAGCATATGTTTTTTCTTTCTTTCTTGAATTGTAAGTAACTTGGTTTTCAAAGGAGCAAGAATAGCAACTCTCAATTCTTGCAAATTCAAAGTAAACCAATGATTCAAACACTTTCTAAACATCATTTGTGAGTTGTTTGAACCATCCATAAGCATCAAAGACCTTTGTAACTCAGAATTACTCATCAACCACCATAAATTCACAAATTGAGCCTTAACCATACATCTCTCAATCTATTCGCGCATCTTCCAATTTTCCACTTCAAACATCATCCATATACTTCATATGACTGATCCAAACACTCATACATGATCTGAAATAAGAGAATCATCAAAATCGAATCACACTCCAAGAAACTACAGTTGAACTTGGGCAAACTGATTCAGGCTATCTCTAAGCAGGCCAAGCATCCATACACGTTCCATATGGTTCACTGAAGTTGTAGCAATCATCAAACAATTTCTGGAAATACTTCTTCGAAGAATCAAATTTCAACTTGAAGAGGTAAGTGGCTCAACTTTGAACTTTAGAATTTTTGAATTCCAGTTCAAAAATTGCTTGGCCATTTTGTTTCTGCACTTATACTGATCATTAACCCTCAATCAATTGCTTGAATCATGGTCCATACACGATTTCATGATCAATTCTTAGAATTAGGGTTCATCTGATTTCATGTGAATTTAATGATCTTAAGCTTAAAATAAATACAATTAAACATCACCATCATGTTCCTGGTTAAATTTTGAGCAAGTTTGATGTTTACATCGTACAAATTCATTAAGAAATGAGAGAGATACGAAATCAAGGATGGAGGAAGAAGATGAAGATCATGCGCGCATTTTCTGAGTTTTTGAAAAATTCAAATATTTTGTTTATAATATAATTAAATGAAGTGGAATAAGAGAATGGATGTATAGCCACCTCAGTGGCAGCCAGCACTCTCTTAAGTCTTTCCTAGCTATAAGGTCTGGGGTTTTAACCCCACCCAGACCTTTTATTTTCCAAACTTCTCACTTTTCTTCATTTTTCAACCATTTTTTCAAACCATTTTTCAAACTCATTTTCAAATATAATTCAATAGAAGCATGATATTAACAAGCCACGCATGTGGCCCAGTGGTTAATCTTTTCACCTTTGAAAGTCAGGTCTTCAGTTCAAACCTCCTTAGGACCAAAACATTTTTTTTATCACTTGTTTTCTTAAGTTTTTTAACAAACTTCAATATTTTCAAAGACCAATCAAAACTTCTCATCTTGAGATGATTTTTTGCACACTTGTCATTTAATATATATATTTTATGATTATGTCAAAAAATACCAAAAAATATTTCTTTTGATATATTTTTTATTAGGTTAAAATAGACGTTTTTAAGTATTTTAAATACTTTCAAAAAATGTTTTCTTTCCGAGTTTCAAACCTAATCTTTTTCAAAACCTTTTGTGAATATCTTTTACTTTTCAAAATCATTTCAAACCTTTCAAAAACATTTTAAACTTACACACCTCTTTTCCATGATTGATTCGATTAATCTTTGAAAGTACAAACCGAACTAGGTTTTTCTTCGAAATTCTTTTGAATTCAAATCAAATTGATCATGAGTCTCCCTTACGGTGTAAGTCTCAACCCTCCTATGTACATATTTAATTTATTTGTACAAATCCACCTTTTGTGTACATATTCAATTCCTTGTACATATTCAATCATCTTTGTAAATATTCAAGTACAATTAGCTTCGTTCCGCTAATTTTTATTCACTTATTTATACAGCGATTCCATTGGTATTAAGAGGAGAATTATTCCCGATGAAACTGCTCTTAAACCAATGGGTCTCCCTTAAGGTGTAAGTCTCACTCCTTTGTATATATCCAAGTATACTAGTTTATCCGCTTGTTTTAAACACTTGTTTATATATTTGCTTTCACACTCCTTTGTATATATCCAAGTATACTAGCTTATCCGCTTGTTTTAAACACTTGTTTATATATTTGCTTTCACACTCCTTTGTATATATCCAAGTATACTAGCTTATCCGCTTGTTTTAAACACTTGTTTATATATTTTCTTTCACACTCCTTTGTATATATTCAAGTTACACTAGCTTTTATTGGCTTGTTTTATACACTTGTTTATATATTTCCTTCATAAACTCCGTGAATGCACACACACACTTTGTCATATATATATATATATATATATATATATATATATATATATATATATATATATATATATACTTGTTCATGTTTATTTATGTCATTACAGCTAGTATAACAACTAGGTTCCCCATAGACTCCTCTTGGGCTTTGTACAAGATAACTCACATGTTGAGTTAGCCTCCTCTTGGGCTTCGTACAAAAGAACTCCCATGTTGAATTAGTCTCCTTTTGGGCCAAAAGAACTCCCTGAGTTTAGCCTTCTCTTGGGCATCATACAAGAAAGAGACCTGGAAATCTCTAATAGCCTCCTATTGGGCTTCCAATACAAAGAATCACCTTCACTAGGATAGAATTCTAAAAGTATGGTTACCTAGTGAAATTACTCATGAACCCTAAGAGTATGGTTTCCCGGTGAAATCACTCTTAAAGCCAAGCCAACCATACCATATAGCCTTCTCTTGGGCTCACAATACAAGGATCCTCGATGTCCCTCGGATAGCCTCCTCTCGGACTTACAATACAAGGACCCACAGGCTTCTTAAAAGCATCCCCCTAATCAATAATCAATTTCTCCTAGAGATTTAGACATGTATCATCTCTATGGAAGAAGTATCTCATCTATAGCATCACATACAAATCAAACTTTTTTTCAAATCAACACTTTTTCAAACAAAACCTCTTTTAATTGTAAGTGGTGACGCTTGTACACTCAAGCAAAACGCCCAATGCTTACAATGAAAGATTCAAACATTTTTCAAACATCTTTCTTAACTTGTAAGTGGTAACACTTGTACACTCAAGTCAAACACCTAATTCTTACAATGAAATATTTAAACAATCAAATCTTCAAAAATGTATGTGATAAAATAGACTAGATACATTTTTCATTAAGATGACACTTGTCGTTGTCTCTTAACATTTTTGCTTCCACTAGCATATAAGTGGGAACTACAATTGCTCTGACTTTCTCAATCTACTTTTGAGAATACGTAGGCACAAGGTATCACCCTTGGCGAGCATACTTCTTTCTCCCTCAAACCAAACAAACCTTAGTTCCCTTAGATCTGAGCTACATATGCTCTGATTCCCACTAGGAGATATGTATGCAGAGGATCCCAATGATCTTTGCGAGCATAATAATTATTACAAAACTTAGGTTCCTGCCTAACCTACCTTTTTTAAATCTCAAAGGAGAAACTTTCCCGAAATAGCGTAGCAAATAAAACACACAATCATACAAAATATGCATAAAAAAGTTCTTATAGAAAACTATAGATATATAAGATGCTAATACCTTCCCTTTATATAATCAACCCTCTTACCCTGGTCTCTCCCCAATGTGTTGCGTCTAGTTCACGCTAGTCGCATCGCATATCATATTTAGGGTATTTCAGCTTTCCCCATTTCTATCTACTTTCTTGTTTGGAAACAATAGAGCTTGGTGCTCGCGACATCTTTTAAAACAAAAAAATTAAAAGAGTAAATCGTTTTGAGCCTGAGATTCAAATTCTGATTTGATTCCCTCATTCATCACTTTTTACCGCGAACATTACCGCCAAGCATTGGAAGATAATTTGGTATGCCCTTATCACTAGTCATCTTCCCAACGGTTGATTCACTTGCTCTATAAACACGATCTTTGACGTATGGGTGTTCAAAACCGAATCAACCCAATAGAAAATCGCAAACCAAACCAATCCAAACCGAAACCGTAAAAAACCGCATTTGGTTCGGATTAGTTTGGGTCATTTTTTAACAAAACCGCATGGTTTGGTTCGGTTTGCGGTTTGTATTTTGCAAACCGAACCAAACCGAACAAAACCGCATTATGTTACAACCTAAATTTTACTTCACTCGCATCTAATCTAAACCTAAATCTATTATACATTAGCCTTATGATTACAAACAATTTTCGCATCTTTACAGTTATGGTTTCAGTTTCAATCTTCTTAAATATCTCCTAACATTATCACTTCATCTTCACCACTTACATCTTGCCTCTTCTTATCTAATCTCTACTCTCTTATATTGTTTCCTTTGCACGTTCTTATTTTTTATGCAATTTTTCTCTCTTTCAATTTTATTTTACCGCACATCTTTATCTCTAATCTCTCCTATCTTGTGTTCTTTCTTTTTCATCTTCACTAATTTCTCATCTCTTCTATTTTTTTGTATTATTATAATATTTTTATATTGTTTTATGTTATTATTTTATATTTATTATTTCACTTTTATCTAATCTAACTTTTACATATTAAATGAGAAGTTATTCTCCAAATATGATTAGTTTTTTGGTTATAATTTAGTAGTGTATCATGTATGAATGACCAAATACAAAATTATGTATATATATATATATATGTGAATGTATGACTCAACAAATTATTTGTAAAACCGAAAATTAACCGCACGAACCAAACCGCATTGGTTTGGTTTGGTTTGGTTTGGTTTTTTTTCTAAAAGTCAACCGAACCAAACCAAACCGCATGCCTTTTTCTCTCGTGGTTCAGATGATTTTTTACGTCAAAACCGTCTAAACCGCATCGCGAACACCCCTACTTTGACGTGAAATTCTTGAAAACTCGATCAAGAATAATAATTGAAAGCTCTAGATACCAATTTGTTAGTGTGCGGGACACTTTTAGTGAGGAGAGAAAGAGAGAATAATAAAAGAAATAAAAAAATATATTATTAAATTGTACAAATAATAATACACAATATGATTATTTATATACAACCATAATTAAATTTGGGCTAAACAACTTAGATCATATTTAAATATTAAATCTAATCAAATTTAATATAATAATTCAATATAAAATTTATATATTGAAAGAATTATAAACACCTATTTATTATCTCTCTTTTTAAAAAATCATTTTATTTTTATTATATTTTGAAAACAAATTTTTCACTAGTTTAGCCTTAAAAGTTGAAAACCGTGCATAACAGAGATAGAGGAGTAATTTAACTAAAAGCATTTGAGTGATTGATCTTTAAATCAGTGTTTTAAAGTTCGAATCGGATCGGCCGGTTGAATCGGGAACCGATCAGGTAACCAGTCTGATTCTATTGTTGGATCGAATATGTAGTTGAACCGACACGAACCGGCAAGAATTAGTGCAAACTGAAAAAATCAGGAAAACTAGTGGTTTAACTGCTTTTTTAATTTTTAATTTTTTAATTTTTTACTCAAATTTTTTTAATTTTTTAAATTATCCGGTTATTTATTTATTTTGATTATTTTATTAAAATATTATATATAAATGAAAAATTAAATTAATTATATTATTGCCAAAGAAAATGTTGCAGTTGCGGTTGATTTTGTTGCAGATAATTTTGATATTGAAGAAGGATATCTCAATATTAAAACAATTTTTTTCCTTAAAACTAAGTTTAATAGACAATGAAATTATTTTGTTATAAATTATTCAATTGTATTATGTTGCAATTAGACTTTGTAATTTTGTACTATTTTATTATATATGATAGCTATATTTAAAATTTGAAGGCTTAATTATACTTTTGGTCCTCCTTTTCTCCCAACTCACGATATCAGTCCCCTTATTTTGTTTTTAAACAGTTTTGATCCCCCGTGTCTATTTTTTTGCCAAAAAGTACTGAGTTGGGAAAATAGGGGACCAAAACGGTTTAAAATTAAAAAAACAAGGGGACCAAAATTGTAATTAAAACTAGTACACCTCAGCATTTTCTGGCAGAAAATGGGCATGGGGGACCAAAACTATTTAAAAATAAAATAGGGAGACTGATATCGTGAGTTAGGGAAAATAGGGGACCAAAACTGTAATTAAGCCAAATTTAAATTTAAATTATCAAATTTTAAATTTATTTATAATATGATATTTTGAAAATGTTTAAAATTTAAATTATCAAATTGTGAATTTATTTATGATATGATATTTAAAAAAAATTTAAGTCCTAGTTGTATTTTGTAGAGATTGAGTCATCTGGTTCGATAAGTTTTATACCTATATAGTTTTGTTATAACTGGTCTATTCAACCGAGTTATCTGGTTTAATCTGGTTTATTAATGTGGTTTGACCAGTGACCCAGTGGTTCGACCAATAAACCAGTGACCCAATACCTTCACTGGTTTGACGTCCGGTCAAATTTTTAAAACATTGCTTCAAATAGGTAACGTAACATGAAGAAAAGATGTAGACACTGTTACTTTCATAGGTCACACTCTATTTCTTTAACGCCATGTACAATGGTTTTATTATTCAACACCTTATTTTTTTAACTTTTTATCTTCCACATCATCTTTTATTTCTTTCACCAAATAATTCAACACTCATTCAATTTTTATTCACTATAATAGTTTTGTTTAATAAAATTCAATATTCTACCCACCATCATTCACAACACACTAAACATTTAAATAATCACAACAATCAATAAAATTTTGCAAAGTATTGCATGTGGCCTCCACTCACTCACATTCAACATATTGAATCTTTGCAACACCAATTAATTCGCATCATTTCAACATCTCATTCAATACTTCATTGTAAATATTTCACTATTGAATAATTTATTCAATATCCCATTGTATATAATAGTCTAAGAAGGATAGACAAGTTTGATTAAAAAAAATTATTATTTTTCAATCTCAAATACAAGAAAATACAGTTATATTTAGTGATTTAAAATATAAGATAACGTTAACCACTACTATTTTTAATATCATTATTTCAAATTACTTTTCAATTAATTTGGATTATATTTTTCAATATTTTATTTAATGAAATGTTTTTTTGAAGTATAAGATGACAACTATAACATTATTATTTTGAAAAAGAAATGAGATCAATTATATTTTAAGATAAATTTATCTCTTTTTTCCTTGAAGAAATAATTTTAAAAAAAATCATAAAATGCATACGCTTTTCCTTTAAAAAGTTAAATATAATTTTAGCTCATGTAATTATAGTGATTTTTAATTCTAGTCTGTGTAGAAAAAATATTTGAATTCAATTTAAATTTGAAATTGTTGGTTTTAAGCTCTGTTTGATAAAAATAGTTGTTAACTGATAAGCTAGCTGATAGTTGATAGTCTATGGCTGATGACTGATGACTGATGGTTCATGGTTGATGACTGGTAGCTGATAAACTAATTGAAGTATTTGGTAAAATTAACGGTTTATTAAAAAATAAATATAAAATGATATATTTAAATTATTAATAAATTCATATTTAAGATATTTTTAAATTTAGTAATTTAAATTTATTAAATCTTTTATATAATTTATATATTAAATTTTTTAAAAAAATTGTTTCAATTTTATAATAAAAATCAATGTTTCATATAAGTACATGTACAATAATAAATTTATGAAACTTGATAATAGATTCTATCCGAAATTACAAACATATATTAATATAAAAAAATCTTAATTTATAATAAAAGTATATTAAATTAACATTTAATATATATATATATATATATATATATATATATATATATATATATATATATATATATATATATATATAATTACATAAAAATTAAACATATTAAACACACTTTTATAAATTTTTCAATACATATAATAAAAATTAGATAATCTCAACTACAATTATACTAATCCAAAATAATAATCAAAATAAGTTTATCGCCTAACATTCCAAATTAAAGCAGCAATATTGTTACGAATTTCCTTCGTTGTGGTTGATCTCCCTGATCCCCTCTCTGGTATGTTCCCCACGTTGAGGACCAACAACATTATCTGAAAGATCATCATGAGGTACATATGGATGTTGTCATGGACGATAAACATTAGGTCATCATATGAGTTGATGTGAATATAGGTATGCAATGCAAATGCTGCTATTATAATATCAATTTGAGTCTTAACACCAAATTACGGCATTTTATTAAGTATCTTCCATCTTTTCTTCAACACTTCAAATGACCTCTTTATACAAATTCTAATAGATGAATGTGCACGGTTAAAGGTTTCTTGAGCATTAGTTGCGGGTTCACATTCAAATTGCGGTTGATGATACCTTATCTTAAGATAAGGTACCAAATATCCTTCTTTATCAGGATATCCTTTGTCAACCAAATAAAATCTATCTGCAAAAAAAAAAAAGTAAAAATGTATATATTTTTTTATAAAACAAACATCCTCAAAAAGGAAAAGAAAATAAACTTGTAGTAATACATATATCATACTTTTTGGTGGCTTTGGAAAGTTTAATGTCAATGTGTTGATTGCATGAAGAAAAACATGTGTGTTATGTGATGATTCCTTTTATCCAACTGATATAAATGTGAAACACGTATCAAAATCACAACTTGCTATGGCATTGAAGGTGGGGATTCCTTTTCTACCCGTATAACGCATTTGCTCTGCCTCAGGAATACATGCAGCTATATGGGACCATCAATGCATCCAATACAATTCTGTTAAAAATAAGATAAAGATGTGTCCATCATGATAAGAAATAACATATCTTTGACACACACACACCTTGAAATAAGGCATGTACCGCTCATCATTAGCTATATGAGGTGGTACATATTGAAAAGTTTGATCCTTTGGTCTTAAAATATCACGTGCTAGGCCTTGGTAGCCCCTACTTCTACCGCTAATTGCTTCTAAAACCTCATGAAATTTTCTACTAATGGTCTCTCCAGAATGTTGAAATCATTCTCTAACATCTCAATTAGAAGCACCCATAGCAAGTGTGTACACAAATATGCTCACCTTCTATACAACTGACATTCTTTTACTTGGTTATAATCTATATTTTGATTGTAAATCTTCACACAATTGTGTAAATAAAATTGGATCCATTCTAAAGGCATTCATACATCAAACAGGGTGTCCATTTAATATCTCATTCATCCAACCTTGTCCTCTTTGAAGTGAAGTCATACATATAAATATATTTATAGTAATATTTAACAATTGCACTTATTTTACTTAATTTTATAATCCAATAAAGTGCATAATTTCTTCTCTTTTTTTCTCTTTCAGCAATATCCATGATGTATCTACTAAATAATAAATTTAATTATTAATAATCATATTCAACACAAACAATTCAGCACCAACATCAATAAATTCATAGATTGCATATTTGTCTAAAACATAAGCAAACAAATTTTAACATTCAAAAAATTGAATCCAATTTCAAGTCAAAACCAAAGGCACAAGCCTTGCAAACAAATGCCAACATTCATAAAATTAAAACAAATTTAAAGTCAAAATCAAAGGAACAAGCCTTAAAAACTAAATATTCATAAAATATTCATTTCTCTTTGGAGTGCATATACGTTAACTATAATTTTCTATACTCGTCATCCACCATGTTTACAAAAATATTTCGCCTTGATTCATTCTCAATCAAACTAACCGCAAAGCACAACAGTTCACTACCTTTTTTCTAAAACTCCATTGATAACCATTCGATTTATAACTGACGTTGTTGTAGAAATTGTAGAACTACCATTAACTTCTTTACTTTCATTTTCATCAGATTCCATTATTTCCAATGCCTTATGAGATAGAGATATCAAGGTTTTTATCTGACCACCTAGTTTTGCAGTCCCTGCGGTTTGTTTTATTTTACGATTTACCTTAATAAATTTGTTAGTCATGTTTTGTGCAACTCTTTTTGTGCCTCCATCTTGACTAGTTACTTGTGTGCCTTCAAGACCTTCATCAGGTACATGTGTACCTCCAAGACCTTCATCAGCTACTTTTGTACCTCCAAAACCTTGGTTAGGCAATTGGGTACCACCCACCTTGTTCACAAAATCAGGCCAAACCGAATTTTTTTCTTGTAGTAAATTTTCCACTTGAGAAGCATAACGTTGATATTATGCATAAATATGTGCTCCATCACTCTCATAATGATGATGCCATTTTCTTCATCCTCTTCCTCAACATTAACAGGTTCCACAAGTTGAACCAACTCAGAATCCACAGAGGAAGCAACAACCTCATCCCCACATGCATAATTTTCATCAAATAGTTGATTTCAATATTCCTCTATCGTAGGATCTACTGATTTATTGCGAAAATTTTTAGCCTCTGGTTTCTCCTATAAAAAAAAATTAACCATTAACTTTTATATCTTACATTAAATCATTTTCATTGTAAATGAACTAGAAGTATTTAATAAATAAACTAATCTTAATTTTTCTATCCCACCAATCATCTGAACAACTAAGCTTTCCTATAACATGATCTCATCCTAAACCAGTTTCACCAAACTTTGAAAACCTTCAAATGCTCCAATCTTTCTTCCCTGTATCAAACTTATTCATCAAGGTCTTTACTAGACATTTTCGATGACCAAAGCTTCAAACTCTTGGTTAATTTGTTTCCATTTAAATGATACACGTCCATTCTTTCTAATAAACTTGATACAAAGCTCACAAAAAATCTTTTCATACTCAGAATCATCTGACCATTTAAAATTGATTCCTTCTATTTTATCTTTACTTGAGACCACATCTTATAAATTTGATAACATACAATATTAAAGATTAGCGGTTTTGAATCATATAAATTTAAAAATAAAAATAAAAAAAGAAATACATGATATACAAGCAAGTCAATGAGATGATTTTTTTTTAAAACAAAACAAATAATTTATTCAAAACACTAACAAATAGAAAATATATTAGCAAGTAAAGAAAAAGAAAACCATATGACTATTGTTGTCTAAATATTCAACGTCAGTATTTCAACCCATAAAAATATAATGGCTAATTAAATGACTTCACATGTGCTTATATCTAATTTTATTTTGTATTGAAGTCATTTATTAATTTAGTGAAGAACAATGTATGAAGATGAGTAACTATAACAATATAAAAATTATTTATTAAATTGTGATGCATACACTCTATTTTAACCACAGATATTGAAATGCAAAGTGCATGTTAAAATCAACCAAACATAAATTTTCACAGTATATTTTTCAATAGCAACAAATTATATGTGTATATGGAAATATCACTAATAATCCATGTTTTGTTATCAATTCCCTACTACCATATAACTACCTAACCCATGTTTTGTGATCAATTTCTTACTACCACATAGTCACCCAACCATGCATAGCTAATAGTTTGCCACATGTATTCTTGCATTCGTTTAGATTTTTATCGTAAGAAATAGCAATGGCAGCTAAAGATATTATATAAAAATAATGAATACTATAATACTCTAACATGGAAGAATTATAAGAGTTGTCATTCATATGGTGAAATAACGATAGTTAAAAAATAATAGAATAAAATAAACTTGGAGATTGACCACCCCTATGCTCCACCTTGTCCAACCCAACTTTCAACCCACACAGTAACTTAGCTCCAATTAAAAATATAAATTAAATTTATTTGAATTATTAATTAAATTGGATTGGGCCTAATATTATATATATAATTATTTTTATTTTATATTAAAATAAATTATAAAAGATAAAATGAAATTCAGTTAAAATAATAAAGAAAAAAATGATAAGTTATAAGTTAAAACTAAATACTAATTAAAATAGCGTTTAAAAATAAATTATAAATCAGTAAAATAAATTATAAATTTATTATAAAATATCGTTATCAAACCGATTTTTTTCATATAAACTTATAAGTTATAAACTCAAAATTTGCTTACCAATGACCGTGGTTTATTGGACGATATGATATATTTTTATCAGCTATTTTTTTTTTATATATATAAATTTCATATCTTAGGTAGAGATTAATCTCCTAAATTGACGCGCATCATATTAAACAAATAAAAATATTTATAAAGAATTTAAGATTGAATTTAAAGTCTCGCACTCTAACTAATATGCAAATAGAAAATTCTTCTCCTTCAATACTATTGTATTTTTTTAGACAATTTATGAGACTATGTAATACTTTTCAAATTCACGTGTACAAAATGTTTTGAAAAAATTATAAGAATAAAACCAAAAGATAATTTAATTGTAGAACTAAAATTATATTTAAAGTTAGAGATAATAAAATGAAAACAATACTATTATTAATTAAAGAGTATAACTAAAGAATTAATATGGATAATTCATTTTAGCATAAGTTTTTTGTCCAAATGGACAGCTCATACTGATGTGATGACGTGTCGTTTCTTAATCAGGATTATATATGTCATTATCTTATCGGCAAATGTAAGTATGTTTCTTTTTTCCTTTGGCATTGCGATAAGCATTCTATCAATATGATGATGAGTTAGAAGTGTGCTTTACATATTGCATTGGGTCAGAAGCCAGGCACCACCGACCCCAATGATCCCTGTCCCAATTAAAGCCTTAATAAAATTTTGATTTTAATTAATTCAGTTAAATCAATTTTAAACTCCAATCAAATTAATCATATACTATTTAAATTAGAGAAATACTAACCAGGCTGTTGGAATACTCTTTAAATACTTAAAGTAATGATACTATTTTTAGAAATGTATGTAATTAATGTATTAAAGATTAAAATAATTAATTTTATAAAAATATTTTATTTATTTAATATCCTCAAACAATATCTTAAAATATTGTTAGTATGACCCTTTAAATTAAACAATTGAATTAATCTAACAATTTATATTTAATATTCTAATAATTAATTTTATTATATTTAAATTTATTTAATAATTAAATATATATATATAATATATATATATATATATATATATATATATATATATATATATATATATATATATAATATATATATATATATATGATACTATGAATAATGTAATTTTAAATAATAAATTAAATAAACATGCTAAAATATGAGACTAATTAAGAGAATGATTTTCATATACTAATTATAAAACAAATTATACCATCAACAAATCAAAATTATTCATATGTAATTTTAAAAAATTATGATGAAGTCAAACATCGTCTTTGACACCATATAATTATAATTAATTTATAATACAAAATTATTTATGGAGTTTAACTCGAGATATAATTCACTAAATAAAATAGAGTTGAGATATCTAATAGATTAAGTCAATCGTATGAGCCAAAACTAATATTAAAAGAATACTCGAATCAAGATATGGGGTACCACATTTATAACTAAGTGGTAATATTACAACCTGATTTCTAACAATAAATTATGATTCTAATATCAAACTAATCAAGGAGAGTCACCTTAAATGATTCTTGATGGGCATTCAACACCAAGAAAAAAATATATACAGTTCACATAATAGACGGTTGAGATTTTACTGGCCCCGCTGTTAAAATTACTGTTCACCCCACTTTTAGTGAACTACTAAATGCTTTAATCTTTATTTTAGATAGTAATTATTTGCTTTTTAATTGTTATTTTATTACATTTATAATGAGTTAGTACATGCTTTAATCTTTATCTATTATAAATTTATAAAAATTAAAATACTATTAGATTACGCTAATAATCTAATTAGTAAATCTTAATTTAATCTTAAACTAAGGTTAAATAAGTAATTTTCTATAACTACTTGCATCATATGTATTTGGCAATAAATTTTGCTGATGTGTCATACTATGATATTTTCTGCCACTTTTTATTTTTTTAATTCATACTACCAAATCAACTTAAAAATATCATAAAACCCCCCTAATCACCTATGCAATCTTTTAAAAACCTAATTACGTTTAGTTAGGTTTAATTTTTTACTGTGTTCCTTGCACTTCTCCATGCCTAAACCTAACCCTCTCTGATTTTGAAATTAAAATTGCTATGGGGAAACGAAACGTTGTTCTTTCTTGAAGCCAGCACTCACGCGATATTCAATTAATACCACATTTTTCCAAGATTCATTCAATCAATTTTAACTATATTACTACGGCTGCCATATATGTTAAACCCTAAACCTTTCCTTTCTTATTATTCTCTATTATGTAAGTTTTCCGCTTCTCTTCTTTGCACAATCGATGTCTTTTGTAACGTTCAACATACTCTGTCACCGCCGACTCAGTTCTATGTATTGTTACTACTTGGAAGATTTTCAAATTCATATCTATGCCCTATGGTTTTTCATTTTTTTTCAAATACTTTTGTGGTAATTTTGGTTTTTAGGATTTGTTTATAATTGAATTGTAATTTTTGTTTGATAGGAATTGAAGAAGAGGAAGTGAAGTTTGAAGTTTCATAGATCTTTAATTGTCTTCTCTTTGAAATGTTTAACAAATTTATAGTATTTGAATGTGGATTCTTGCCGGATTGGCAGATTGGCGATGCAAATTTGACAGGTTAAGTGATAAATTTATGTTTCCCATTTTCTTGGTTTTAAGTTTTTTTTGGGTTTTATGTTCTATCTAATTGAATTGAATCCATTTATGGACTCTTAACTAATCGATTTATTGACTCTTAACTAATTCTCATGTTTGTTGTTGCAGATGCCGATGAATATTTTTTTTTGGGAAAATGTGGCACGTTATCTACATATTCTTGCTGTTGTACCCACTGCCAGTGGCCACCATAATTATTTTTGTGATCAAATTGAAAAACGAGTTAGTGATACTTTTTGAAAAAACTTCCATCAAATTGAATTTTGCATTAAATATTGATTGAAAATCATGTTTTCAAGCTAGGTGTGTGTTTTGAAATATATGGATATGCTAATATTTGAGTGTGATGATTCAAGCTTGCTTCCTTTGCATTGCAAATACTTTGGGTCCATATTAAGTAAAGGCATTACATATCCAATCAAGTTATTTTAGGATTGAAGACAAATTTATTGCATTTGAATTATAGTAACATTGGTTTGCTCCTGATTCTTTTTCCAAAAATATTGACCTTGATGGTTTGCTTTATATCCATAAATAAATATTTTGGATAATACAAATTTTCCTGCTTCTTTTGATATTGATTTAATTTAAATTTTATTTTTTAAATATTTTAAAAAAAATTTATTATGTATGAAAATATTAATGATTTTTGAAATTTTGAAAGACTATTTTTAAAAATTAAAATAAAATAAATTGATATATGTAAATAAAGAAATATAGGCATATTTTAATTTTGTTATAAATATTTGATTATATTATATCTTATATATTTAAAAAAATGTGAGTTATTTATTTACTATTTTGATTATTTATTTGATTTATTTTTGAAAGCTATATTTCAATTAATTTTAATTAAATATTAATAAGTATATGTATGTATGTATATTTTTAGTAAATAAAGATTATATTTTAATGTGTGTTTTTTAAATATTGATTATATTTAAAAGTTGTAAAACAAGTTAATATTGTGAGAAATGTTTTAGTCATTTAAATGAACTTATTATTTTGTTAAAATTAATTTTAATTGATTCACATATAAAAATATGTATTATTTTTTGGTGAAAACAGATAGATTAATTAGCTGCATTATATATAAGGAATTATTTTCATTAAAACATAAAATCATAATTTGTTAATTAAATTAATTTTAACTAAAGATAAAAAAGAAATTTTGAAAAAAAATCAATTTCTACTTTATTTAAATATTATTTTGATTTCATTAAAAATTATTTATTTTTTTTGATTTATTTGTAAAATTTATTTTCTCTCATTATAATATTATCTAATATATAAAATAAAATAATATATAATAATTTAATTAATTAAATATGATTTTAACTAAAAGATAAAATCAAAAGAAATTTTTATTTTAATTTTCATATTTTAAAATTTTATTAATTTTATTTTGCTACTATTTAATATAATTGAAGTTAGATTCGGATCAAAGCTTAAAAAGTAAATACATATTATTAGTCTGTATTTATTACTACGTGAATATCAACCAATTGAAAAATAAAATTCATACTTTATAAATGATAATCTTATAGACGTGTAATGTGACCCCAGACAGAACCTGTGCTATTGATATATTTTTTTAAAATTGAAAATTATATCATATCCGCAAACATTTCTATATGATCTTTTACTGTATCAATTTTCTCTTGATTTAGTTGAATATGTGTTGACACAGGTTCTGTTGAAATTTTGGGAAGAATTTCTCTAATCAAAGGTTGTTGTTGGAGCTACAATGTTCATAATTTAGCTAATGTTGATATTCATTTAAAATTGAAATTTGACGAGGAGTTGTCATACATGGTAGGTTTGTAAAACTTGTAAATATGATATATAAAAAAGAAGAATTTAAAACGGATATTTGACGGGAAGCTGTCATAAATTTTAGGTTTGGAAAAATTGAGTAGTATCTAAAAAGTAATATTATTTGAATTGGAAAAATGATGTTATTCTTGGTGGGTAGATGTGAACGTATCTATGAGATATCAGTTCTAGATTGTTCATTTTAATGTCCATCTTTTAACTATTTCTTTATATAATTGAAATTATAAAAATGGTTGTACGATTTATTTTAGGGTTTAGGTTTCGTTAGTCTCACTATAGGTATATATATATGTATAATAAACCATTGGTATAGATCTTATTTATTAAATTGGTTATTAGTGATTAAGGTAATTACATATATTAATATATGTATATATATTATAGTTAAAATAAACATGGTAACATTCAGTCCAAACAAATATCACGTTTCACAAATGAAATTTCCCCTTACAAACAAAAGAGAGAAATCTCCCTCTCAATATTTCATCTAACGCGCTAACCTAAAAACATCTCAGAAATGATTTTATTCTTGAGTTTTGTTAACTTATCTGAATTCACGGATAGATGTGAACGTATCTATGAGATACCAACTCTAGATTTTAATGTCTCATCTTTTAACTATTTCTTTTGTTGTTGTTATATATAATTGAAGTAACAAAAATGAATGAAGTTATAAAAATGGTTGTACGATTTATTATAAATACGAATAAATACTTAAAAGTTGCTAGGAAAAAACATGGAATGTCTATTTTAATTCAAAATATTATTTGGTTCAAAATAGATTAAATTTTTGTTGAATTACATTAACTTATCTTTATCTTTGATATATATAAATGAACTTTACAAGTCATAATTAAATACATGAAATATAAAATTTCGACGGGACCCGTGCGACAACACGGGTTTCTTACTAGTTTTAGATAATAATTAAGTAGAAATTGAAGTCTCACCTTCTTCTTTGACGTGTCGTCACTGTAGCACTATGCCAATATATCCCACGCAACTTTCGTCGTCGTTGAATCAGTAGTTTTTTCAAACATGTTCGCATCCACACAGTGGTGGATGTAGAACAACGTCTTTTAATCCTTCTTCCTTGTTTCTCTATTTCGATGTCGCATCCGCTACAATTAGAACGTAACCTTTGGTAACAAGATCAAGAACATCTTGAGCACTGAACAACATACACATTTGAATCATCGACCACTTATTCCAATTCTTTTCATCAAACACCAGAAGCTTAGTATTCAAACAGTTTTCGTCGTTTATCTCTGTTCTTGTGCACTGAAACTCAAACTCAAATCTCAGCTCTCACCAAACAACTGTGTTTCCCGTTCCCGCAAAATCAAGAAATAAAATTATGTTACGATTTCGATCGTAAATTCAACGTGAATTTCAGCAACAAAATCAATCACACACGTCTCGCGTACACTTTTGTTTCCTTGTTAATTGAACCAGAACTCTAAATACCAATTGTTGGTGCACTAGATTGAAAATGAAGAAGAAGATAGAAGAAGAGAGGGAAAGAGAAGAGAGAGAAAACAATTGCAACAAACTTGTTGAGAAAGAAAATTTATTATAAAATCTTACAAAAACCTAATTACAAACTTATTTAAATACACAAAATAAATTATCATATAGACACAAACAAAAGTATATTTAATAACTAAACTAACTAAAAAATCTCTAAAAAATTCTCAAAATTAATTTTTATTAACACTTTCAAAAACTATTACTTCTGACTAAGAGACCATAAACTTCTAGCTCTAACAACATGTTGAATATAAGGTGATTCTTATGATATACAAATATAATATACTGTTATTTCATACCTAGCCGTTAATATTGTTCCAATGTTTTGGTGGATAATTTTGATGTCAAGAAATGAATCTAGCAAGCTGATATGCTTAAACAGTTTTTAATTTGATTTAGGACCAGTTTCTTTTGTTTTTTTTAAATGATTTTTGTATTACATAATTGTGTGAAAAAGATTTACAAAATTTTTTTTTATAAAAGTTTTAAATAAAAATTTGATTTAAATAATTAAATAATTATTTTTTAAAATATTATTTAAATATTTTATTATTTTATTAAAAAAATTATATTAAAATTTAAAAAATCACTTAATTTTAAAATTATTTTAAATAAAATTTTATAAAAAAATTTAAAATACAACTTTAAAAAAAATACGGTTTTGACCATGTTTTCGTCTTCAATTATATATAATTATCGGATCTCAAAACTAATGTTTTAATTTAGAAAAAATTAAATATAATAAAACTTATAATATTTTGATGTACGGTTTTATAAAACTATTATAAAAAGTAAAAAAAAAAATATATGTTCTATTTTCTTAAAAGCTTAGACAAGCAGGTCCTTGCTTTGATATTTTTTTCTTTGCTTCTCTTCTCATAAGCATCAGAGTATGTTTTCTCCATCCAATTCTTTACTCTTGTACATGAACAAGGTGAAAGAGGAATTTACACCAAAAGTCCATAGTAATTTATCTCAATTCTTATTATATTAAAATCTCTAAAAATAATATCTAAAGATTTGTTTGTTTTACATTTTTTTAAAATAATTTTTAAAATATCATATTACATTAATTTTAAAATACAAAGTTAAAATCAATGTACCCCCTAAACAAAAATCTGTTTTTTTAAGCTAAAACAAACCGATCCTAAGTTACTAAATAGACAAAAACAGATTCACCTAATTTTAGTGAAATCTCAAAAATTATTTTAAAAACTATGTTAAAATCAATGTACCTCTAAACCAACTATCTCAATTTCTATGAAGTCTATAACAAACAATCTATTATACATGTTACAATGTGTAACTCAATAGTACCCATTAAACACTGCAGTAACTCCTATACATGTACAAAGGTATGCACTAAAAGAATAAATTACAAAAAGAGAAAGAAAGATGCATGGAATGAAAGAAATTGAAAATAAATCAATAAAACAACACCATGTAACACAAGTAATAGATACTTAGTGAAGAAACCTTGATTTACAAGAAGAAAAAAATCAACATAGCATAAGAAATTGACAATTGAATTAAGACACATTACAAAATTGCCTCCATTCACCATGATAATGGATCCAATCCCGGAGTGCTGAAAATAAAATAAATCTTTCCTCTTTATCAAGTCTATAATGGGGGAGAAGAGAGAAAAACCAAATTGAAAATCCTTCCTCCTAAAACAAGTTCTATCATACTTATTTTCTGGTAGGTGTGCATTAACTATATTTATTTTCTTAATATTTATGTATTGAGTAAAGAAGATTTCTGTACGAGTAAAGACGCGGATGATGAATAAAATTGTAAAAGAATGTTCTTATTACCATTACAGAATATAGAGGATATCATTATGCTTGGCCAGTTCCTTTTTCCATAAGCATATCATAAATCCTATCAATCTTGCTTGGAGAGAACTTGAACAGTGGATATGCATCAGATTTCTTGGTTATGCTGCCCTTTGAGATTCCTAATTGCATGGTCTGCTTTATGCGGAGGAATTGTGGCGGTAGCAATCTGATCTCATTACAAAGCTTTATCTCCTGCACGTTAACCAATCTCATAAAGAAATGGCAACACAAAAAGGTAAATAAAATGCTAAAAGAACAAGGGGAAAACATTTCTCACAGATTCAGATAGTAATTCAGCCCCCTCAAAATCACTGATATCCCATTCTTCGAGGGTCCTTGTGATAGCTTGTATGCCCGTCGGCGTATCTTTGATATCGCGTGGGCTACTACCAAGCTCTACTTTGGGAAAAGTTGGCCTCTGTAAAGTCTTTCCACTTATTCCAATCTGACCATCTTGTTCAGCTTCTTTTGTCCTCTTTTGTTCAATAAATTGATAAGCATCAGCAGCAGTTACACAGCCAGAAACTCGAGCTTCCTGCAAAGATATTTCAATGGAAATTCCATCAAATCAACACACTTTGATAGATGTGAGTCATGTGACTATGATTGGTATAATTTGATCAAGGCAAAAACTCCAAAAGCCGTTCCAACTATGTGTCTTATGCAGAAAGCATCTGTTGCTTTGAAACTCACCGTCACCAACATCTCCTTCCTAAACTAAGAAAATCTTGTATACTGGTGGCACATTAACCTCCTAAGCGCAATTTGCAGTTAATAAAACGAAAACTGGATCACACAGCCGGCAGAACCCAAACCAGGCTGAGAGGCCTCTATTTTGGGGAATCAAGCTATGAGGTGACTATGTGTTAAGACCTCTTATTCGAAATGTGTATAAAGAGGAAAGAGAAAAACTGATTATATCAGTCAAGGGAAGATTACAGCTAGTTATGGGGCAGTTAAATTATGGGACAGTGACAGCTAGTTATGGATCAAATGCCTCTGTTTCAAGTGCAGGCAGGCATTATAGCCCCAGTCAAACATTATAAACTAGAGGAAATAACTAAAATATGTGTATAAAGCACGTTGTCCGCAGTAAAGTAAAGTAGTAGAATGTAATACCTGTAAGTCTTGTATTCTTTTGACAAGCCGGTGTTCTTCAATAATAGTTTTTAGCAACTCCTCGTGTTCTTCTTTTGAGTGAAACCGCATGAAGACCTTGTACTTTTGACATATTTTAAGCTCTTCAGGAGAAAGAGATTTCTCAAAAGGATCGGGACAAAGTAAATTCCTTTCAAGTATAAAATTTTTTCTGCGCTTGCGCTCATCTAACCTGCCAATATGTTTTCACACTTAACGTATCAGATATGGAAGAAAACAGAATAGAAATTGAATCCAAATATATCCTAAAAGAAATAGTACACGGAATTTTGGCAATACAAGGATAAGCGTGTTGTTTACAATTATAAGACATGTTACGGAGACACAGATGTCATGTTAACTCCGAAGAACCACAGTTAAAACCAAGGAAAAAGCTTAAGAAACTAATGCACATGCAAACTCTTGAAATTTACATAATTTCTTGCAGGACCATTTCTAGATGGTTAATTTTGTTTGACAATAAAGTAAATTACCCATACCTTTTTGAGTAGATACGCAACACTTGCAGTTTTGTTTCACGTTCAGCTTCAGTATCAGTGTCTTTAAACTCCATTTCTGCCAAAATTTGCTCAGCATCATTGTCGTATTCAACATCAAATTCACCTCTCTTAGAATTGTATCCACTCAACGCTTTCATAGAAGGCCTATATTCCCCAGATAATTTGGGTTTCTTTTCACCAATGCTCCGACCTGATTGAGGTTCTACTAACAAAAAAATTGCAATTGAGCATATTACTACATGAAATGCATGTTCTCTAATTTTTCCAGTTAAGCAAGCATATGATATGGCAATACAAACTACATATTCTAAAGTATGAAACAATTCAAAAGTGGCACCCCTAGCTTTATACGTCTTTTGTAAGATTGAGTTAAGCTCAACTCAAATTTTACGGTATCAGAGTCTATTAAAGACCCATTGGGCCACATGCTACCAAGTTTCCCCCATCGGGCCACGCTCTAGATGTTCATTCTTGAGCGTGACAGGGAGGTGTTAAGAATCTCACATTGAATGAGAGATGGTCTGAAAATATGTTTATAAGTGGGGGCAATCTTCACTTTACATGTCAGTTTGTAGGTTGAGTTAGACTCGACCCAAATTCTAAGAAGCCCGACTCAAATTCAAATATGGATAGTGTTGTAGGGTCACCCAATTGTTTCAAACCCAGTAATTCATGAATAATGCAAAACAAACAAACAAAAAAATCAACTGCTATTTTGTTTAATAAAAGATCGAGCAGGGACTTGTGTTCATGGGATATGTTAATGGAGAAAGACTCAATAGCTAGATCCTAAAAGCACATTTAACATGAGTAGGGATGATTACCTTTTAACAAGTTGAGTATGATTAACATATAGGATCCAGCTTGAGGAGAGTGAAAAGTGTATTATTATTAATGTTTAATGTGGGAGGATAATAATGTCTTTTGCACTACTTTGTATTGCATTTTGTACTGGTTTAAAACCATATACATTCCTGTTGTATGTTGTATATTGGGTAAGAGAGGAAATATATTCCATATTTATTCCAATACTACGTGTCTATAAGATTTGGCTATCCCATAGCCTGTTCAAGGTAAACTCTACAAGCAATCTTAGTAAACCTCTTATCAGGTATGTTAAAGATTTTCCAAACACTAATTTGATCAATGAAAGATCAGTGGCATCAAACTGGTTATCTAATGATGACTTTTTGTCTTTGATAGATGTCTGTGTGTTCTACTGCAATCTAAATATTGTCCCTCACGGACAAAATTAATGTAGTAATATTTCAAGGACAAAATTAATGTTCTGAAATTTGAGATAAAACAGAGTTTTAGTTGTTCAAAATTCCCAAACTGGCGAACTTTTACATTTCTGTTAAAAGTAGCAAACTCATCAATAGAAATTCCTACTACAGCAAAAAAATAATAATAAGGGGCCGTAACTTTCATTCAATACTCATCAAACATACCTTCCACTTTAACTTCCACCTTAACTCCATCATTATTCTGACTCATATTGGAAGCCTTTTTGATTGAACTTGAAAGAGCTTTACCACCACTTGCTGAATTCATATCACCAATATAAATTATACCCATGAACAGAAAATATCACTGCAAAATGGTAAAGAAAGACTTTTCTCAAGCTATAGATTGTACCTGAGGTTAGCCTAGACATCGTTTGATTAGTGGTTGCTTCCTTCTTAGATTCTTCAGAGCTGAGATGTTGCACCAAAGGATTAGCAGCATAAAGGAACAAATTTAAATAATCAAGTAAATTGGTGAGGCGCACTTTATTCCATCAGAAAAGAGAGGCTCTTCTTTCAAAGTCAGCTCTGCATTTGGAGAAAACTCTGCATGAAAAACATAATATAGAACAAAAACTTGTGTTACAAAAATAACATCCATGAAACTTTGACGTCGCAAAGTGCGACCAACAAATTGTGGAGTACAGTATGTGTGCACCCCAACACTTAAAAACAAGACAGATGTGGACTACAGATGACCCAGAAAAATGACAAGTAAAACAAGCACGAGGAGTTCCATAAATTGAGATTTAGATCATTAAGAAGCAAACCTTTCTTGACTTGATGTCCCTTTGCCATGGCAAGGAGTTCATCTTTGTTCTTTCCCATAACATGAGACAAATCCTATGTGTGCATACAAACAATTACACCATGAATTCAAGCACAGGTTGCATGTATGCTATCAATAACAGAATTATCAAATGGCCTTACAGGTAGTGGAAAACATGGCGAATTCAGATATTCAGCATTATAGTGATCAATACACTGCGATTTGCTTTTCGTCCCAACATTGTCTGCAACTTCATTCCAATTCCCAAATCCATACATGTCAATGGCCTAAAACGAAACAAGTTTGTTATGAACTTATGATACACAGTTTTGATAATTAGAACTAAAGTACAATTGCAGACAACATTTGATATATAGAAGGTAAGAAGATAGCATAGAAGAGGTCCCTATACTTAAACCACATATACCTCAAGAAGTAACATCTCTTCATCTGCACTCCAATCTGGACATATAAGTGGAAAAGATAGATTATCCTGTAAAAATAAATGTCTTAAAACTTAAATCAATACACTAATGTCATCCATGTTGGAAACTATGCTTGAAACTTCATTCATAACAAAATTTTATTGCTTTCAGATTTAAACGTTACATGTATGATGAATGTACACAGATCGAGAAAGATTTGAAAACTTTTATTCAGATTTTATCTCATTACGGTAGCCATAAAGGAAAGAAATTTGCACTATGCTTGGAACAGATTTCGGAAAAGCACCCTTCATGAGAGAAATGATAAAGCACAAGTCAGCGACAGCTTATTCCAACATATTTAATGAAAAATATTGAGGGAAAAGAATTGCTATCATCCTAATGTGATACTGCACAATATTCATAGACTACTAAAGCACATACTAATTGCTCTCCAAGTTACTAATAATCTGGTTTTTGTGCAACAAATTATCGCCATCATAGGATTTTATACCGATACACTTAGTATAGCCTCTAGTATTTAATATAATCCTTCCTATTCTTCATTTTCATTTTGGGAAACAAAACTTTATTACAAGGAAAGGAAAGATGTAAACAAAGGAAAGTAAAAAATATTTCATCCCATCCACCGTACTGACATCCAATATCATATTAAGACATATTTAGATATTTAAACAAAGAGTACAAAAACATAATACAGCAACAACCAAAGCAGTTTCTTCCTACGTGTGATGGTTATCAAAATCGCGAGTTAACTCCTAGATTTATGCGATTCTACTATTCCAATTGTCCAATATTAGTTGACTCGGTCGTGGAAACTATTTTTCACCGATTCGGACGAAAACGTGAGTTAACTGGTGGACTCAGCCCATTTATAAAACCCTATTTTTTTCTCTTGTTTACAAAAGTGCGGAGCAGACCGAGCGAAAATAGTCTACAAGGGTAAAAAAGTTGAACGCACTCACGGCGATGCTGATGTTGCAGATCCTTTGTCATCTATGTCAAAATTTGGCGAAGATGATGACAACGACGATGAAGGAGATGATGGCATTGAAGAATTGGTCATTTGAAGAAATTACCTCTTCTTTTAAAATGTTTTAACTTTTGGAACTCGTGTTTATTTTTTAAAATTATGTGTCATTTGATCATTTATGTAGTTTGATCATATATAGTATTTTTCTTTATTATGTTGATTTGCTACTTTTTTAGCATGGAGTTGAAAAATTTTGAATTTTTGTTGTCTCGATGATATTGTAAAACTATATACATGTCATGTATAAAAGTTCTTTAGTATTATTTTAAATATTAAATGCTCGTTGTTTGCAATTCAAGTGTACCTAAGGAATACGAGTTTAGCTAGAATCTAAAGTTTGACAGCCTGAAGGGATCAGCAACATGGATCAGACATGATCATTTAAATCAATAGCTATTGGACAATCTTCCAAATTTATCTTCGAAAAATTCAAGATGTGACTATACTATGATAGTAATACTATAATTATAAAACAGAAACAACTCAAAGAAGGTTTCATACCATAACCCGATATGGATGATTGCTTTTATGAGGTGTCAACTCAGCACCAACAGAGAAGCACTCTATGCAGAGATCAAAATCTTGACACACAACGCATTTGATGCGAATCTTCCCTGAAATATCTTTGTTGCAGTAATTACAGTGATATAGTGATACCTTGCCATCAGTTATTCCCAAGCCTACCGCAATTAGAAAATGGTATTACAGAATGGTATTACAGAAGACGTTATTGGACTTTTGGATGGAAATAATAATCTGTTAATGAAAAATCACCTGCGGATGAAGTTTCTAAATTCTCGGCATTTAAAGCAGTCTTTTTTCTCTTGGATCTAAAGGCAGAAAGCAAAGAAAGAAACAACATTACAACATATGTGGCATTCAGCATTAAAAAAGAATTTCAATTACATACAAGGGCTTCAAAACAAAATTCTACTAAAAATATAAATCCTAGAACAACAAGTACACATTGGTACTTTCATAAGTCCACTCAAATCCAACTATGATATGATCAATGAAGATTATAAAATGTAGCCTATCCACACAAATCCTATCCTTAATACACCCAGATCTTCATAAGTCATAATTACCAATCCAATAAAACCCGGCTAGTCCAGTCGCTTAACTCCCTGCTCAAATCCCATACTCTCTCCATCCCATATTAGGTGTCATATTAGCAAAAGTGAGGTCTTAAAATAAGGGTAGCATTATGTGCATTTATGAAAATGGCTAATATAGATAATTTTCTAAAATTGTTACACTCTTTCATTTATTTACAACATTTTTCTTATCATGTGTAAGTGTAAAACAACCTAAAGTGACATATCATATGTATAATCCTTTCAAGGCAAATGTTGCTAACTGAAACTTTCAATGAGTTGAATAAATTATCAAAAAATTTGCTTCTTCCGATAAAGCTAAAATTCCGCAATAAAGCTCGATACACATGGAGTTGTGGCGCCGCCATATATTATCGTTTACATATTTGGCCATGGCGGAGAGCCAAAAACTCGCCACTGATATTTGACAATACTGTATTTAGAAGTCAAGATATCTTAAAGTCCCACTATGCGTACATTTGGATAGTAGAGTTCAAAGGGAATGAAAGACCTGATAACTTCTCATTTAAGAGAATATTATTTAAAATAAAAATGTCTAAAATACCATAAAACAACCTTAGTTTTATGGTCAATCAAGATCAATGTCTCTCACCATTCACGCTCTCACTTAATTGACCCTCTTCCTACTCATACCAAATAACCAAACCACTTAGAAGTGCGCTTCTCTTTTGTACTAAAAAATTAATGAGAGAGAAGAACGGGTTCCATGATAAACAAGGTTTCCTACTCATGAGTCCACCATGAGAATTTAGAACAGAAAAACAAATAAAATAAAAGTAACTAAGAATGTAAGATGATTTAACCAATGCCATCAAATGAAACCAATTTTTGTAAATAGGAAATATAACACTATTTTCAGCATAAGAGAATAAAATAGAATTAAGATAACTAAAAGCTCTGCTAAGTGTACGTTTTGATGGAGGAGTACAAAAGGGAAAGTAAGGCAAGTAACTTCTCGTGTTGAGAAAATATTCTTATTTAAAAGAAAAAAGGTCTAAAATAAGAGAAATTAAATGAGTTAAATTAAATAACCATTCCATGATTGTCAAACTCTAAGGAGTAAACTCAACGTTTAGGTAGACTCGATTTTTAGTATACTCAAGTAAATTTGGATCAACCCGAGTAGACTCGTGATTAAAGTCATGAGTTAGGGAGATCGATGGCAACAAAAGAAAAATGCCCAAACCAAGACCTTTGAGTGTGTTTCATTTGTTTCATTCAGCCTTTTTTATCATATCCTTGCTTGAGCTCTCAGGCATTCAAGCAAAACATTTTCCCTTCTTTAAAACGTCAATTGGGATTAAGACCTATTTATGATTGAAGCTTCACCCAAGTCAGGCCTTTGAGCAAAACCACGGCCTCTCATTAAAACTTTGCCTAGGGTTCCAATTGCAAACAAAAGCTTTTATCCTTCTAGCACAGACCTTTAATCGGGAAAAACTCTAGCACAAAAAACAGCGGAAAGTGCTGCACAATCTCTGTTAAATAGCAAGGCTGTTGTTTGCTATTTTGCTTTATTATAGAATCGGAAGTTGAATTATTAGTGTTAAATTCAGTGTTGTTAAATAGCCACTATAAGCGTTATACCATTATAGTGTAGCCAAATTTGAAAATAGCACCCAAGTTAGTTAAAATCGAGATTTTATGCAAAATCAGAAAGGGAAAGTAAAATTGTAAATCATAACATTAATGGTAAGATTATATAAAATTCATAAAACTCATATAAGCATATAAATTCATATACATGCATATAAACTTGCATTTGTAAAACAAAGAAAACCTTAAAATCGTACAAAATACTTACGTAAATTAAAATTCATAAGCATAGCTCAAAGATAATTTAAACCTTAAATCACAATTCAAATACTTATAAATTCACATTCATGAATAAGCATAGCTGCATAATAGCATAAGAAATTCAATAAGCAAAGTTATACAAACTCATAAGTCTCAAACAAGAGAAGAAGTTATCCAATTCCGCGGTTAATGGGGGAAATGACATAAACATAACAATAACATGAAAGAAAGAAAATTGGTTACATAGTATACAAGATTCCTAGTCCTAAAAATGAGAAAGTGGTGGAGAAAAGTTGAAGAAACCTCTGGTTAGGGTCGTCGTCTCCGGAGCGTGCTGCTGTTCGGCACCTACCCATGTCTCACTGTCTCTTCGTTGCTTTGCACTCTGTCGCTCAGTATGACGTGAAACCGCTGCTTTAGTTATATATACTACCTCGACTCATCTTTAGTTTGGTTCTAACATTATTTGTTTGTTTTGTCAAAAAATAAAATTAATAATAATAATAATAATTTGTTTGTTATTTTATAAATGAGTTTAATAGACATGACGAAGACACGCGGTAGAATTAATTTATATTATTGGTATATTTTTATTTTTCTATAAATTATGGATTAAGTCAAAAAATATACCAACAATTAATTATAAAAATAATTATATTTTTAATTCTATTAGAAGTAATTTTATTTTTGATATATTTGACTAATAATATATTTGATCTGAATCAAATACATTAATAGTTAAATATATAAAAAAAAATAAAAGTTATACAAATATTCAAAATATATATATATATATATATATATATATATATATATATATATATATATATATATATATATATATATATATATATATAAAAATAAAAATATGAATTTAATTTAATCTTCACTTACTTTCAATATTTATTATCAATTATATTAGATGAATGATGTAAAAAATTTATATTATAGCAAACAAATAATATTATGATTATCGTCTCATTTTATTTATTTTTTAATGTAAAATATGCTATTTATTTATTTTTCAATATAAAATATATCATATATTTTATTTTGACAAAATGATAATTAGTTAATTCAAAATTATTGTCAACTACATTTTGACCAAATAATAATAGTCAATTTAGACGATTTATTTTGTTGAATTTTATCAAAAAATATTTTTATTGAACAAGAAAGAGACTCACGGTTCGCTAATTGCATAAAATCGATATATATATATATATATATATATATATATATATATATATATATATATATATATATATATATATATATATATATATATATATATATATATATATATATATATATATATATATGTATGGATTCATCCTCAATTTTACATGAATTATTTCAAAATCCAAATTATGAATCTATGTAATTATTTATCACATCTATTTTCAACCTACTTTGAAATTAAACTAACTTAATAAGTAATGTCTTTTTCCATGCTGCTATAATAATTAAAGGTTTATCTGAGAAAGCATGATAGAAATTTTATGATATTGATAGTACATAATAAGGGAACATAAACATTAATTCAAATTTGAAATCTAGAAACTAATGACATAACCATAGGATAATTTTACTTAGCAGTCTAACGTACAACATCTCTGTAGCATAGCGGTAATTATTAGATGATGGCGATTTATTTAGAAGAAATAAATTGATTCCCAAATAAAATTATTATTCAAAATAAATATTTAAAAATTATTTTGAAAGATAATGTTGCGAATGAGATATTTAGCCTAGATCAAAAATCATCTAAACAAATCTAATTATTAGAAAGTCATATGTGGGAGTCTTATGGAATTAACAATGATATAAATAATTAACACAACAATTTCACATTAATCGTTTATAACAAATAGCTTCAACTTATTTTCGATGTAATTGTATTAAAACAATATTTGACAATTTATTGAACACTTGTTGTCCAATCAATTTTTTCAAAAACTCTCCTAAGCTTTATTGATTTGAAAACATCCCTTACGATCAAAGTGATCACAAGTTGATCAACATAGCAATTTAAATTATAACAAACAAAAAAGGTAAGTGAAAGTGATATATGAGAGAGAGGGGGGGAGAGAGAGGGAGAGAGAGGGGGGAGGGAGAGAGGGAGAGAGAATGATTTGTTTATTAAGTTTTCAAATTGTTCTCGCTATGGCTACGTTTCCCCCTAATTCAAATTGTTCTCGAAATTAGGATAATTTATTACGTTGCAAAATGTACGATTACAAGAGAAATGTTCAAGAATAACCCTACAAACCCTAACCGTTTGATGTTGATTCAACCAATTCTGTTCTTTTCATCTTCAACAAGACCAAGACACAATAGCATACCAATTGATTTATGGAATCTTACTACTTTATTGGGTACCTAACTCAAAATGCTCTTTTGCGCACGATGAATTGTATCTATTGAACACAAGACCTTTCAATTCAATTAACTATTCTCTCGTTACTTCCTCGTGTAATAAACTTCAAAAGGCTTTTCACTTGACCACTATCCTATCTTGAAAGTCTTGCACGCTCAACCTAATATTCTCGACTACACAAGAACCTAACATCGCCTAGATGGCACCCCGACAAAAGATAATTATGTGTGATTTATCAATGTGTATGTATAGGTTGAATGTTGAAGGTGAAGAGAAAACGACAAAAGATAATTATGTGTGATTTATCAGTGTGTATGTATAGGTTGAATGTTAAAGGTGAAGAGAAAATGTAGTAAGTGTTTGTAGGCGATCTTCTACTCACTAGTAAATTTTGCCATCTGTGAGAATCGAACCCTATACTTGGGGTTCAATACATGAACAATCCATTCCCATTACCAATTGAGCACGTAGCTCAACGGTAGTTGAAATGGATTGAACATGTGAACCTATGGTACATGGTTCGATTCCTAAAGCAAAAACTCTACTAGTGAGGGTAGAAGATTGAATAATAATGTCGGAAATCATATGTGCTGACACATAAAATAAAAACACTGAAAGTTACAGTATATGATGGCGTGTATAAATGTAAGTGTCAGCCTATGATCTCCAAAAGCTACAAACTTCGATATTGTGTTGCATGTGTCGGTCTGAAACACATATTTATTGCCACATACAAGAAAAATTTATGCAAAAAGTTATTTTTCAAGACTTTGATCAATTACTTTTCAATATTTATTTTGTCTTATAGCACAGGAATGACTTATTTTACACATGATGAATGTTGTTACCTTGTTTTATGACACACTTGATAGTGAAATTTATATTATGCTCCGTGAAAGGTTTAATTTATCACATACTCACAATTTTAGATGTTGAAAAACTACTTCATCAAATTGAATAATTCTCTTATGTATTAAAAATTTATCTCATTTAATTTTTACTAAGGAAATATAAACTCTTGAATCTATTTGTTCTTGTATTTTTATGAAAAAGATGTAAACTAATTTGCTATTATTATTGTTGTTTATATTAGTGACATAAATATTATTGGTATTTTGAAGATCTTCTAAAAACTATAATTTTTTTAAAAAATACCTTGAAATTAGAAACTTGAGAAACACAAAATTTTGTATGTAAATACTAATTGATCATTCAGACAATAAAATCTTTTCACACCAAAAAACTTATATAGTAAGAGTTATAAAATGTTTCTATAAGGATAAATTTCATATGTTGATTGAAGTACAACTTGATTTTGAGATGATGAAAAACAATTTGAGTTTGAAGTATCATATCTTATTCAAGTATTGATATATCTTATTAATTATACACACCATAATATATTAATTTATACTGATTATTAGTAAGATATAATTCTTCACCTACGCGAGAACATTGAAATAAAATTAGACACATGCTTTGCTATTTTATAATTGCATATTAGTACTTGTCATAATTTCATAATGGTAAACAAAAACATATCACTTGTTTATTTACGGAGGCACAATCATTTCATGAAGATATCTGAAACAACCTATAACAGCAACTTCGTCGAATAATGCATAACTTTAGTCAATATATGAAATCATAGGATTTTTAATGAGCTAGTACAAAAATAAGTCAATATATGAAATCATAGGATTTTTACTGAGCTAGTACAAAAATAATATCTTCATTGTAAAAAATATTATTTAAAAGAAATAAATGTATTTTAAATCTTACAAAAAAATATTATAATATTTTTTCTTTATTAGATTTTTCTCACAAGATTTGGTATAAATAATACATTATAAATATTCATTACTTTATTTTTTTAATAAACTTTTGCATATTAATGTTAATTAACTCTCTTTTTATATATTTTTAAATATTATATTATACTGATTGTGTAAAGATATTTATACCGATAATACATATTAATCGATCTTTTTAAAAGAAAAAATGAACTTTTCTAAATAAACCTTTTCTTTATAAATTTTTTCAAATAAACAAATAAATAGTAATAATATCTTTTTATTAATTTTTGACATATATAATACTGAAATAAAACTCAAACAACAAACTGTGTCACTATTTTTTATATATATATATATATATATATATATATATATATATATATATATATAAAATATGTAATAAACTTGAAAGTGATTGATTGATTTATTTATAAAACTAATACTAAGAATAACTAATTATGATTATAAAAAACAATAGTATCTGAAGCTATTATATTAACAAATAAATACTCTAAAAGTAGTTAATTAATTATTTTTATAAAGTTTTACTTAACAAAAACAGCAATAACTATTACTCTAAAATAAAAACAACAACAAAAATTAGGTGAGAAAGATTAAAGTATTTTACAATATTTTGTATAACCATGTTGATTATATTTTATAATAAACTCATAAATAAATAAATAAAAGTAGATTAATATTATTATTATTGATTATTGATTGTACTGTTACCATTCTCATCTGCCACTGTCAGAAACTTTTCTATTCATCGAAGAAATCGGACCCATTTCCAAACCCCAACCGAACCCGATTCCGACTCCATCTTTCTTTCTTCCTCCGCTCCTTTTTCCACCGTCTGAAGTTCAATTTTGTTGCAGCTTTTCAACGACACGTGGCGATCTGAATCTTCTTCAGTTTCCATTTTACCTCAAAATCTCAGTTAGTGTTTCTTAAATTATTCTAAAATTTATTATATCGGTCAGTTTTATTTTCTTATATTGTTCTTGTTGTTGTTTTATTTTTAGTAAAGCATAATTTGAATTTTAGGGTTTTTTTTTTTGCTTTTTTTAATTTTAATTTCGATCCCTAATTTCGTTTTACTTATTTTGTTTTTTATTGAATTTTGATTAATTTGCTTTTGTTTTTGAAGTGATTGTATTTTATTGATCTATGAATTGGATATTGATGATTGAAGTTTGTATAATTTAGGTTATATGCAAATATACTAAAATTAGTTATTTTATTCTTTGTTTTGTTTTTGTTGTTTGTTTGTTCTGTTTTGTTAGCAGGAACTGAAATGAGGTTGGAAGGGTTTTGGTGGTTTTAGTTTTAGTTTGAAGGGTTTTGTGAAGTTGTTTGGATGGAAGCAAAGAAAGAGGCGCTTAAAGCGATAGAGAATGCGGAGAAAAGGTTTGCTCATAGAGATTTTGTTGGAGCGAAAAGTTACGCTTTAAAAGCGAAAACACTTTGTCCTGGATTGGAGGGTGTATCTCAATTGGTGACAACTTTTGAAGTTTACATTGCATCTCAAGTTAGTTGTAATGGTGAACTCGATTGGTATTCTATTATGGGGTTAAAGCCTTCGACGGATATAGAAGCTGTGAAGAAACGGTATAAGAAGATGGCGGGGTTGCTTCATCCTGATAATAATAGGTGTGTTGGAGCGGATGGGGCGTTTCATCTTGTTTCTGAGGCATGGGCTAGGCTGTCTGGTGGTTATGATATGAAGAGGAATGCGCAATTGGGTGCTGGGCATGGAGTTAATCACAATGGTTTGTCGACTGCTCGTGTATCTGCTGGTAATCAGGAGACTTTTTGGACAATTTGTACTTCTTGCAAGGTTCAGTATGAGTATCTGCGCAAGTATATAAATAAGAAACTTTCTTGTAAAAATTGCCGTGGGATTTTCATTGCTGTTGAAACAGCCCCGGCAAATGGTTCGTTCCCTTATTGTCCTTGGTCGTATGCGTCTAGCAGTGGTTATGGAAGCCATTTGTATGATGGAGTTGCTTATGCTCCCAGTAATGGCTCCTATTTCAACGGAAATGGGGTTACCGGACATCATTTGGGACACGGGTATGTTTCTAATGTTCCTTATCAGTTGAACTCTGCTGGATATGTCAATCAAAATGGATCATCTACATCACCTACTTGTCAGTCCAATGGGAATGTAAAGAGGGGAAGACCAAAAGTTAAATCGGAAGCTGATATGAAGAATTGCATGACAGAGACATTGGTTAACATAAATTCAGTTGTATCATTCTCCCAGAATGAACCGCAAGAGGTTAAGCCAAGTAGACCTGAGAAGAAAAGGAAAGTTCTTGGAGCCAGTTTAAGAAATGGCCATGAAGGAAAGGGTTCAAAATGTGTTTCAGAGTCAGCACTGGCTAATGGGAATGGAAGCATTGGGCATGGCCAGAAGCTTTCCAGTACAAGTGAAGTTCCAACCAAACAGTATTCCATGGCACCAGCTTTTGATGCAAGAAAATTATTAATCGAGAAGGCCAGGACAGAAATAAGGAAAAAACTGGAAGAGATGAAGTTGGCATCTGAAGCTGCAGCTGCTGTTAACGAAAGAAAAAAGTCTCAAGCTGATGTTGGTCAGGTCGAAGGAGGCATACATTAAAGCAGCTGTTAATGTTTCTGATAACCAGTTGGAACTTAGGAAAACTGTTCCAGTGACAATTACTGTCCCAGATTCCGACTTTCATGATTTCGATAAAGATAGGTCAGAGCCATGCTTCAAACCAAAGCAAATATGGGCCTTGTATGATGAGGAGGACGGGATGCCTCGCTTGTATTGTCTGATCCGTGAGGTTGTCTCTGTCAATCCATTCAAGATTAATATTAGTTACTTGAGTTCGAAAACTGATAGCGAGTTTGGCTCAGTAAACTGGCTTGTTTCAGGTTTCACAAAATCCTGTGGAAATTTCCGGGCCATGACCTCTGATGTTGTTGACCAAGTTAACATTTTTTCTCATGTTCTAAGCAGGGTGAAGGCCGGTCGAGGCGGCTGTGTTCGCATATATCCTAAATGCGGAGATATTTGGGCTGTTTACAGAAACTGGTCTACAGATTGGAATCATTTGACATCAGATGAGGTAAGGCATCAGTATGATATGGTGGAGGTATTGGATGATTATTCCGAGGAGCTTGGTCTTTGTGTTAGCCCCCTTATTAAGTTGGATGGGTTCAAAACCGTGTACAAGAGGAATGCAGACAAAAGCGCCATTAGATGGATACCAAGAAAAGAAATGCTGCGTTTTTCGCACCAAGTGCCTTCGTGGTTGTTGAAGGGTGAGGAAGCAAGTAATTTGCCCGACAAGTGTTGGGACCTTGATCCAGCTGCAACTCCCGATGAATTCCTTCATGTTGCTATAGATACAAACGCATCATAGACAGGCATGATTGAAACAAGTACTATTTGGAAACATATAAGCATTCTTCCAAAAATATGTTTTAGATTTAACTGTACACTATGTCACACATAGTTAGAATCCAATGAGATTTTAACCAGACATTTTTACAAAGTGAAATCTTATTTAGCCACATTTCAAGTAACAATTGTTAGAGGTCAAGATAGATTGGCATTGTATTTGCTACTTGTAATTTTATTTCTGGTCAAAATTTACATGCAAAGAATTAAAATCTGAGAATTTTAAACTTGTAATGCAACAAAGAGAAAAGAAACAGTGACTAAAATTATTGCCTTGTATGTATAAAATTCAACTTCTGTATCCTTTCAAATTTGACTTTGTATCTCTGCAGTATATGGACTTGTAAATTGGAAGAATAAAAAATCTTCCAAGAAGTAAATGCTGTAATGTTTCTTATTCATATGTAGAAACAATGCAAAATTCCTTCTAATCAGATTATTTTTCAAAGAGGCAAAATTTAACACCTTTAAATATGCAAAACAATTATAATAATTTTTGAAGAGGTGTATGTAGATTTGGCTGTATTTGTTTTTAAAAGCAAAAGATTCTACCTAACTCAATGATCAGCAGAGGAGGTGTTTGAGGATTTAATTATATTTGTTTTTAGATGAATTTTGTTATTAATTCAGTGATTCCATTTTCTTTTCTTTAGAGTTTATACTTTTTATTTTTAGATTATTATCTGCACACAACTGTAGAAGTTATTTCTAATTAATAATACAAACCATTGCTGCTATTGCACATGAAGTAAATAAGAGCATTTTGTTACATAGTTTTCAAGCAATTCTGATGTAGATTACATTGAAGGAGATCATTTAAAATAACCCAGACATTGCCACCATGTATTATTATTACTACTAAATGCATAAAACTCATAAACTAATTCCCTAGCTAGTGGAAAAACTGAGCTAATGCATTTTTCATCAAGTAGTTTGCAACAATGCCATTTGTTCTCTCTGTTGGATGGAATGAGTCCCAAAATACATATCTAGAAGCATCCATACAACTGAAAATACTAGCCCTGCATGCATATCCCATCTCAAACATTCCAGTAGCACAACACGCCATTGAAGTCACTTGAAACCCTGCACGCATGAACATATCCCGAAATTTCAACTAGTACGTCAAGATCATATATCACAAATATTCATACAAAAATATAACAGTTCTGTTATGTCAACTCAGTTGATAGTTATGTAAGAACATCAGATACAAAAATGTAACAATTATCATGAACTTACCATATTGTGCTGGCTTTTTAACAACACTTAGCAAAATATCATATGGATTCGAAAACACCAATCTAATCCCAGGAAGGTCCTTCTTCAGTTTTGTGGTCAACTTATTAAGTTTATCATTAAACTCCAAAGCAATATTATTGTAATTGGACACACAATCATTCCCACCAGCAAAATTTGTGGTTCTCTCCAAAGGCAAGCACCCCATTGGAGGTAAACCTCCTAAGGATATTTTCTTAGCACCAAGACCATAAAGTTTATGAACAAAATTTTCAGCTATTCCTGCTAGAAAATTTTGATACTCTCTTGGTGTATATTGAGATGCCCTACCAGGAATTGTATAATAATTCTCTAGAAAATCATTTGTTCCTAGACTTATTATGTATACTGATTTCGCAATAGTTTCTTCGCTTTTTTTTGCCAAGATATGCACCTAGCTTTTTTTGGTATTCCTTGTAGTACTCCAATTGCTTCCATAATGGTATAACAGACTGAAACAAGAATTTCATATAGTTAATAATAGTCCTTTTGCAGACACATACTATGAAAATATATATTTTGTACCAACCAAAGAATAATGCTACACATTCACGTAAGTGTGAATTGAAAGTGTATATACCAGGACATCTGAAGTGGCGTTGTCATAACCCGTAGCAGCCGAAGCAAAAGTGACACCAGTAGAAAACTGTGAGATGTTATAGCTAGTGTCCAAGTAAGCTGGTATATATGGTTTGATTCCAAATGCTTCTGATAAAAATCAGTTGCGATTCTTCCGTTGCTGAATCTTCCGGTTGGCTTCCACCCATGAAATCACGTCCATACGGCTGGAAGTTGCTCGAGCAACAGTTGATATGAAGTTGTTGTTTCCTGCATCCACGGACGAGTCACCAAACACTATGATTGCCGGAACCTTAGCACCGATAGTGAGATCAAGACATTGAAGTAAAAGCATGCACAGAATGTTGGTCCATAGGAGCTTCTTTCCTTGTCCACCTTTCACCATTATGTGTAGTAAAGTAACTAACAAACTAACTAACTAGACAGTGTGACTTAAGTTGTGAGCTTGTGATGGAATAAATATTGGTTTAAAATACCAAAATATCTAGTTGATATGAACTGTGAGACTAGTACACACCGTATGAAAGTGGTTAGAGTTTAAATTTGACTTGCTTTTGGAGTCTAGCAGAGAAAAAGGGAGAATTCACCTTTTAGGCTCTACAGTTCTTGTAGAAATCAGTCACTGATTAAGAATTGTTGAAGTTGGTATGTAAACTTGGTTTTTTGAACTACTCGTCATTTATTACATGGAGGTTATTAACCAATAACATGGTTAAAAGATGAAATATTAATGAAATTTGGTTTTTAGGTGAGTGAGTTGTTGGGAATCATAACTAATGTTTTTGAGAGCCTATAAGGTGAGAGTAATGTGGTTTTATAGTGGAATGAGCATAGTACACTTTTTTCTGGTTTACATATATATGGAATGCGTATGAAGGGTTAAGTTTATGTGGAAAGTGTTTGCTTGGTAAGTTTTCAGCTTTGGTGATGTAGGCTTTTGAAGAAAATTTAAAGCAAAGGCAAGGTGAGTGGGTGAATTTACTATCAGTGTCCCAAACACAACGTATCTAACACATTAGAGGACCACGAAGCCTAAGAATTTGTACACTTTGAATTTATTGATGTGTCAATAAATAGTTCACGCATTTATTGTATGAATAAGGTTCTTATAACTTTTGCTTGAGTGTTTTATGAATAATTAAGAGATAAAGAAAAAGTAGTGAAATGTCTCAACAAAAAGAATAATGCACAAACAATCTAGAGTACAATATAAACTGTATTATTGACACTTGTCTACGTAGCCTAATCTATGTTGAAGCTGATATTTATATTTTTGGAGTTTGTTTGAGTCTCACATTGCTTAAGTTTTTGGACTGTTGAATGTATAAATATGTGAGAGCAACCTCACCTTTTGAGTTAACTTTTGGGGTTGAGATCCAAACATATTTAACATGGTATTAGAGTTGGATTAAAGACTGCAATGTGCACGTTTGGCTCATGCCCACGTTAGACGTGAGAGTGGATTGTATTGTTGGAGTTTGTTTGAAGTCGCACATTGTTTAGGTTTCGACTGTTGAATGTATAGATATGTGAGGCACCTCACCCATTGAGCTAGTTTTGGGATAGAGATCCAAACATATTTAACAATCTAAATACACCATATAGATTAGCGTCGTATTTATAAAGCGATTGACAAGGAAACATAAGTTAAAGGGGTGTTGTGGAGGAAATTATCCTTAATGTCATCTTGAATAAACACGTCTTAAGAGGAGGATTATGGAAGGGTAGACAGATCACTATTATGCATATCGAGAACATATTTGACTTACTCTTGCATCAAAGTATCTTTGTAGGCACACCTTCTCATTTGGAAAAGGAACACATACAAGAGTTATCTAAGGAGAGAACCACTAAGGAAACTCTAATGTTCAAAAAACTCTAACTCCAAATAAATGTCAAAAACAGGCATCTGTCACATGTCATGACCTAATGTCAACATATATCTAATATCAAAATGATTTTGATAAGATGAATGTGAAATTCAAAACCTCAAAAGAAAGATAACCTCTGTCGAGGCAAAGGATCTCATATAATAAGAAAACTTATCTACCAATGACAATATTGACAATGCAACTAATCAAAATGTATTTATAGAGAGACGTCTCGAAAAACCTCTAAAAAGAAGAAATTTGGAGCAACGTGACAAAGATGTTTTTTAAAGACGAAATAAATGACAAGCTCATACTAAAATACTTTCGCCGACCGACTATGGATGAATATGACAAGAAATATAGACCCTCTGAGGACCTAACTTCGTTTAGTGTTTGATTGGCGTTGTTGTAGGATTTTAATGATTTGAAGTGCATAGTGATAAGTTTGGTTTTTATTGTTCTTAGTTGTCTAATTTTGTCATTTTATTATCTATTCTCTTAATTTTGTTATCATTTTACATTTGTTTTGCTTTTCCTGTTGTGTTTCAGGAGTATGAAGAAGAATGAAGGATCGAAGCCTATATTCAAGAGATGTGAAAACTAAGCATGAGAAATGTCTGAACGTCCTGAAGAGACTAAGGATGAATGAAGCAAGGATTCTCCAAAACAATGAGAATTATGATCATCGAGTAATGGCCATTATAGTCGTAATTTTCCTAGGCTTCTTAGATGACAAAAATCAAGTTTGGCGTGCAACAAGGAAGATTATGGCTTACCGGCAATGGCCATTAGGGCTATAATGCTTCTAGACCTCTTGTTTTTCTTTAATTTTATATGTTTCGCTTCCATACTTTTTGTTACGAACGTTTCATTTTCCTATAATATTTTTGTGTTTTAAGCCCACTTACTAGTGGCTATTTAGGGATTAATGGACTCTATTTAGAATTAATATAAATAGTTTCTTAGCCTTTTTTGTGTGCATAAATCATAAGAGAATAATTATGAAGAACCTTTGTATTTTTCTACTTTGCTTTTGTAATTATGTTGCACTTCAATTCCAGGTTTATATGTCTGATTGTTTTGTGTAATTATGATTGTTGAGTTATTTTGTTTGGTTAATTTTGCTGCGATGAGCCAATGTAAAGACGATCATGAGATGACATGTATTTATGATGTAAAATCTTTTATTTAACCTGTGTTACAGTGCATGTTTATGTTGTGTTTGCGTGACACACTATGTATTTAGTTGTTTAAATTCGTATTATTACCAGTTGAGATTTTAGGGTGTTACATAGTGGTATCGTAGTAGGTCGGTCCATCCGACCAAGTTGTGTAATTTTGTCTATTCCTTGATATGCGACATGTGTAGTAAACACTATCAGTACACATTTGTTTTTCTAACCGCTTGTCAGCAGGAGCGAGCCTGAAATAAGTGGGGGAGAAGCTTCTGATCCTCTAAGATGTTTCAGGTGTGGAGTATTGGTTCAGTGTTCTGCTGATTGTAAGAGTGCAGGTGTTGTCCAGGTGTGGATTCAAGATTCTTATTTTCCATTCAAGTTGATGTTTCTTTGAGAGAGAGAGAGAGAATGATAATATATTTGTGATGTTTTCTTCTATGGGAGTGGAGAACAATGTGACTACTAGTGATATGCCAATGGTGTGTGATTTTCCTGATGTTTTCTTAAAGATATATGACTTGCCTCTAGAGCATGAAGTTGAGTTCGTCATAGGCTTAGTACTTGGTACTAGCCCCGGGTCGATGACGCACCTTACTTCTTTAAGCTTCTGCGCCGTCCCGATTTTGGGTTGAGGCTCTTTCCACATTCATATTCTTAATCAATCGTCTTCCTTATATGATTATTAATTTTGATTCTCCATTCTTTCATCTTTTTAAAACCCAACCTAATTATAGTGATTTACATACTTTTGGATGTATGTGTTTTGTTCACTTACCTCTGTTTGAACGAAATAAGCTTGGAGCACAGCCTGTTCAATGTGCATTTATAGGGTATAATAACTCTCATAATGATTTTGTGTGTTATGATGTCTTTACTCCACTGCTCAAGAAATATGGAACTATTTGAAGCGTATTTACAATCAAGACAATACAAATAAGCGTTTTCAGTTGGAGTTCGAAAATAACCGCCACAATCCAGCGTGTTTTTTGTAGTGAGTTTTCCACACGAATACCTACTCTTTTAATACAACAAATTTATTCCACACCTTATTATACGTTAACTGAGTTCCTAGATTTCTAGATACCGATAAAACAACATTTCCGATTTAACATAATAACATTATTTTGAAAAAAATGAGTCTCTTTGTTCACAAAAGGGTGACGCTATAATGCTCATGGATGAGCCCAAATCAACTAGTGTTTTGCCAATGTTGACATTCCCTATAATGACAGGAATGTAACTCTCCCAGGATCTATTACTTTTTGAGGGATAGTTCTTTGAATGATAGCACTACAACTAACATCTAGGTTAGTGATCTCTTGATTTGTATACCTCATTTTCTTTGTGAGAATATCCTTCATGAACTTAGCAAAAGTTGGAATTTGTTCAAGAGCTTCGGAAAATGAAATATTTATTTGTAACCGACTAAATATATCCAAAAACCTTGCATAATGCCCCACATTTTCTTTCTTGGTAGGAGAATGCGAATAAGGTAGGTGTTCCACCAGAAGATTCTTCATTATCCCGTTTTCCTCTTGAGAATTTTGAGCTTTTTTCTTCTTTTCATCACTCTTTTTCTTTTCTAACTCGTCTTTTTAAATTTTTTATTTTCATGTAAATCTCCCTCTTTATTTTCTTTTTCTTTTTCCTTCTTACCTTCTTCATTTTCTTCCTCTTGTCTTTGTATTACAATTTGCTCTCTTTCAAGATTATCACCAATGCCTTTGCCAAATTCTTTATCGCTCCAAGTTAAGATAGATTTGCAATGTTCCTTTGGATTAGTTTCAGTGTTAGGAAAAAAATGTTCCTCCTTGTTGCACAACTAATTGCTTAGCTATTTGACCAACTTAATTCTCTATATTCTTGATGGTCGCATCAATGCTCTTTTGATTTTCCATTGACATTTGCTTAAATTGATCCAGAGTGTTCTCAATATTTGGATTTCTTTCTTATGACTGAGGATTCTGATTATAATTTTGATAAGGATTTTGTCTATTGGATGGTCCTACTTCTGGTCTCCACCCTTGGCCATATTGAGCATTGTTCCCTCTTTGTTGATAGCCAGGATTATTTTGTTATGGTGCTTGCCTTTGTTGATTTTGATTTTGATTTCCCATATAGTTCACCTCTTCATTTTCCAGAGTACTATAACATGTAGCATGATCTCCATTGCAAAGCTTACAAAATGCAACATATTGATGTTTGTTCGGAACTTCAGGCACCTGTTTGAGTTGTTGCGGAAGCTTTAACATTTGCTTTGTAAGTTCTTCCACTTGTTGAGATAACAATTTGTTATGAGGCAAAATTGTTTCATTTGTTCCTAATTCAATTATTCCAACTTTCTTTTGTGAAGGTCCTCATTTGTGTTGAACTTGGTGATCATTGAGTGCGATTGTATCAATAATTTCTATTGCATCTTCTCCACTCTTTGACATTAGATAACCACATGACTTTGCATCCAAAAGAAGCTTTGGTGGTGGTTGCATTGCAAAATATATGAATTTGAGTAAGATCATCAAAATCATGGTTGTGACATCTTCTCAACATAAACTTGTATGGCTTTCAACTTTCACAAAGTAATTCACTTGAACCTTGAGAAAATACCGCAATTGAGTTTTAGCCTCCATAAATCTGTTGTGTAGAAAGAAACTATCAAGAAAATTTTCCTCAACCATATTCCAATCGGTTATAGTCTGAGTTGGTTGATCAAGATTCCACTCTTTCGCTTTCCCTATCAAATAATGAGGAAACAATCTCATGAAAAGTCGTTCTTCTTTTGCTTACGGAGCTCCAAATATACCAAAAATCTCATAGAACTTGGTAGGGTAAGTATATGGATCTTAATGGGCAACCCCTATAATAGGATTTGCATACAAAATTTGGAGCAACCTGGTCTGCATCTTCGAATTTCTTGCATTTTGTGCAGGTCTAACAATATGAGCATTTCTTCTTGGGTTGTTGATACAATATCCTCTTTCAACCACTGGTTCAACAATGGCTTCTTCTATAATAGGAGTTGTTGAAGAAGTTGAAGTAGAAATTCCTTCTCATAGGTTCCTTTGCTTAGCTAGTTGTTTTCAATTTCTGGTTTTGTTGTTTTTTTCCGAGTAGTTCTTTCAATCTTAAAATCAAAATGAAGTTGATATTTCGGTAAACTTCCTCGCATAAATAGAATTCTGAACTACTAGCCACACAAATGAACAAACACAAGGGATAATGAATATGCTAATTTATAACCGTGGAAAATGATTTTAAAAAATAGAAAATGTTGCAATGTTTGCAATATCTAAACTCCAATCCCCAACAATGCCTCCATTTTGATGAAAGTAATTTAGGTGGATAAGTATTTTGTATCGTCTCCACATGGTTAGTGAGATATCATTGTCGTTTCACATTTAATACAATTTTAAGAAATTTTTTATAAGGGTAAGTATCAATTGCATTAAAAACATGTAACAACGGTAAAATATTAAGAAATTAACGGGTAAAGAAACATGTCAGGATTATATTTCATTAACCTATTTCATATGTATTCGACTAATCTAGCATGTGAACTTCGTTATTAATTGATATAATCATGTATCACTAATCAACACTGCTTATGTCTAATTGGAGTTGCAGTTTTTACCGTATTGTTAATCGATGATCTCTCAACCTTTTAAGAAATACAATAACATTAAGACTTGATACAAGTGAAAATATCTTGCTTTGCCCGACGATAAAAGTCTCGTATGATGAGCTTCATGCTTCAAACCTCGCCAAGCGACCATGCCACTTTTTTCCACGAGAAACTTTTTGTTTTTCCTTCTCTTGGTCTTGCTGGGCGAGCTAGCCCCTTTCTCGCCCTTTGCTTGCCTGGCGAGCTTGCTTGAATTTCTCTTCTTATCTTTTTGCCTTCTTATTTGATTTGCTTACTTTTCTAGTTTGTTGTAAGGATTTGCTGCATTCTTAACACACAAATAAAAAAAACCACAACTAAATACACATAAGGCTACATTCTAGCAAACATGGAGAATTCATTTATCGAAAACATTAAATGGAGCTTAAAAATGCCAAGTTTTCATGTGGAATTATAGTCATATTTAGCACTTATTAGCAACAAATCTCATTATCAATCATCCAAATATGGTACAGTCTATCTTTGGTGACTATCTTCTCAGGACAAGCTAACCACATCGCAAACATTAATCTTGGTCAGACCATATTATTGCATAACATTTTCCTCCAGTTCACATCTTAATAATCATTTTTGAGCCAAATACATAGCCTTTTTGTTGAATTTCTTCAGCTGGTTCATATCCTGCCACCCTTGCATCTACTGAACCTTATCTTCCTACTTGAATATTGCTTTTAGAATGCATTAGAAGTTAGGCTTAACATTCATATTCATCATGTGATATGTTTTTATGTAGTAAGTATGAATGAACTTGGCCCATAAATTGCCAGCCTTCCTACTAATATTTCCAGGAGTTTCATCAAACTGACTCGGTTCCACACTTAAATATCAATGATACTCAATCTTCCTTGCTTTTTTGGAGTACACACTTGTTTCCAAGCTATTGAATTTTTGTTCATTTCCTTTCCACATGTCCACATAAAAGGTCTATATAATGCTTCAATTTTATGTATGACCTACTTTGGGATTGGAAAACATCTCATCCAATAGCTTATTATAGAAAATGTAACACTTTTAATGAGTTCTTTGTACTCCAGTGTGAGATATTTTCTACAACCTTATCCACTAGGCTCATATAATGGTGACTAACAAGTTTTTCGGTAGTCAAAGGGACTCTAAGGTATCTGAAGGAAAAGGTTTCCTCACTAAAGCTTGTCATCTTCTGAATGATATCTCTCTCTTTGTTATCCAAACCACCAAAGTAAACCTTACACTTGCTAGGATCCACCTTAAGGCAAATAGAGTTTGAGAACTTCCTAAAAGTGTTCATCATGAGTTTAATGGATTTATTGTCTCCTCGTCTTAGCAGGTCATCAACAAAGAAGTATTGATAATTTGCAGCTTTTCACACTTTCCATGGAAGTTAAAATCGATTTTCCTCATCTTCTGCAAGGCTCTACTAAATTACTCCATGACTATCACAAAGAGACATGGAGAAAGGATCTTGTTGTCTCATCCTCGCCTATAATTCATGATTCGAGTGAACTCTCCATTAATGGAGAACCTGTAAGACACAATAGATACAATCAACATTATCAATATATCAAATTGATTAGGGAAAATAGTTTCATTCAGAATATATTTAAGAGCTTTCAAGTCCAGAGCATCATAGGTCTTCGAATATCAATTTGAAGTGTACATATAGGGTTCCTCCTTTCCTTGCATAGCCCTTGATCAATTCATAAGCCAATACAATTGATTTTCACCTAGGAATATGAACACTTAGTATGCTAAGCTTAGTTATGTTCTTCATATTTAGGATGTTCCCCATTAACTTAATATATTCTTAAATTAAAAAATATCATCTTTTTATTTAAATTTGGAGAACTTTTTATAAAGCTTCCAATAATAACCACCACAATCAGGTGTGTTTTTTTTGAAGTGAGTTTGCCACATGAATATCAACTCTTTCAATACAACAAATTTATTCCACATCTTATTATTGAGTTCCTAGATTTCTAGCTACCGATAAAACAACACATGCCGATTTAACATAATAGCATTGTTTTGAAAGAAAAAAAGAATTTATTTGCTCACAAGAGGGTGACGCTATAACGCTCATGGTTGATAATATTTCCGCTATAAACCTTACTAAAAATCTTATTGCGCATGAGAGAAGTAAGCATATTGGGATGATGTTTCACTACTTGAAAGAACTTGTTAGTGAAGAAATATTGGGATAATGTTTCAATACTTGATAGAACATGTCGATTAGTTGGTGTTATCGATATTCTTATTAAGATTGTTCGCGTCCATGTCTTTCATTTCTTGTTAGTAAATTGATGCTCTTGTTAGTAAATTTTCAAGGGTTAATAGCACTTTTGCCCTTTCATATAAGTCATTTTTATTTATCCCCTTTAATTTTTTTTTGTAAAATAAACCTTTGCCAAATGAAGACTCTGTCGTTTTGAACAAACCTTGACAAAAAATACACACGCTATTTGCTTATATGACACCGATTGTGTGTATTTTTTGTTTTTATTTAAATATGTTGCTATATGTTATATTTAAATTGACATTATATTTATTACTTTTTGTTTAAAAAAAGATAGAAAACTTAAACTTTTGTGGACAAGGGAACTAAACCCACTCCCACCATACTCCTAACATAAGACACTACCACTAAGTTAATAAAGTATATTTGATTTATATTGCTACTTAAATGTATATATTAAATGATAGAGAAATACATAAATTTAAGTGCAGATTTTATTATTTATGAATTTAAATGCAGAATTTTATTTTAATATTTTCTCATTTAACCTTTAATTTTTGTAACATTGAATATTCTTTGAAATAAATATATTATTAAAATTATATTGAATCAAACATAAATGTGTTTTAAAAAATAAGTTATTAATTGATAAAATTATTTTAAAATAAGTTATCAACAAATATATATATATATATATTATATATATATATATATATATATATATATATATATATATATATATATATATATATATATATATTATATATAATATATATATATTATATATATATATATATATTAATATATTAAAAATAAAATAATAAATTCTAAAAATAAAATTTGATATTTTATTGTTTATATTTGATTTAATATTAATATATATATATATATATATATATATATATATATATATATATATATATATATATATATATATATATATATATATATATTAAAAATAAATATTATTAAATATAAAATAGTTTAAACAAAAAATATAAGATGACCTAGGTAGGTGCATATTATTAAATATGAAATATTTTAAACAACAAATATAATACAAACAATTAGTAATGTATAGCTTTAATTAGCAAACTAAATCAAAGAGAACAATATGGTCTAGTAGTAGTGCCTCTTGCCTATAATAATAAATATAATATCAAGGTGTCAATTAAAATAAATATAACATATCCACGTCAGCATATGTTAAATAAAAAAACATAATCAACGTCCACATAAACAAATAGCGTGTATATTTTTCTATCAAGGTTTAAAACAAGAATCTTCATTTGGCAAAGTGTGTATTTTTCTTTCAAGATTTAAAACATAATCTTCGTTTGACAATGTTTGTTTTACAAAAAAATTACAAGGAAGTAAACCAAAATGACTTATATGACACGAGGCAAAAGTGCTATTAACCCAATTTTAAACTAACAAACTAATTAATAAATAATTAATTTTCATTTAATTCATAAATAATTTAACAATAAAAATAAAAGGGTTAAATATACAACACCCTTCAGCAATGTTAGCGAAATTTATTTTTAGTCTTTGGTAATGTTTTTTTTTTTAAAATTCCTCATAATATTCAAATTATGTTACTTATGCCCCTAATTGCATATTTCATAAAAATTCCTTTAATTTTGTCACCTTGTGATTTTTTTTTTTAATTACTTTTTAATTCACGTTGATTTTTAATATTGAACTTTTTAATTTCTTTTAATTTTTTATTACTATTTTTAATTTCTTTTTAAATATTTAAATGGAATTATTTATTATTAATATAAAAAGAACCTACTAAAAAATATTCTCCAACTAAGATGATTCTTAAAATTATAGAATGATTTTGTACCACTAGACTAGACTTCTATCCATTTTTAATAGCTTTCACACATATATGACAGATGGTAATGTGCATCCAAAACAGTCCCACAGTTAAATATCAGAAACAATTTACTGCTAATTTTGGAGAATGATTTCATAAACACTATAATTAACTACAATATTCCCATGCTTAAAACATTTACAGTATATACTTAATCAATAAATTAGCAGAATATTTATATTCTCATGCTTAGAATATTTCATCATCACTATAATTAACTACAATATTTATATTAACTTTAATATCATCATGTTTTTTCTTTCTTCATGCAATAAATTGTTAAGATGAAAAAGTGAACAAGGGACAAATTGCATTTTCATTCCAAATATGTTTATTGTTAGTCAAACATCCCCCACCCCAACTATTTCTATTAATACAACAATATTTCTATTAACTTGTGGTGATATTTATACAACAATATTCCAAATATTCTTTTTCTTGTTTAGTATTCTTAACTTGTGGTGTATTTTCATTGCTTGATCAGGTTGCAATAATGAAACATGTTGCCATCTAAATGTGGTTGTTGCAAGCATATTCATCAATGGAGATGAAACCACTGCCACTGCCAATGGTGTTGTTGTGTAGCTAAGCATGAATATGAAAAATAAATGCATGGTATTTGGTGAACAAAGTAAATGCATGGTTGTTGTTACTGTGTGTGTAGTATGTACAACTGAAAGCAACAACAGTTGTTGGATGCAACAAGAATGCTCCGTCTCCCAAAGTCCAAGTGTTTATGAATTACTTCCATAAACAAAGGAGAGAGAGAAAGATATTATACTCCAACTCTTTGTTATTGCAAACAAGGTGAAGCTTACTTTGAATCGTTTGAAGAACTTTTTGAATAATACAGAGAACACTGTTACTAAGATTGCATAGACGAATAACTTATAGCTTCAAAATTAAAACAAATATATTAGAGTAAAAAAAATTGATAATGATACACTATTCTTTTTACCATATTCTTCTGGTATTACCTTGTTAATGTTATGAAAAAGGTACTTGTGAAAAGGCTTATGGTTGATTCTGGTGGACAAAGTGTTTTGGTGAAGCTGAAGCTAAAGTTACACAAATATCACTTATTTCAGTATACACTCCATATCATTACTTTTATTAATTGCATGCATCTTCCAATAAACAATACATAAATATTATGTTAGAAAGCTTACAATTCTTTCATATGGTCTAATGGTAAACCAACGCCCATGTATGCTTCAGTTCAAATACTAATGCAAACAAAATTTTGAATATTTTACATTTTGGAATTAAAATCAAAATGTCATATAAAAAATGTCCATTTGAAATTAAAATAAATAAAAATCAAAGTATGTAATATAAAACAAAAAAATTAAAATTTAAAAAAATTATAAAATAAATAAAAATTAAAAATAAAATAAGTATGATGAAAATTTTGGAATTGAATGTTCAAATATATATAACAATAGAGCTTCATGCCTCAACAAACTCGTTTGTCTAAAGCGTCTTCCTTTTCAATCACGTAATTTTAAGTTTGTTCCTTTCTCCATGAAGTCAATGGATTCAGTCAAACTCAATCCTCACAATGTACGTTTGATTCATTTTCAACGTTCTTGCAATGATCATATTTTCAATGTTCTTGCAATGGTAGTAATTATGATTCACAATGTTGATTATTTTAGGTTTTAGATTCTTGTTCCTAACCCTAGGTTCGATTTTTCTTTAATTCACACCTTCATTGTTCATGCAAAAAGATGCAAAAATGATGTTTTAGGAGATTCTTGTTCCTAAACAGAATTATGCACAGTGTATTTACTGTGTTGATTGTCTTCATTAATGGTGATACTATGCATGTTGATACTGTTACTGTTTTGATCGGATAATATATGTAACTATTATTTTGTGATAACTATTTTGATACTGTTATGATGAGTGTTTTACCTTTAATTTCCACCTACATTTAATGTTCATGCAAGCGATGTTTTAGGTGTTTTGATCGGTGGTAATATAGTGTACTTACTTGCATACATAAAACGATTCCAAACCTAATTTTTCCTACATTTATACAATACTATTTCTGCAGATTGCTGAAGTTTTCTGCCATCAATTCTATGGAATTTTGTTATTGCCTGATAAGGCTTTCATCTTTTGCTTTTACAGTGAACAAAGCTCACTTGTCATCTGTGATGATGTGATCAGTACGCGTGCAGTGGTTTTAACAGAAAAAATCATTCCTAAGCAACCAAGCCTTGCTGAATTTGAACAACTTAAAGAGCTCTTGAGCTCCGTGAAGTTTAGTGAGATATCCATTGATTCAATTATCTCCACCCTATCATGGGCTGGAGAAAATCCATCTATCTGTTGCAAGTTTTTGGAAGCAAAACATCATTGGAACCTATTCGATCAATTGTTGTTCTTGCTCCTTATGTGCCAAACTAGTTTATAAAAAGTGATATACTTAGGATACACGGATTCGAAATAATGGATGACCATGCAAGGCTTCCACATCTTGTCAATCCAATTAACTTCAACTAGGTTAATGCAAGTTTAGTAAGCAAAATTCAGAAGAAGCATGTGGGCAATGAGGTGCCATTGAAACATGATAAGGACAAAATGATGTCAATGATGTAATAATAATTCCTTTTCCTATGTACATTTTTTTATGTAGCATATTAATGCACCGCTAATCCTAAACTGTGTTTCTGCATATTGCTAAAGTTTTCTTCTCTCAATTTGATGGAATCTTGATGGGTCCTGATAGGCACCTCATCTCTCAGTTTTATAGTGAGCATAGTTCATTTGTGTTACAAGATGATACAATTGATTTTGGTTCTTCTATAGTGGTTTTAAGTGAAAAAACCATTACTGAGGAAAAAAGCCTTGCTGATTCTAAAAAACTCAAAAACTTATCTGCAATTTACTAAGGTGTCTATAGACACCACTCTCGCCACCCCGTCATGGGCTTCTGGATCAATCCACCTATCTATGACAAGTTTTTTTTAAAATAAAACACAATACTAGAACCTATCCGATTAATCGTTTTTTTGCTCCCATTGGCCCAAGCTATTTTATAAAAAGTGATATCCTAAGGATACACGGCGGCGAGCTAACTCTTGATGATGTAAATCTTCCCTCTATTGTCACACCAATTAACTTCAACAGTGTTAATACAAGTTTTGTGAGCGGTATTCTGAAAATGTCAAATGACAAAATTAATGCTAAAGGGTGGTAATTGAAGCATAAGAAAGATGTAGATGCAACTAAGTGAAGATTCCAAAACCAAAATGTTAGTCTTAGATAGTGAAAGAGGTTATGTTACTTACTTTAGACTGACATGGTTAATTGCCATGTTAAATAATTCTTGTTTTCTACTTCTTTTAGACACATGAGATACAAAATTCAAACATATATGCATTGGACTTTCTTCCTATGTTGTTAATTTTTCATGCTTTTTGTTCTTGCACCATACTACGAAATGTGATTGTTTTTCCATTTCCGCATAGCATTTTTGTTGGAAATATGTGGATGGAAGAAATAAAATTGAAATGTATGTAGCTAAGACTCCTTAAAATTTAAATGCCTATTATCTATGAATTATGCATAGAGTATTTACTGTGTTGATAGTGTTTTCATTAATGGTGATATTATGCATGTTGATAATGTTACTGTTTTGGTGGGATAGAATTTGTAACTATTATTTTGAGATAATTGTTTTGATACTGCTATGATGAGTGTTTTACCTTTAATTGCCACCTACATTTAATGTTCATGCAAGAGATGTTTTAAGTGTTTTGATCGGTGGTAATATAGTGTATTTACTTGCCTACATAAAACGATTATAAACCTAATTGTTTCCTACATATAAACAATACTATTTCTGCAGATTGTTGAAATTTTTTACCATCAATTATATGGAATTTTGATAAGGCCTGATAAGGATTTCATCTCTCGCTTTTACAGTGAACATAGCTCACTTGTCATCCATTATGATATGATTGATACGTGCAATGGGTTTAATAGAAAAACCATTCCTAAGCAACAAAGCCTTGTTGAATTTGAACAACTTAAGAACTCTTGAACTCCATGAAGTTTAGTGAGATATCCATTGATTCAATGATCTCCATCCCATCATGGTATGGAGCAATCCATCTATCTGTTGTAGGTTTTTGAAGAAAAACACCATTGGAACCTATTTGATCAATCGTTTGTTCTTGCTCCTTATGGGCCAAACTACTTTTTAAAAAGTGATATACTTAGGACATACAACTTTGAAATAATGGATGACCATGCAAGGCTTCCACGTCTTATCAATCCAATTAACTTCAACTGTGTTAATGTGAGTTTAGTAAGTGAAATTCAGTAGAAGACTATGGACAATGAGGTGCCATTGAAACACGATAAGGACAAAATGATGTCAATTATGTAATCATAATTCTTTTTCCTATGTACATTTTATGTATCAACACATTAATGCATCATTAATCCTAAATTGTATTTCTGCAGATTGCTAAAGTTTTATGCTCTCAGTTCTATGTAATCTTGATGTATCTTAATAGGCACCTTATCTCAGTTTTATAGTGATCATTGTTCACTTGTGTTACAAGATGATACAACTGACTATGGTTCTTCTGTAGTGGTTTTAAGTGAAAAACCATATATGAGGAAAAAAATCCTGGTTATTTTAAAAACTCCAAAACTAATTGAACTCCATGCAATTTACTATGGTTTCTATAGACTTCTCTCGCCATCCCGTCATGGGCTTCTAGATCAATTCACCTATCTGTGACATGTTTTTTAAAAGAAAACACAATATTGGTTTTATCTTGAAAAATGTTAAGGTATTCAAGCACGTGTATTAAATGAGGTATTCCCATAAGCTAATGGTAACCTTATCCACTAGGTCAAGACGCTAGTTCTAATAGGATGGGTATTAATCAAGTTTTAATTATGGTGACACAATAAACTATCTTTAATAATTTTGTAAAAAGTAGTAATTAAGATATTAAACAACTAGTGTGATACTAGGTAAGTCTACGGGCATTGTTTTATTATTTTGTTCAATATTGACATTTTAAAAGTCAATATTATAAAGATGTTCAAAATATAAATTTTGTCCGAATTAAAAAATATGTAGAATGTATGAAGAAAATGTATATGGTAGATAAAAATTTAAACATACAAAATATATTTCAATAAAATATGTTATAATAATTAATAAAAACATTTTCAATGTTTCATATTAATAAATATTATAGAATAAAATAGTAATACAATTAGGGATAATTATTATTATTTGGACCCAAGAAATCATAATATTATATAATGGGTTGTTATTATCTTGGGAAGGCCCATAATTGGATTTGTCCAATAATAAAACCTATACATTTAGTTTGGCCAGCGTTGTAGGTAATACAAAACAGAACCGAAAGCTTGTTACAGAGAAGATGAAATGTATGTTTCATGTATTTGACTTGGCGATTGAGTTCAGATGTAATTGATTGGTTTTGTGTAGTTTTGTTAAAGTTAAATTTCAATGTTAATTACACATTTACAATTGTCTTTGTCACCGACATCATGGCTTATATGTAAAAACAGAATGGGAAAAGAGTTACTAGAAAAATGTGGCCCTTTGTATCGTGTGAGGAGCAATTGTTGAAGAATGGAAGAAGAATTGGAAATTGCAGCGTATGAGTAAGTTTCAATGATACTGTATATTGTACAAGCTATTTTTAACTATTTTGTTGTTTAAACATAAGTCTTATGGTCGCTTGAATGCAGCCCTGAGTATTATTACATTTGTGTAGAAGATCCGTTGTCTGTGAAGATGACTTGTGTGTTGAAATGGAAAAGCTAAGTTATGCTTTGTTGATGAAAAAGTAGATGGTGATTGTGAGTTTGGGTGTGTTGTGAATTTGAATGAGGGATAGGTAAGTAAAGTTTATTCAGAATTCAAGTTGATGTCATAGTACGATATGTTAAAGTGGTAGTTTTATGATTAATATATTGTGTTTTGTTACGATGTTTGAATGCGGTTGTATATCCTAAAGTCGAAAGGAGAAATTGTGTAAGGAGTGAAGGTATAGTCACAGTACAAGAATAAGCAAAGTACTACCTATGGGCAAAGGAAATAAAACACAGGATACAACTATTAGAAACATGTTTGTAAGTTTATAATATGCTTTGAATGAATTTATTGATTCAATTTTATGGCATAATGTAATGTGTATTTGTATAATGTAATGTGTTTCAATTGCAGCAATTCCCAAAAGAGATGATCGGAGGTGTTTGAGTATGGATCAAAGGCGCATTGACTTGGGTGATCGCCGACCTTTGGGAAGTATATGAAAGTGAACTTCATATTTTTGAAAGGGGTATTCAAGAGAAATGTATATCGAGAAGGATGGTGTGAATTTCGAAGAACATATGTCTACAAAGTGGAATAAGGTTCACTTATGTATTTGTGAACGTCCATCAAGAAGTAGATCCTGTAGTTCAAATGGTTCGCGATGACATTGAAGAACCGATAAAGTTTTATTGGTTACTAAAATATGGGTGTTGGTGTTGGATGGTGAAGTGTTGGTTATTGGTATAATTTAGTTGCGTTGTTTCGTAAATAAAACTTTTAAGTTAATGTTATGGTTATTTAACACCTTCAAGTAATTTATTTGTCTTTGTTGTTGTATTTCATTGTATTTATGAATGTCGGTCTATATATTTGAATATGAATTTCATATTTATTTTAAGTATTTTAAAATTAGTGCATTCCTATATTAGAGGATTAATATGGTGATTTATTAGTTTATTTGACATTTATTAGTTTTATTTGACATTTTAATTAATTGAGTTATTTTAACTTGTTAAATTATATATTTAATAATGGATTTTGAGTACGAGATATAAAGTGTTAAATTCAGTGACACACGTAAATAATAAATATTGAATATTAGTATTGATTATATTAAAAATAGTTGAGAAATTACCTAGATTAATGATATATTGATAAATAAAATAAATATATAAAAATAAGTAAAACTATAATAATATACTTTTGGGTCCATATAATAAATTATTATTATAACATAAACTTATCATAGTTGTCTTAGTTTGTTTAAGTTCCATAAAGTAATTATTAGATAGGAAGAGTGAGACTTAAAAATGTATGAGAAAAATAACTGAAGTATGGTGGGAACTGTTCAATATAGTAGTCCTTAAGTTTTTTTATTTATATTAAATAAGTGTGTTATGTGGTAAATACTACTTTCCATGGTTTGTGATTTAGAATGTTTTTTGTAAAATAACAAAGGCATCGATAAAACGGGCTTCCAAATAATTTGGAGGCCCTGTTCAAATTTAAATCAATAATAATAAAAATTTAAAAGTCATATTTTATTACCTATATATTTATAAAAACAATAATAATATCCAATTTTATTAAATATATTATTATAAGATAAAATCTAACTAGAACAAGATCAAATAACAATTATGTAGTATTTTCTTAGTATAAGAACTTATTAATATATAATTTAGTTATATTGTAAATCTTTAATTACAAAAATAAATATTATGTAAAACTTATATTAAAGAAATAGTCAAAAATTAATGAAATAATTATTTTATATATAAAAGCAAAAAATATATGTCTTATTTCTAGCTGGCAACGTAACGAGTTTTCAAGGTAGATCACAGTCTCCATTTAAGCTCCTAAATCTTTTGGCATTTCATTAATATAAAAATATTAAAAGATTGAAAGAGATATATAAGAAATCGAACCGGTGCTCTCTCAAGAAAACAATATTCTGCTACCGAAATGTTATATTACTTGGATGTCAACATGTAAATATATAATAATTGTATCAATATAATTCTTAAAGCTCAAAATTAAAAATTTGAGGCCCTCCTTTTTGAGGCCACATGCAATAAGTGAAGTTGCCCAAAACCCCCTATCGATAAGTCAGTTCATCCTTGCTCGACAACAAAAGATGAGTAGTTCGTGTAGTAGGAAGATAACAAATTTTATTGCGGAGTTTCAATGTTAATTCAATTGTATTTATATAGTCTACAACATTCGTTGTTCAGGGTTTTGTGAGGAGGATCGATGAATGATGGATGCGATTTAATGAAGAATGTGAAACATTCTGATGAGCTGTTGTTAAGGAGAATTTGCCAATCGTTGTGAAGGACTGTGTGGGAGGATAACATCAAGGTGGTGGCAACATGCATGCGATTGTAGCAACAATTGGAAATGAGTGTGACATTGATGTCGTCATACTCAACCAGTTCAAGTAAGTTTGAAAAGTTGTAGTTTGATATTCTTATTTCTCTAGATGATATATGTATGGTATGGAAAATAGATATGTATTATTGTTATTCGTTTTTGTTTCCCATTACAACGCGACATTCGGTATCATGTAAGCGTTCATGTTATACGGTTTAAGGATCATATTGAATTTGTCTATGTTGGGTGTTTAGATTTATGCTTTGTGTTTTGTTGGCAGCAATGATGAAGGAATCGGTGTAGGGATGACAAACAGACCCAAATCACGAGACCCACCCGCATCCAACCCGAGTCAACGGGTGAAAACCAGTCGACTGGTTTGGGTGTCACCGATATTTCATGCACCCACACTCGAAACCTCACTCGCTTAAGTATTAAATTATATAGGCACTCCCAAACATATATAAGTGTAAAAATTTAAGACCTTAATTTTAATTGTAATGTTACCAAACTTGATGGAAATTGTAATTTAATTCCTTAATTTCCTTGAGAGACCTTGATGGAATTTTTTGTTTCGAATTTTAATGTTGTTGTATTTTTGTATTTTTCTTTGGGTTTGGTTTGGGTGGAAAAACTCGAACCCAACAAATGTCGAGCGTGGGTGTTATTTTCCCACCGAATAGCCTTTGGGTTTGAGTTTGAGTTGGTGGTGATTTCAGGTGTGGGTTTGGATAGTGTAAAACATGCACCCTGTAAGAACCTTCTAATTCAAATATAATACAAATAACTCGAGTTAACATGTCATCAAGGGTGTCACAATTGATTAAAAATAAAATTTCAATACAATGTCATGCTTTCATGAAACATAATTCCATTTTAAAAAGAAATACATGTTTAACACAATGGAATTTATTCAAACTCGGATAATTTAAGATACCAAATAAATATCATAAGGTCAATGTCTTAGTTCATAAACAATTATCAAGCAACATCAATTAAAACAAATGTGAGTTTAATGACCCTAAACAAGCTTCCCCGTGTTACAAGACGAGTAGCATGACACCGCAGCGATAAAATAAATAACATAGCTCACGAGCCATCCTCACCAACGCTTAAGCCGTTAAAGCTTCAATGTAAAATCATCAAATTAAGGGTGAGACTACATCATAATTAACATGCATTATAAATTCATAAAACGAAAAGGATTTCGCAAGTTATTATTTCACTATTTAGCATAATCGATTCAATCATTCATTCCACAAAACAATTGCCAAATTCATGCATTAACTCAACAACCAAATTATAACACCGAAACCATCCTATCATGTTATAATTCACGTAATGCAATGCAAGACTCATGCATGTGGTACCAAAGTGAACTAAGTCACAACGATCGATAATCACGAATACATTTACATCGATTCGTCCATAATCACCCTGACATGAATCAATCTCACCATAATCACCGGAACTTGTGTAATACTCATAATTCCACACAATGGAATTAGCTACCACGAAGAATGTATGCATGCACATCATAAGCATGCAACATTCAACAAAGTTATGATAACATCATACATCATAAACCATCATCAATCCAAAACATGATAACCATCATTTATCACAAACACATTCAATCGCATAAACATGCACATCATCAACCAAAACATTTATCATTGAACATATCAATCGCATAAACATGCAAAGTTACTCATCATTAAGAATATTATCACCAACATAAGCACAACCATCGATATGCACATACATCATCACAAAACAACATACCGAATTATATACCCATCAAGTGTACAAAACACAAGTCGAAAAATCAATAATTTCAAAATAAATCAAGTACTGTTGTTTTCTTCATTTTATAAAATAGAGTATTTGATTTAAAAACAACGTCCAAAGCAATGACTAAAGCGGACTTACGGTTTGAAAGTTATGAGTTTTTGAGTTTCCAAAAATACATCATCTGAGGGTGTAATCGATTTGCACCAGATGCAATCGATGCACACTGCTCAAAACCAAAATCATATTTTCTAAGCAATGCAATCGATTTACACCAAACAACAATCGATTGTGTTATGAAGCCAAAATCGCATTTAACAACAACGGTGGTTCCCAGTCCAACAATTTCGACCCAAACATATGTATCATCAAAATAGTTTCAAAAACAGTTATAATGCAAATTCTAATGGTATAACATCTAACAACACCATAACATCAATTTGCATCAAAACATCAAAATTCATGGATTTGGGGTTAAACACATAAACCTAAAAATTCTAAATTGGATTCTAATATCTTCTCTATTCTACCATCCTCAAAACTCATAATACATTATAATTAGAGCAATCACCCTTACCTTAGCCAATTCTTGAATTCCTCAAACTTTAGGTTTTCCTCTTCTTTGCTCTTCTCACTTCTCGTCTGATTCTGTTTTCCCAATTTGGTTTCTAATTCCTTTTCTTTCTTATTATTCTATTATAATAATGTAATAACAAAATATTAGAGGCTTTTAATCCTCACCCCTCATTTCTACTCACTACACCATAATTCCAATTTCTTTTCCTTTATTTATTTTCCAATAATTTCCAAAATCAAATTTTAATTAATTAAATAATTAAAATTCCAATTTAATAATAATTGAAAATATGGGTGTTACACACTAACCCAAACTCATTGTCATCCCTAATCGACGTGTATCATAAATTAGGCGGCCAAGTCGCTCTGAATCAACATAATTGCATGTGGAAGGTGGTAGTTGATAATCACGAAAGTATCACGGAAATGTTCTTGTAAGTTCGTTATTTGTACTGTATTAAACATAATTTGATTTTTATAGTAAGATTGTTTGTTTAATTTGTTGATAATTGTTATTTAAATATCAAGAAATTTCACGATGGGTGATACAGAGATGTGGTTTAACAAAGAAAGCGATTTATTGAATTTGTTGATTTTGGGCGATGATTTTGGTATTTGTAATGTCCATACAAAATCAAAGGAGAATGGCGTTAAATTTTTTCATGTGATGAATGGTATGAAGTAATAAAGACATGAGGTGAAAAAGGAAGAGTGTTGGGTTTTAATATCAAGTTTCCTCCATCGGATATATTATGTGACACGTTTGAACTACTAAATTGGTGATGTTGTTGCATATGGTAGCGATGGATGGTGTGAAATTTCATTATGGTTTTTAGTGTGTTATTTATATGTAATTTTATTTTCAGTTTAAAGCAATGTTGCTTTAGGTTGTGGTAGTTTAAGGGTTAATGGAGGTTAGGTTCGGGGCATGTGTTGTCGGTTTTGTTTGTTTTGGTGATGATAAGTTTTCAAATCGATGTAATATGTAATGATTAACAATGTTTATGTTAAGTTTTTAATGGTTATGTAAGTTAGTGTTTTACTTAGAGGAGTCAAAAAATCCTAAATTACAGTCCGACAATTAAACCTTATATGATCCTCTTTTTTGGGTCCTTTTAAAAAACTTTTTTTGGACCCCATTTTTTATGTCCCTCATATTTGGTGTTTTATGGGGCCCGTAAAGACCTAAATTATAATTTGTTAGAAATTAATCGTTTGAAAATTAATTTTATTTTGAAAAATAAAAAATATTTTTTTAAACAAATTAAAAACTCGCTTTATTTTTTTAGAAAATTATAATAATCGATTATTCCGAAAATATGGAAAGTCGACTTTTTCGTAAAAAAATTGATTTTTTGGTTGAAAAAAGAATAATAGTTTTTTTTTTAAAGAAAATATAAAAGGTGCATTTTGAAAATAAGAAAAGTCATTTTTTTTTGAAAAAAAACAGAACTTTTGTCGTAAATATAAAAAGTCGACTTTTTCAAAGCAAATCTTTTTCGTTGAAAATATAAAGTCGACTTTTCAAAACAAATCAATTTTTTTTCAAAATATTAAAAGTCGACTTTTCAAAAATATAAAAATTGACTTTTTCTAAAACAAACCGATTTTTGAAACAAAAAAGTCGACATTCGGAGAAAAACCAATTTTTATCGAAAAAATTTGATTTTTGTTGAAAATTTAAAATCGAACTTAAAAAACGATTTTTTCAAAAATATAAATCAATTTTCGAAAAAACAATTGATTTATTATCGAAAAATAAAATTTGACTTTTCAAAACAAACCAATTTTTGTCGAAAATGTAAAAAGTCGATATATCTAGGAAAAAAAATTGACTTTTTAAAAAAAATTGTTTTTATGTCGAAATTTAAAATTGACTTTTCCGGAAAAATAACTGATTTCTTAAAATTTAAAATTCAACTTTTCTCCGATAAAGACCGATTTTTTAGCGAAAATATAAAAAGTCAATCTTTTAGGAAAAAAACCGATATTTTGTCGAAAATACAAAAGTAGATTTTTCTGATAAAAAACCGATTTTTTTGGAAATATAAATAGTTGATTTTTGGCAAAATACAAAATCGACTTTTAAAAAACCGATTTTTTGTCGAAAATATAAAAGTCGAATTTTTATTAAAAAAATCATTTTTTTGTCAAAATACAAAGTTGATTTAAGCCCTTATATTTAAGGGTCTTAAAAATCAAACTCTGCCCTTTAAATTGACAGCATTGACAGCTCTTGTTTTACTTATGAATTATAATGAGGTTTGTTATTTGTAAACATGAATGATGTTCTATGTTTGTGTTATTCAATCATAAATAAATGAACACTTTTGGTTTTGTCCTAAATTCTGGTTGTTTTAATGTTCATGAAAAAAACCTATGAGAACATACAATATTAAATCGGGTTTTTTATTGATTGACTCATAGTTTACATGGTTGTAAGATTGTTATAGAAGTGTTTAATGATGAAATGAAAGTTTTGTTGTAACATGATAACTTTCTTAAATATACAATGTAATGTGATTTAATCTTCAATGGTGGATTTTGGTAAGAGGATTCGGGTGTTGTTTGAGGTAGTAGTCTTAATGAAAGAATGGTGTGGTGGTTGTATGAGTGTTTATGCTCAACTGGTTAATATAATTTTTCTCTTGAGTGTTTTGATGTATGAAAGTATAATATAGTTGAAGAGGAAGATTTAAATGCAAACAAATCTTGTCTATTTTGAGGTAATGTTATCTTTAATATATTAAGAGAAAAAATATCGTTTAAGATCAAATTTAAAGTAAAATTCTGTCTAAACACGTATACATCAAATTTAAAGTAAATTCGTTTAAACATTATATCATACGTAGATTAAAATAGTAATTTGGATTAAAATAGTAATTTGGATTTAAAGTAAACATTGTTTGGATTTGAAAGAGATATTTATTTTTATAAATGTTTGTTCAGTATGAAATTTGTTTTTAATTGAATGATGACATAGTTGGTAAAATTGTTTCGATAGTGTATAATATAATATACTATTGATTTAAGTCATAAGGTTTAGGAAAACATTATACAAAACATTATACATTAACATTTCTATTGTACCCTTACCCATTTTAAAAGCCTTTATCTTATCCATTAAAATATATTTTACAAATATTCATATGATATGAGCTAAATTGCACGATACTTGAATGGAGGTGAAGACGGTAGTTTTAATAGAATGGGTATTAATCCCGTTTTAATAATTTTGTAAAAAAGTAGTAGTAATTAAAAAATAAAGTACTAGAATTTTCCAGGCGGTGTGCGTCAGCGCATGCGTCCTTCTCCCTGTCCCGTTTTCCTTTCCCTATTCCCATTTATTTCTATCTCATTTTCACCTACTTCCATTTCTTCATCCTTTATTCAATTCTTCTGCTCCTTAGCTTCAGAACCTAAGGTAATTCAATTCTCTTATTCGTTATTCGTTTCCGTAATTTCACTTCTCATCATCACACAAACTAAATTAAACATTGCATAATTCTCTAATCTTCATCCCTTTCTCGTTTTTGCTACCAAATTGTCCTTCTTTTGGGTTTTCTAATTTCCAGAATTAATTGTACTGATTATCAGTTTGATTTCTTGATAAGGTTGAATTTGGTCAAGTTTTATTGTATTTGTGATTATATGAAGCTATCAACTGTTCTCTATTAGGATTGTTCTTGAATTTGGGATAACTTTATTATGTCATGATCATGATGTTGAATCAGTAGTGGTAAATCACCTGATATGTTTGAATTCTGTATAGATTAAATATGCACCTCCATCAAGCCTTGTCAATATCTCGGTTACTTGGAGGGAAAAAGTTTGTTCTAGACATGAGTTTGGATGCCACTGTGAAGGACCTAGGGAGGAATTGCAAAATTAACAAATATCAGACAAGATACCATGAAGCTTATTGTTCCTCAGGTTGCTGGCAGAACATCTAAACTGCTGGCTCCCTTTTCAACAGAGCATGCAGTTTTAAGTTTGCGAGAAGCTTCCATTACCCAGGTATTATCTAGCCGTGTGATTCAGGATAGATCATTATGGTGTCTCTTGATCCATGTAGAAGACCCCACTTAGTGGCAAAAGGCTCTGGTTGTTTGTTATTGTGTTATTGACATAAATTATTGTTTTTCCTTTCCAGACCAAGTCAATTCTAATGATGGGCGTATCAACAAATGAGGTCGAGGAAGTTCTGAAAAATGCCGAAGCAAATTTAAGAATAGCAGGATTTGAGGACGAGGAAAAGAGACTGAAACAGAAAATTTCACATGGACCTCGTGTTTCATTGAAACTTCCCAAAGGGCCTTATATGTTTTGTGAATTTCGCACTCTTGAAATTCCTGGATTGAAGGTATTATTGTACAATATGATTATTGAATCATTGATTATTAATTTTGGGCTCAAGAAGAGAATCATCTACCATGCAGCTCCTATTTTATCTTCAATAGTTCCTCATGCACCTGCATTTACTTTGTTATTAGTAATTTAGTATAGTGTTTTGGCAAAAAAAGTCATACATTCGCTTTTGGACTGGGAAAGTGTAGCTTATGCATATGACATTTTCCTGTTAAATTTGTTAATGGTTATTGCTTATTCATTGCTTTCTTTGCCACCCATCTATTTCTAAAATTTGATGGAGGTTTCTCTACTTATGGTTTTTGCTTTCCGCTACCTTCAGTTGAATCCCCCTCCGTCTGAGGCACTGAAAAGAATGCATATGCTTGCTGCTGATCCTGGAATTGTTGCAGTCATGAACAAGGTACACAAATACATTTAGACATAGTTATATATATCGTATCATAATGAGAGTATGGTGCATATCCTGACAAATGTTTGGTTTGCATCTTATAGCATCGTTGGCGTGTGGGAATCATGACTGAGATGGCTCCCATTGGTTATGTTGGTGTGAGCCCAAAATGCATTCTTGGTTTTAACAAGGTATTGGAATCTTCAAGATGAGGAAGCATGGTATCTTAAGTATCCACTTTTATTCTTTTGTTGATTTCTCTTATTTTCATTCCTATTTACAGAATCACGGAGAGGAAATATCATTGCGACTTCGAACCGATGACCTCAAGGGTTTCAGGAAATATGAAAGCATTAAGAAAACTCTACTGCATGAACTTGTAAGCTATATCACGCACCACAATTATCATGTTTTTTTTTTGATCATAAGCATTTTAAATAACAGAAAAAATATAAGGCACACATGTCACTTTGTGACTTGAAAGTTATTAGAGTAACCCGTGTTTCATTTCAGGCTCACATGATATGGTCTGAACATGATGCAAACTTTTATGCTCTGGATAAGCAGGTGCATTCACTTTCTTGAGTATTTGGCTATTAGTCTATCATTACATTCTGATTTATACCTTGCTGATTTAATTTTTTTTTTCTTTGACAGTTAAATCAAGAAGCTGCTAGTTTGGACTGGACCAGATCTGCAGGCCACACTTTGAGTGGAGTGAGGGTTCTGAAACCTATGAAGATGATTTTATAGGACGACAATAGCAATATTCCTCAAGCTTGGAGGTAATAGGTCAGACCAGCTAATGAGTGCTCGTGAATCTTCAGTTACTGCTGCTTACCATAGGATGGCTAGTGTTATCTCTAACAAGCTGGGTGAGTCTGAAGTAAATCAAGAGCGGACCGTGATCATTCCAATGCTAATATCATAGAAAACCCGATCATATGGAATCTTCTTCTGAAGAAATTAAATATACTGACACACCCATCATTATTGGAGAACTTAATGAGCCCGACCCGATGATCATATTGAAAATGTAATGAAACATGAACCTGATCCTGATGATTCTTATCATGGTAAAGCTATTCTTTTACATTTGTCCAGAAACTACTGATAGAAGGACTGTATTTAACAAAAGCCTATTGATTTTGGTGTAGCAGAACCTTGCATTCTCAGACTGGTACAGTGAATATGGATGCAACTTATCCTGATGCAAATGATTCAGATACATTGTTAAAGTCTACTGCTCCAGCAATTGGTAAGTCATCATTCATAAACTTCACAATATTGAATTGGTGGAAAAAATAAACCGCTCATAATAGACTGCAACTGTCAGGGGAGCCCATGAAATAAATTAAAGAAATAAAAATAATTTCATTGCTTGATTAAAAATGGTGGGTATTGGGAGAAATATCTCTCTTCCGGTTTCCCTTTCACATCTGGACACTTGTTAGGTCTTCTTGAGATATAATTATTTGGCTTACCCATCTATCCCACTATTATATATAACTAATTTCCGTTAACCAACTATTTTGCTGTCTAAACTAATTACTTTCTCTTCTCTTTTTTCCTCAATGCAACTAACTATCCTTCTCTCTTAATAATTTGTTGATTCAATTGGTTTCTTATTGCCTCTAAATGTCGAATGACACGTAAATGACAGCTATATGATGAATTTGTTGTAGAAATAAATATGGCGGCAGAACCTGATCCTGATGACAGCGTGGTTCCCACATCATCTACATTGCAGACTGATGAGCCAGATCCCGATGACCAAGGACTCCAGAGGATAAATGGTGCCATGGCTGCTGTTTATAACCGATTGCAGAAGGCATTGAAATGCTTAAAAGTGAAGTTAGTCAATGCAAAGTACTACAGTTCTCCAAACTCTCTTGAAAATAATTAGGTATGCTTGTGCACAATCATACAGAAAATACCATTTATCATCCACTTGTTTCAAGGTTTTAGCTTCAAAGAAATTCAGAAAATACTTGTAGTAATTCTCTGTTTAGTCCTGACATAAAGCATCCCTTTCTCTATTGCAGTAATGTGATTGAACATCCAGAAATGGAAAAATACAAGAGATTGCGGAAGGTATATAATCTATTCTACCTCTTGCAAGTTGGAATGCTGCTTGCGGCATTGCTTTACCCATTTCAGTAATTCTATTTATGTTATTTATATAATAAATTAATAATGAACTCTATTTTGCAGGCTAATCCGTCATCGAGAGGAATATCCTTACTAATAAAGGTTTGCATCTTTTGACCATTGAATTTTAATTTCAGCAGTTCTGGTTGTATAGAACTCCAATCTAGACAGAACATGTTTTCTGTGTGCAATCATATGTCATACTGGCATGTTATTTCTGTACATGCTTAAAATTGGGCTAATATCTTTCTTTTTATTCTGCAGCTGCCTTGGAAATTCTTTCATTGGTTGGTTTCAGAGATGAAGTTATATTTGACAATTTTGGGAAGGAAGATGCATACTTGGTGTTGAAGCGGAATGATCCTGGCTTATTGTGGCTAGCTAAGTCAACCATTGAGTCAAGTAGTGCTTGCTAGCTCTAAAAACGATTCTTGAAGCCAAAACATAGTGGCATGAAAAGTGTACTATATAAAAGATATCAATTGAATATATGTAAATGAGTTAAAACTCTCACTTTATAATGGCATTACGTGTCAAATAGTGTGAAATATTATTCAACACAGAAATAGGGGAAAGAAAAGCACTGTATATATCAAATGGTAGTTATTTTTTCATAGTGTGTTTCGATATGTTATTTTGTTGCATTTTGGTGATTATTGTTTATGGACTACAATTTGCCTTTGAGTGAAAAAAAGAGTTGAGTGTATGGACATCACAATATTATTTGTTGGCAAATTTTCCATTCTTTACTCGGCAAGTGCATGATGGTTGTATCTACTTCGAAACTAGATAATTTATGCAATGCCAGATGATGTTGAAGGTGCCAACAATTTAGGCAATCATAAATAACGGTCCCTGAAGGGATCAATGTCTATAGCAGTGTTCGAAGCATCAAACAACCAAAATATCAAATGGACATTGACAAAACTAATGAATAGATGATTCTTTTATTTTCTCACAAAGATTGCACTGTGAGGGCAGGTTGCAACCTCTCATCTTAAGGTTCAGATTTGTTCCAAATGGGTTTATCCTACAGATGTTTTGATAATATTTCAATAAGATAGGTTCAAAAGCCATCAAGATATAGGGCTCCCTCATTGCTCATGCAAAATATAACATATTGGATTCTTATGCTAAGAATCAGGGTCTGAAGGTTATTCATATTAACATCAACTAGTTTGGAATCACTTCCTCAATGACAACTTTATCATGGAATTGATTATGGACAGTGAAGAAAAAGTGAAATGATCTACAAAATGTTTTGCAATGTCATCAGTTAAAAGATTATCATTAACTTAGCCAATCTTGGTTGCAAATATCTCTATCTAGTATTCTTCCCGTGTGGCAAGACCCTAATCTTCAATTAGACAAAGTAGAAAGCTCCTTTGATAGGGATGTGAAAAAGGTTACTTGAATCTCACCAACATGAAATCTTGCACAGAAACTCTAGCTGAAGATCTCCGATGATGGCAATGAAATCACTTACAAAACCTAGGCAACTAATGTTCAAAGGTGTCTTTGTGATCAAGTAATTGGTAGAAGCATAAATGAAAGAGATACCAAAAAATTATTTACATTTGTTAACATATTCAATTTAAAAGTGATAAATATAATATATGTATAAAAATAAAGAATATATCAAATACATAATGCCTATCAAGAAAACACAACGGGGTGGTGGCGCAGTTGGCTAGCGCGTAGGTCTCATAGCTGAGAGTAATCCTGAGGTCGGAGTTCAGCCTCTCTCACTAAATAATTTTTTTAAAATCTACTACCCGACGTGTCAAAATATTATTTTATTTAATTCCCAAAAGGCAATCTCAATTGAATATAAACCGCATCAAATCAAATGGTGATGAAAAGACCAAGTGCACGGATAGTTGTGCACCTGATCCAGGTCATCCTCAGTCACCTTTACTTTCTCTCTATCTATAACCTAGAACGGTAATTACACCCCGTGTTCTTTCCGCCGAGTACCGGAGAAGAAGAAGCCGACGGTAACGTAACAAACTTTTCAACTGAAAAATCATGGCGTTACAAATGGCACCTACCTCCTCCAAGGTCCTCATCCTCGTTGGAGCTGGTACGCTATCATTTCTCCCTTTTCCTTTCTATGATTCCGATTACGTTCTTCTCTGATTTTATTTTGAATCGTTTTTTAATTGTTGCTTAATTCGATATTAGGTTTGGCTAGTTCCGTTGTTTTGAATGGTGGACCATTGTCTGCTGTTATTGCACAGCTTCAGGAAGTGCTTAAGGAGTCGATGATCAGGTTAAGATTTCAACCGCTGGATATGACACCGCCGTCATTGCCGCTCAGGTATTTTGAAACTAATTTAAAAATAATCCAATATTCAACTGTGAGCTTATTGGTTTTCATGCTGCATATGCGTATTTTTAACTTCAGGTTCGGCAACTAGCACAAGAAATTAGGGGAGACCTTGTCTAGGCCTATGACTATCTATAATGAAAGTTCTTCTAGAGGTATATTGATTCAATTATATCACAACTTCTACTTCTGCAAACTTGGGCTATACATAATGAAAGTATGTATTATATTAAATTGCCAAGTTCTTCCAAGTGTTGAGAGATCTATCATCAAATGTATACAAAGTATCCTGTTTGTTATCTAAATATGTTAATGTTTACATTTGGGTGCAGGGGTCTTGCTTCTTACTTTTACCTGCCGCTGCAATAGGAGCTGTGGGATATTGTTACATGCGGTGGAAGGTGAGACTATAACTCGGTTTTTTCTTCACAAATGTAGTGCAGGACATGACAATGTTTAACACATAATCTGCTTGCTATCGTTGCAGGATTTGTCATTTTCTGATGTAATGTTTGCGACAAAAAGAATATGGCTAATGCTGTTGCAAGTGTGTCAAAGCAACTAGAGAATGTACATGAAACATTGGCAGTAAGTTGCTTTTATTAGATGTTGATATTCCTTTTTACTATTTGAACATCTTTTTCCTGGATTTTGATCCTTTCCTTTAATTTTCTCTCTCCATTAAAAATAATAAAACAATCAAGATAGAGAGAGTAAGAGTAAGATTAAAAGAGATAGGAAAGAAATGGAGAAAGTTGAAGGAGAAGAACCAATATCCTTTTCTCTTTGAACATTGCTGATCTTTTACGTTTTAAATTAATTTGCACAGTCAACAAAAAGCACCTAACAAAGAGGTTGGAAGGTCTTGACTTGAAGGTGGAAGAGCAAAATGAGTTAGGCAAACATATATCAAATGATGTAAGCAAAGTTAACTTTCCTTTAATCTGCTTAAATTATTTAACTTGAATTTGATTTGGTCCTCAATAGTGGAGTATGTTTTGTGAATTAAATTTGCAGTTTGCATATATCTAGGTGCTTTGGCAAAATGAATTCTTATACTGATCTTCATGTGCATATAAAATTTTCGTACAGGTGAATGCAGTGAAGTCAGACCTTTCTCAGATTGGGTGTGATGTTGAATTTATACATCAAATGATGTCCGGCTGGTAAATTGCTGAACTTGCTTGTTGCTCTTTCTTTTCTCTCTTTAGCATGTAATCAAATTAAATAGTAAATTTTTGATGTTCTAACTTGAATCAATCACTAAACTTGATAGGAAGAAGCTCAAGCTTGTCGAAGGCAATCAGGTTATATGTTTAACTTTACAGACATGGGTTATACACTCTAGCATTTGTTTTCAAAGTGGTTAATCATTTCACTGATTTTTTTGTTAAATATCATGCAGGATGTTACCAACTCAGGTATCTTGTGGTAACTTGCAACGATCTCAACAATGAGCCAAATGGTAGAGTTTACAAGGTTAGATGGTTCAGCTTTGCATGTATTTTCCTCCACTCTAGTTGCGTGTTTAGGTAGTCACAAAAGGGGATCTGGGTTTTTAAGAAAGGTTTTCTTATTTAAACTAATCTATGTTGAAATCAATTTATTGTGAATAATACTCTTTTATTAGATTATCATGAAATTTCTAATTTTTCTTATGCAAATACCAAGCCTTATTTTATCGTATTATCGACAGGGACTTGCAGAACTTACATCGACACTCGAGGAAAAACCCCAGTTTGTCTTCTTTGTCTATTGTCTTTCAATTAAGTTATTCTCGAACTCCTAGCCAGATATGACATATTTCATTAATGTGTTTCAGGGCTTCAATTCCTTTCTGAAACAACAGACACCATCGAGAACTCGGCCACAATAACAAGAAAGTTGGTCTCAACTTTTCAGGCGAACTACCTGTTTCTAAATCAAAGAGTACACGGGCATATTCTGTTGGCATTTCTGTGAGCAAGGCATTTCTGATTTGGTTTAATTAGCCTTTTGCTTTAAATTACAGTGATCAGCCTATCAGCCTGCATGATCACTGAGTTCAATACCAGTACATTTCTTATGGACAGTAGAAGTGATTAAAGACATTTGTTAAAACTACAAAAAAAAAACCGCAGGCACAAAGGGAGAACCTCCATCCCTGTGTTGTTGAATTTCTGTCTCTGTATATGCCTTTGAGACTAAATTATACTTGATTCTTTGTATATTTTACTGTCAAATTAGTTTAAAATGGATTTCCAATTTTCCTTCAGATGTAATGAAGCTCTGGGACTGTATGTTATAAATTTCTGTATGCCAAAATAATTCAAGTTTATTAGAAACGTTTGGAACTATAAATGAGCTATGGGGATATATAGTTGATGAAAACTATGAGGTGTACCTTGTATAAATTATAGCCACCAGAAGATTTTAAATATTCCGACTTAACAAAAATATGAACTGAGTTTCCAAATCAATTAAAACTTGGTTTGCACAAACTTTTAAGCCTTTTAACACGATATAAGGTTCTTTGTTATTTATTATGAACAAAATATTAAGAGCCTATTTTGTTTCGAAGATCTCTTGGAAGGATACACTTTTTCTTCTTTCTCAATTCTAACAATGTCAAGTTTAGGTTTTCAAAACCTAAAATAGTCCAGTCTCTCTTTTCATTTAAATTAAGTACTCCATTTATAATTTTTTATTCATCAAACAATCTATTATGTAAAATTTGTTGTAAGGTTTGGGATACATATAAACGCAAACAAAAAAAACAATTTACTAACATGTCTAAAATTTGTTGCAAGGGTTCGAGGTACAATAAACGCAAACAAAAAAAATAGCACATTAAAGAAGAAAATCTCTTCTAAAATGAAACATGCATAAGAATAAGATATATGCTATCAT